>CM035142.1:2477500-2717500 GCA_020205605.1 Panax ginseng
GTGTAAAAGATGAATTTATTAGTAGGATTATGAACATAAAGCTGTGATTTGGTATAACCATAATCTTTGATGTTTCGGTGATGAAAATTATCTTTGTCTGGATGAGAAAAGGAATTTAGAACTACAATTACGATTATGAGTTATACATGTGATTGTGGACGGGGAATTGTTGATTGATGTCACGAGGATAAAACATTGTTGGTGGACTTTTAACATGGAAGATAATAGACTTTATAGTCTATTTGACTCTTCTAATGGATTGCTGCGTTCATTTTTGACTATGGTTGAAAAGTTTTATCATCTACCATATGTTCTAAATCTACGATTTATTCTTTGTTGAAGGCTATTGATAATTTATTTATCTTTAGTCATGATATTCTTTCTTGAGCTAGTTGTGCTCACTCTTTTGCTTCACAATTCCTTTCGGGTAATAAAAGTGTATTTTGGTCGGGTCCAGGGGAATAACAAGGGAATAGAGCGGTGGTCTATAAATGTTGAGGTGAGGTGAATTTAACTTGGAAGGGTGTTTTGCCTTATCATACAACCTCTGACCTCGTGTCATCATAAAGGCAGGGGTTGTGCTTATCCACTTCTTTGAGTATATCTACCAAAGACTATCTATATGATCTTGGAGTCTATTTGAAATATAACTCTCAATTAGAGGCGGTGGAGATAATGATATGTCAAGAGAAGACTCGCCATTGGGAAGAATATGATAGTAATCTTCTCGTTTTTCTTTGGGGTCTATTAGATTGACGAGGATAATTACGTGGCCATATGATATCTATAATAACCTAGACGCATGGCCTCCCATGTACGAAGGTTTCCTTGAGCACTTCCCAAAGATTCTAATTTCTAAAACAGTTTTCGACTATACCTTTATGTAAGGTGTCATTATGAGGTGTTGTCTACAGTTGGGACATGAGTCACAGTTGATATATATTTGTATCCAAACTCACAGCATATGTGTTATTGTATTTTGCACGACAATTGTTGTAATAAAGTTGTAGTTATTTTTGTACTATGTATTTGGCGACTCAGAATGGGTTGGATGGAATGGACCTATTTTAGGGGCGTCACAAAAATGGTGTTTTACTGACTACTACTAATTCATCTGCATAGCAGATATAGAAATCATACGTGCATGGTTAGATTACTGGATGACTAATGCATGAAAATTTTCTACAGAAAAAAATTTAGGAGAAAAGAATATGAAAAGAGTAAATAGGTAGTTAAACAGTGATCTTAAACTATAGGGGCTCTGAAATTTAAAAGTACAACCTTACACACAAGCTAAACAATTATTATACCCTGAAAACCTCCTAATAAGTATTTTTTTATTAAAAAAAAAGATAAAGGAGCTTCTTCTGATAATATACCTGTGGTATTGCACAGAACCGGAAGATAGCAGGATCTCGCAAGTCAGACATGTACTTTAGGCAATCTTCAGCATGAACCAAAGCATTTGTGACCATGTCATTTAGGCACTGCACTGCCTTGGCTGAGTTTTCCTCATATTTCAAGTCCTAAGTTGCATAATAAGTATACTATGATGCCAATAAAATGAATGAGCCCAAATAAAAATATAATGAACAATGCAATTTTTTTTAGCAAAGGACAATGCAATTAGCTTACTGAAAATTGGATTAACATCATCCATGATGGCTGGTAAAGAAAAGTAGATTAAAAAAATGAAACTAAATTTTGATATCAAGCTTGAACGAGAAACCTCAAGTTTATCGACATATTTACTCCAAATCTGGCAAGGCCAAAACATGCGTGACTTTGGTATCTCATTTATGTCCTCCAAGTAATCTCGAATTATGTTTGTCTTCTGCAATATATTGAATGTACAAAACACAATGTTAGCATTAGAGTCCCGCGCATTAAAGAGTCAAGATATTTTACCATCTTAAATTCATGTTGAAAACACAACCTGGAGAAATAAACCCATTGAATTGGACAGAGAATCTGTAGCCAAATCTTCTGCCCCAGAGGCATGGAAGAGCTTTGACAACCCTAATCCAACAAGTCCTGCTACATAGTGACAATATTCATCATAATCATCTATTGTCTCCACCTGCAAGCCAAGGAACTTGTAAGTGGCAGATATAACACAATTTGCATGTCTCATATTCTACAAAATCTACAACATGTAGCTGCAGGCCTGCAAATTTTGAACACATTACGTCGCCAAAGATTTGATCTCTTAGGTTTCAATTCATTATGATAAAACAAACATACTGTATAAATATGCTAGCCATGTTTGACACTTCCTGAAAATATATATTAATATATACTAGATAGTTGCACGATAGAGAAGCTAAAAGATTTGTTCATCCTCAATTTTTTGCTTGAATTATTTCTTTTTAAGTATTTCTTAGATAATATATTGATTATTTGATCATGAATATACATAAGATGCACAGCAGAATAAAAATAAGCTTAGTATTGTCGATATTGATGACAATAGTAATAATAACTGATATATCAAACAAAACATAGCCATTAGAAAAACTGAAGCTTAGACTATACTAGCTGAGAAGAAAGAATTTAAAAATAGTAGAAGTTTGATTATGCATAATAATCCCTTGTGTAAGTGTTTATACACACACACATATATATAGAGGAAGAAATAGAGCAGGGCCTGGATTTTCTTTAGACACTTGGTTAGTATTGTCAGGCGGGTAAAGAAACAAAGGGAGATCCCTGAAGGTTTAACTTTTCATTGGCTATACTCTAAAGCTACAAACCCAAGACCAACAAAACCTAATATTAAAAAGTTTGATGATTATGTTTGAGCATTATTTCCATCACAAGAATAATAGTAACAACAAAATAAATAAAATAGCATTTGTCCAATAGAGCCTTTCGTGATATCAATCACTCACCTCCTTGCATATAAATTTTGCCATTCCTGCACCCATTCTCATAGTAATATCTTCTATTGCCTCCTGGTAACTGTAGAGTAGTAGGAGTACTGTAGGTTATAATCCAAACAAAAAAAAAGCACAGAGACCAAAAGTCTGAATTTATACAGACGTAAGATGATCGACGAAATTCGGATAAATAGTGATCCATTTATATAAGTCAGATAAGTATACACATTCACGCAAGGGACTGATTCCACTTGGACCTAATAAAAACTCAAAAGGCCTGGAGGCAATTTAAGATTTTAGTGAGTGCCTCAAACTTGACCTCCGCTCAATTGTAAGCATTATAACTTAGAAAGTTATAGTTATAGTGAAAAGTAAAGACTTTTAGTTGCTAACATTCTGTAACATAAATGGAAAAACAAGACCAAATATAATTCACGAAATAACTGGACATATTACCTTCCCTAATAGTAAGGAAAGAGGAAAACAATTATACATAAGAATCATTACACAAATAGGTTCCCTACCGGCCATTTCAAGATACAGAAAGTTAGTAATCAAGGCATGTGGGAGCACGGCCACACAATGCAATCAAACAAACATTGCTATTAGAGAGCGACTTGGGTCTAGATGTCCAAAAGTACATGATTATCTTTTTGACAATTATAACACATCACACTTGAATATCAACACTATAAGTTGCATTAAGAATTTTAAATATTCACCACTGACGATAAGAATATTGCTCTATGTGTTGGTTGCTTGTTTCTATATATATGTTAAAAGCATATACTTTCTCAACCTCTGCTTGAAATGTCCTCTTGATGCGACAGGAATCTAAAGCATCCAAGTATAGACACTGCTTTTAGTATGCAGTTAGTCGTCCAAGATTCTATACACAAAAGAATAGTTACTTGAAAACATTCAACAATATATATATATATATGATTGTGCATTTGTCCTTTCGTTACACAACCTATATGAGATCACACCTATCTCCTGTTACAAGACAATTATTATATAACAAGATACCCAAACTCTAAACACATCCATTTAGTTCACAAATTCAAAAAGAAATAATTGTTGAATTAGAAGTACCCGCTTCCAAGCTCCAGAAAAGCATTAGAAACATGATGAAACTCGTCCATGAGAACTTTGTATTCCTTCGTACCACCTTACAGCAAAGTAACAAGTAAGATTAGCAAGAAGTTCAAAATTGGTACCAAATATAGATTATATATATAACATGCTATCCTATATAAGCATATAGATACCGTTCTGAGGCATAAGAAGTCTTACATCTTACTAGCTAAGTGGAGCATTAAGCAGAAGTCTAGTTGTACACAAGTTGATCTGATGAGGATAATACTGAACAAAAGTATTATAACTTTTGAGCTTAGAGTTGTGAAAGCTTCTTATATATTATTATCTTTTCTTGTATAGGGTGTTGTGTGGTGATTGGGTAGAATTTATACTTCTTTGTGCTTCTCCTACAGGTAACTCTAGTTTGATAACACACATGAACAGCAAGGGGGAAGGAGAAGCATATAATCTGGTGTATAATTTTTCCAGGTGAAATAGGAGGGAACTGGTTCAGCCAATGTTTTTCACTTTCCTTCAAATGATTTTAGTATATTCCCTTAAACTCATAAAGCATGGGACTGGTAAGTGGCCAAGAACCATATGCCAATTATTTAACTTAATTCCTGGTTCACTCGGTTGAAACAAAATGCAAGATGTCAGCTTTGACAGTTCTTCCTTAATTTGAAGTTTACAGTTATAGGGACCATCAAATCAGTAATTGATCAAGTGCACAAGAGAGATCACATTTTTCCAACATCTCTTGGTACAGAAGCAGAGCTCACAAACAGCTCATCAATGGTTTGAAGTTTGAACATCTGCCAAGCTAAGCTCCAACAAAAGCTCCCTAGTTGGATTTGAGCTCAAGTCAAACATGAATTCCCTCAATTTCTGATGGCCTTGACCTCGAACAACTAATACTCGACTCAGTTCATTTGCAGCCTTAGTAAAGCACAGCCATCAAATTAAGAAAAAAAATTCATCCCTTTTTGCATCTTTGGGTAGAAAATTGAAAGCACTCAAATTAATCATTGAAGTTAAGTCCTAAAACGTAAAAATATCAAATAAAGACGGTTGTTATGTAGACTAGGGGAATGAATCAATTGACAAATATGAACAGTTACAAAACTAACAAGTAGGAGAACGAAATACTCACATGAAAAGTGCCAGTCCTTATCATATATGTGGCGATGGAAAGCCATCAAGATAGGTACTTTAACCTCTGTAGGTATACTTGTGTCATCCTCTGTCAAAGGGAAAAAACACAAATGTAATTAACAAGGGTGGAAAACTGGAAATTCATCAATGATAATATACACACGAGTACAAATTATACGTAAATACTACTCGAGGCAGAAAATAACACTTCCACACAGCTGATCTATATGGAATTAAGGAGGAATTGTGCATGCTATTAACTTATACATATAGAATGCACAAGAGACTTTTTCAACTGCTTCAGGAATACCTACCAAGTATTTGCAGTTGATATGCCATGATATAACCACCATGGTGATTTTAGAAGATAAATTAAAGAAAAATATCACTTTTCAGCAGAGAATCGTCACAAACTAGACATCCTTAAGCTGAGAACTTCAGAAAGACGGGCCACATGCACATAGTATTGTTTTAGCAATTTTATTGGTATCTTGCATCAATAATCTTACTGGTGCCAAGAAAAAATATCAATATAATTCAAGACCAGTTTTGTTATGTTAGTGGCTTTGGCAGACCACACTTTTTTGAACTTAAGAAAGTTCTGCTAGAAGAACAAAGAAGACATGCATTCTACAACATGAAACTTAACATATACTAAGTTAATAACTAGGCTACTTCTAGACTTATCCCTGTATATGCAGAGACAAAATTTTAATTAACAAGATTCTTAATGCATTTAGATAGTAGAAGAATGACAAGGAGCTTCATTTTAAGGTGTGGTGAGTTGATGCATGATTCAACTACTAATATGGGTCAATTTCAACAACTCTAGAGCTACATCATTATATACTGATATAGGTTCTTGCCGAATCAAATAGGTTTTCAAATACGTCCAATCAATGTAAGGATCGACCAAACAAATATGAAGAACATTATTAAAGTAAGTCATATAGAGACCACAAGAAGGCTAGTATGCCAAGTATGATAGGAATATCTTCATTCCAAAGCCGATTGAAATATTAATGGCAGAAAAAAATGTTTTTAACTTTCAGATGCTAATGTGTATAAATATAACGGCCTAACATTTAAGCATAACTGGTGTTAAATGAATCAAACTTTAAAATGACGTATCAAGGTCACAGAGTTCATGAAGAGGGAAGGAAAAAAAAGGGAGGAACAAGCAACCATAATCAGAAAACCAAAATTTGTTAGGCATTTTAATTGAAACGCTTTAAAAAGAAAAACACAGAGGTAAAGGTTATAAAACATACCAACAGTGTCAAGTGCTCGAAGAACCAAATAAAAAATGCATACCTGCACAAAGTGAGGATTGTATACACAGGAATTCAGAGTATATTGCATCACCGAAACATAAACTTATAAATAAAATAAACATATAGATGCACAAAATTCTACTAAATACACAAACGCGAAATCAAATTAGAGGCTTAGCATCACTATTATTTTGTTTATATGTGTATATATAAAGTCCTGAGTCTAATCTTCTGATTCTCTCTCCTCAGTTACTTAATATCAACAACTGCTGAAGCATACTTCTCCTGTTCTCCATAACAATACTAAGTCATGACTCAACTTAAGCTATATTAATCAGTATACATGTACAAATATTTGCATGCTTACAAAAATACTAATATATTCACACACATAAACATAAAAACACTCTGAATTGGAACTTATATATGCACATAGAAATAAAATAATATAATGCATGTGTACTAATATATATACACGTACAACATATATATACAATACATCTTGTTAGACAACGACTAACTAAAGGCTCAATTCAAAATTCAAATTGTCTCAGATCTAAACGATAAAGTTTGAACATGATTTTAGGCTCAAGATTATTATACAAATCACAAACAACCTTGAATGCGTGATTAAGATTGTGTGGGCACCGTTTAGAATAATTTATATATATATTATAGACAAGCTATATATCTATGTTAAATTTGATCTTGTAGACTCAATAAAAACTCAAGTCTCAAACTCAACTTGAAAGGTGGAATGACCTTGACTAGAACTCGATTAAGCTCAAACTCATTGTAAAACTCAATAAGGAAACTTCAAATTTCCGTAACAGTGTCCTGAATCACTATGTATAAATTACATATACATATACACACACACACACACATATATATATATGCACAAAATGTGGATTGGTAGGAACTTGAAAAACTCAATAAGGAAACTTCAAAATTCCGTAACAGTATTGCACGACTAGTCTAGATTATGCCTTGCCTACATAAGCCAGCATATATTGAGTATAACATATCCTGAAGCAATATGTATAAATTACATATACATATACATATATATATATATATGCACAAAATGTGGATTTGTAGAAACTTACAGCATCGCGGAGCTGAGGGCCGAGCTGTTGAATGACGAGTCCGAAACTTCGAGAAACCTTATGAAGCATAGAGTAACAGAAGGCCCAGTGTGGCTCCGGGGGGATCTGCTTTTCCGCATGCCTAGCCGCAAATTTAAGCTTCAACAACGGATAGAAATCGTCCGGATGCTTCAGAATTGCCCCCAAACTTCCCATTTTCTCTCTATATATCTGTTTCGCCAAGTACAAAAAAAATGAATGAAATGAACAGATCTAAAGCAATTAATTGAATGATAATATAAAGAACATTGAGATTTTTCAAACGAATTTGCTCACTTTATAATAAGCTTGCTTAGTTTGCAGTTGGAATGTGAAATGGAAATGAAAATGGAATAGTGAATTATTGTTTG
This sequence comes from Panax ginseng, assembly GCA_020205605.1. Taxonomy (NCBI): domain Eukaryota; kingdom Viridiplantae; phylum Streptophyta; class Magnoliopsida; order Apiales; family Araliaceae; genus Panax; species Panax ginseng. The sequence continues at coordinate 2,485,387 of CM035142.1, forward strand.
GACGAGTTTAGTACTCCTTCCATATATATAGAGGGGATAGAATTAGTGATTTCTGTTGGGAGGAATTTTGATCTGTCAAAATGAAGACGGAAATTGAAAGACAGAGACTCACGGATTCGATAAAGATGCAAAACGAATACGACGGAGAGACGGAGACAGCGGAGAGAAAAGAAACGGTGAGGAAAAAATTATTTATTTTGAGTATAAATACGAGTGACTTTGAATTTTTGACGGGTTAAATGGTTTTTAGCATTTTTTTTTTTTTATTAAAAATATTTATTTTTTAAAAAAAATTGCGTTTTAGTTTTTTTTTAAAAAAAATAAAAAAAAACCAATTATTTTTATTTAAAAAATGCGTTTTAATTTTTTTAATAAAAATTAAAAAAAACTACTTTTTTTAATTTTTATTAAAAATAATTATTTTATTTATTTATTTTCTTGTTTTTTTGCTAATTTTTATAATTTATATATTATACTTTAAAATATTTTTTTCCATTTTTTCATCAAAATTTTCCTCAAAATCCACATCATCACTGTCACGTCACATAATAACTGCCACATAGGCTTTTTTTAGACAAGTCAGCTACCACGTCATCATTTCCGTTAAGTCTACTTTGACTTAACGGTTTTTGTAACGGTGTGTTAGTAAATTAAAGTTCAGTGAGTCGACTGTAAAAAAAAAGTTCAGTGACCCATTTATAAGTCGACTTATAATATAGTGACTTAGAAAGCATTTAACCCAATTTTTGACTCATTTTAATAAATTTTTGAACTCAAGTTGCTCGTTAGAAAATGGGAGTTGTAGAGTGTAGGGTATGTTCGAGAATGACTTATTTTTAAATACTTTATAAATTAAGTTGGTTGTTAAAATGACTTTGTTATTTTATTTTATTATACACTAAAATTTAATCCGAAGAACTTTGTTATTTATAAAATTTATTTTATTAAGTCAAGACAAAACATTAATTAGAGGCTAGAGATACAAGATTGCTTATGACAAAATGTTACTACAATTAGTATATCTAGCGAATTCAACATTAATATTCATGATTATTTATTTATCAAGTTTGTCCATCGTATATTTATATAGCTGCTAAATGTTAGTATTTCGTATGTTTTAAATGATAATTTTATTTTAAAAAGTTCATTCATTTTTTAAAAATTTAACGTGACCTTTGAAAAAAGAAAATAAAATAAAAGAAAGAAAGAAAACATATGCATGACTCATTTATTTGAGACAAATTCCTTTTTATTTTTTTGGATAAATTGACCACTAAGTTAATAATGAATATTTTATCAAAAAAATGGGACAGGAAATTAGGTCGGTGTATTTAAATTTTTCATATTTATATTTGATATTCAATAAGAATAAAAATATAAATAAATAAAATTTAAATACACTTCTTATTTCGTTTTCCTGTACACGTAGAAGAACTCATATTTTAGTTTACGAGCCCAAACACCGTCTTTCTCCTTACATTAATTAACAGTGTGTTTTTTGCAGCGAGGACTCCTAGATGCCTCTCATCAACCCTTGGTACTTTTGTCGATATCCAAATAATTGATTTGCCCACTAAATTAATGGCTGGCATATTAAAGTTTAAAACATCCGGTTCTCATTTTTGTTGTATTGACATAAAAAGTGAAAACCACATTTTTTTTTATTAAAAAAATTGTGCCGCATTTTTTCTAAATTATTTTATGTGGTTTTCACTTTTAAATCATATATATATATAAATATATTATGTAAATGACGACTTGGTACATGAGCACCACAATTTACAACAAAATGTTAATTTTCCAGGCCCACGGAGATTCCTTCAAACAACATGTGAAAATTGCCTCTCATTCAAACTCTACTAGAGCCTTGTGGATATGTGTCATGACTTTACATTATGTTCGATTTCTTGATTATATTTTTTTGTCATTAAAATATTAGTAATTATAATTGTTCACATAATCCGTAACAAAAAAAATTAATATATAAAATTACAAGATATATCATTTTTTTTTAGTAATTTTTGTTGTGATATTTCACATGAATCTCATATCGGATAAATTTAAGAATGTATATGGGTTAATAAGTATGATGGAGACTCAACTAAATAGGTTAACTTTTTAGATAAAGAGAGATCTAACATGCTTATTGGATCAGTCTACATACTTATTGAGTCGAACTACACAAATGTGCACTGTATGCATCAATTTAGTTTAATAAATATTAAATCTTTTTGTGCACATCAAAGTATGATGTTATTACTATTAATCCAAATGAACCAAAACATTAATTGTTTCTTGGAGTCCCATTACGGATCCTAGTAAGTTTCACATCTTATTATTATAATTGGTATAAAAATATATAATAATTATTGTAATAATTAATACAATATTTTATATACTCAATGTAATGAAAAATTATATTAATTTATTAGGACGAAATTTGTGCCAAGGATCCCATTTATACTCCTCGTCCATTAGCCAATGCTCTTCAACTATTTGTGGACAATGCATCATTCATATGCTTCCACATTAAAATCAAACTTTATTCCGAATATTCCATTTTTATATCCCATTTTCACGAAAAAAGATGCTAGTGAGCTTTTGAGAATGGTGGAGGTTCGCTCGTGAATGCAGTTTTACTATTTTTATTTATTTATTTATCTTTTTATTATGAACATGAGAAAAAAACCAAAAAAGAAACAAGTTAACTAAAATTAGATAAAAGGACTAAAGAAGAGGTCTTAATGGGCCTTTGGATGCAATACTTAGCCTTATTGGGCTACTGGCATAAAAAGTCCAGTTATTCAGAGTTGGATTCTAACAGATACAGTCAAGGGTTGAACGAGATTATGGGCGAATAGTATATATGTGGAGTTACTTTTAACAAGAACTTGCCACGTGATCAAAAGTCAAAACTGTGTATATATGTAGATACTATATTTTAACATGGGGTGGTTATCGGTTATTCAGTACTCGCACTCAAAATAGAACAGCCGCGAAACTTTCACGTGGCTAACTCAAGTCACTTACCCGCTTTTCTCTACTTCACTCCTATTGTCCGAACGCGAACAAAAAAAAAACATGGATTTTAAAACCCTAGCTCACCATTCTCACTTTACATTTCAAAACCCTAATAAATCCAAACATTTATTTTACGCACGTCCGGTTTTCTGCAAACAATCCTTTCTTCGCATTTCGTTCAATTCGTTTCGAAAATTGGCAAATACTAGGAGAAATCGACTTATTTCTGTTTGTACTAGTCCTGGTCAAGAAAACGTAAGAGATGAATTTGAAATTGTTAGTGAAAATAAGCACAATGTTGATTCAGTTTCGTCATTTCATGGAGAGAGAGAAAAATCGGCGGAAATTATTGAGCCGGAAAGAGGAGATTTTGCGGCAAATGAGGGCATTTGGAATCAACTGATGGAGATTGTGAAGTTTTCAGGGCCAGCGACTGGGCTTTGGCTAAGTGGACCTTTGATGAGTTTAATTGATACTGTTGTGATTGGTCAATCAAGTTCACTTGAGCTTGCTGCTTTAGGTAATTTACATTTATTTTTGTTCTCTAGCATGACCTTTTATTTTAATTGCGAGTTTTGTTTGCTGTGGCCTGTGAAGATGATTTTTATTTATTCTTTCTTGTTTTTATTAATTGGCAGGCCCAGGGACAGTGTTTTGTGATGATTTAGGTTACTTATTTATGTTCCTTTCCATTGCTACTTCGAATTTGGTTGCCACTGCACTAGCCGGGCAGGTTTGTTCTTTAGTTCTGGAAGGGCATTTTGTTTATGGAAAGTGCTGAGCACTCCTAAATTTTACACCCACTGATGTGAGCGTATTGTTTAATTTAATTGAAAAGTTAAGTTCAGTGATTTTTCTTCTCAAAGAAAGATGTAAATTTGTTATAACTAATAAGCCACTTCATAATACAAACTAATGTATAGCTGATCATCCTAAATTTCAAGATGTTGGTTTTTATATTGCTGCATATTGAATAATTTAATAAAACTAGTTTAAGTGTGCAGTTGAATTTCCTTCTAGTCTTATGTATCTCAAACGTTTAGTCTTTAAATGCCTCTAGGCAATTAAATATTGAGATAGGAGAAATGTTTTGGTAGGCACTAAACTAGAAAAGACTTAGCAAGGTAGGTAACATGCGCATCTTTACTTATATTACCCCTTTCTTTTTAAGCTCATCTGCAACCTTCTTTTGGTGAATGATGATCAGAATATTCCAATATGTCTGCCAGTTTTTCCAGTTCACTTCATTCACATTTTTCTTGGACTAGTAATCTTCAATCTGAAGATATCGATTTACCTATTGAAGAGTTGTATGGAAGTGCATCTGGTCTGAATAGTGAATTTCCCAGTCTTATGGTAGTTCCTATTTGAAGGCATAACAAAATTATAATATATGGTTACCCGGACTGTTCTTTAAGGGTACGTTGGAGCTGAAAAACGCGGAGGAAAAGTAAGGAAAGGAAAACAAAAATAATTGGATGAAGGAAAAGTTATCTTAATGAAAGTAAATTTAATGATCTATATACTTCAAAAGAAATCTAATATTAAGAACAATGTTAAAATATAGTGTAATAAATGATTAAAAAAAGCACTAACAAATTTTTTAAATTTCATTTCTTTGTCCTTCCTTCCGTTTACCTAGAGTTCTCCAAGTTCCAAACATGGCCTCAGAGTACTTTCACATGTCTATTTTTCTACTCATGTTCAGGAGACTGTTGTAATTTTGATAATCATTTCACTTCTTTTTTCTTTTGAGCTATAATTCAGAGAATCAAGTTTTTCTGGTGTTATAATTTCCTGAATATGTTATTGTAGCTCTTTTATGTCTTTCTAGCGTTGTTGAACTAATCAATATTTTGGTACAGGATAAAGATGAAGTGCAGCATCAAATATCTATCTTGCTTTTTATTGGGTTGAGCTGTGGTGTGTTAATGTTTCTCTTTACAAGGTTACTGGGAGCATGGGCATTAACTGGTAATAGTACTCATTTATTTTTCATATTATGGAGGGGTGGAGTCTTGGCTCTCTTTGAAGATACATTCATGGTTTTATCTTTTGTCATTATCAGATGTTAGCCAGTGACTTATACATTTCCTAATATCACGTTTTCCAGCTTTCACTGGGGCAAAGAATTCGGATATCATATCTGCAGCAAACACATATGTTCAGGTTCATTTTCACATCAAATAAACTCGTATTACGTTCCTTCCTCTGATCTCGTTCTTTATTTTCCCCATGTAATACGCAGGTCAATAATTCTTTTCTTTGTTGTTGATTTAGTGTAAATCATTCTTGATCGAATGACCACCTAAGAAGCACTAATACTTTGATAAAGCCAACCTGTTTGTGTTGAACACATATAAAGCAAACAAATTTTTTGTCATCCTCTCCTACAGATCTATAATCATGTGTCAACCTCTTGTATTGCTCACCAATGAAGGTGGCGGATAATTATAATAATTAGTATTATTATTCTTATTTTTTCCTAGAATAGCTTATGGAGCTGATTATAAATGTGTGTGTGTGTGTATTAGCTTTCTATGTTTGGTATGGCAGTATTGCACCATTTCTATGAAATCCACTTTCTAAAAGAGATTTTCCTTCTGATATGAACCTGATTTAGATGTCTACGTTTGATGGTTAAGCATTGCAATAGGAGAATTATTAATTCTTCTTTTATGTTTTCTGGTAGGGAGTTACCAAGATAAAGAGGCTTGATAATGTTTATTTTGGTTTCTTCATTTTGAATTTTTAGCCTCTCCCTTTAGTGTCCCCATTCTGTGTTATTCAGCTAGAATTATTTAAGTAATCCTACACTGCATAAAGAATGAGGTGGAAAATCTTTACTAAAATTTTATATCTATAGACTTGACTAGACCGTGATCTGATTTACTTGGGTTTCAGGCCATCAATTATTAATTTTATACTTAATATTGGGCTTTCTTGTACCTTTTTGGACTTGACATTATATGAGATTGATATACTGAGGTGCAAGTTTACCATGAGAGAGAAGCATCAGATTTTCATTTATTTTTGACAAAGATTAACATGATAGAGAGAGCTACAAGAAATATCATGGTTCATAATTTGCATTTAAGGTGAGCCACCAGATGGTAGGCTGATGTCAGTAAATCAATCATATGTAGCAACGTGTAGGGAAATGCTAAGTCAAACATGCATAAATTCGGTAAACTAAGTCTTACAATTATGCCTTATTCAGCTTTGAGTATGTTTTAGTGTCTTTTGAATTGAAAGTATTGTGTTTTTGTTTGTAGATTCGAGGCTTAGCGTGGCCCGCTGTGCTTATTGGATGGGTTGCTCAGAGTGCAAGGTGCAAACAAGTATATATGCTTCTATGATGTGATTAACAAATTATTTTGTAGGAGTGAATATTGAGTATACAATACATATTAAGGACTAATGGGCATATATACCCTGAAGAGTGATTGTGTCTCTTCTGAGAAGGCCCTTGTTAAACATGATTAGGCACCAGGGCAAACTTACACCAGTGTTATTTAAATTCTGAATTGCCAAATACATGATGAGTTTAGTTTGGTAACTTTTTTAGTTGGTGTCGTTATACTACAGCCTGGGCATGAAAGATTCTTGGGGACCTTTGAAGGCTTTAGCAGTTGCCGGTTCCATAAATGGGATTGGCGATGTCGTTCTATGCACATTCTTAGGCTATGGTATTGCAGGAGCAGCATGGGCAACGATGGCATCACAAGTATGCTTACTAGGCCTTATATTTTAGTTTCTGAGTAGTCTTTATCGTAATTCATACTGGAATATGCTTCAGGTTGTTGCAGCTTACATGATGGTTGAATCTCTGAACAAGAAAGGATATAATGGTTTCGCTCTCTCTGTTCCATCGTCAAGCGAATTAAAGCATATATTCATGCTTGCTGCTCCAGTGTTTATAACAATGATGTCAAAAGTTGGTGACATCTTACTTGATCCTTTTTCTGTATATGCTCATATGTGACCCTACTAACATAAATCGAGTTTTTAGGTGTTGTTTTACTCTCTTCTTGTGTATTTTGCAACGTCTATGGGTATACAAACGGTTGCTGCTCATCAGGTCAGTTAGCAGTGCACTATAGGTTTTTTTCCCTGCTTCTACTTTGTATCTGCAAGGAGCTCATGGACATTTACCTTGACAAATTGGCAATCGTTCTAGGTCATGATCCAATTGTACTTCATATGTGCGGTATGGGCAGAACCTCTAGCTCAAACAGCTCAATCATTTATGCCTGAGCTGATATACGGAGCAAATCGAAATTTGGCAAAGGTCAGTGATGCCCATTTTTTGTTGACATTGGCTGCTGCAATTTTAGTATCTCACTACTGCCTGAGATAATTCCAAGAATTTTTTTGTACATGTTAAGAGTAATGGGTTTATGAGGCTAATTAATCTTCTTAGCAATGTGGATGGACTTGGTAGCAGCTGAATATTATATTGCTAAGCATGTTTTCTGTATGATTTTTGCTTCTGAATAGTCTTCTGAAAGATTTAAGATACCAAACAGGCAAGAATGCTGCTCAAGTCTTTGGTCATCATTGGAGCATTGAGTGGAATTATATTAGGATCCGTTGGAACATCTGTACCCTGGTTGTTTCCCCAAGCATTTTCACCTGATGTCGCGATCATAAAAGAGGTCAGTTTTGGTTTCTTTTCTTATCTTTCATGAGAGTTTTTATATGTTTGACTTTAACCTTTAAGTCGGGAGCAACTCTTTCACTTCATTTGTTATTATGTTATTGTATGATAAATGACAAATGAGGAAAGGATACCAAAGGAAAATGCTTTCAGTTTTTTTCTTTTTTACTTTTTTGGGTAGTATTGAACTATTTAACTTTTAGGGCTTCCCTCAGTTGATCTTCCTTGTTGGGGAAACAAAGTAAATTGAGGTAAGGCTGCATATATCTGACTCTCTACAATCCCTGCTATTTGCGGGAGTCTTGTGCAATGAGTACAATTTTTTTTATATATATATTAAAAAAAACAAGTTTTTGATGACAGCTGCACCTGCAGCTACTACCCTTAGGATGTGCAGTGGACTAAAAGCGCAATACCCTACCAACCATGCACACCAGACAACCACATAGTAAATTATGTGTGGGTTACCCTAAGGAGATCGTTGATTTTGCAAAAGTACTGAATCTATGACCTCTGCCAGCAAAGACTTATCACTAAGATCACTTCGACTTTAGCTAACACATTGAGGGGTTAGGTCATTTTAATTCTAATCAGTGAATTATTATCTCTTGGTTCTTACATTCAAAAACTGAATAGATTGACTCTTAGTCTTAGGCCTCAAATTTTCAACTGGAAGAGCATAGCTATATCTTCAGATATTTGTCATGGACATATGATCAAAGATCGTGTCATCATTCAATATATTTTGTGGTGAATTATCTTAAAATGAGATAATTGGACCGAGTTAGTGCAAATACAAACCATATATTTACTTACTCCATGAGGGACAATAAGTATGAATAGCCTGTTTCCCTTGACATTTTAATCTTATTTACCTTCATGCAGATGCATAAAGTGCTGATTCCATACTTTATTACGCTGATTGTCACACCTAGTACCTCAAGTCTTGAAGGGACATTGTTGGTAAGTCTATTCAAACTTCAGTGATCTTTTGGTCTCTTTTAAATTTTCTTACTTGCACATTCTTGATCCAAATTTGATGAAACTAAGTAAAACATCCTAAAAAAAGCTATTAAATATAAGCATCTGGTGATATAACACCAGCCGTCCACCCCATATGGTATTAGATACTTCCTCCATACTTTCAAGCTCCAAGTTCAAGCATATCACTTGATACTCTAGTCCAATTTTACTGAATTTGGAATTATATAACTACTAACTTGTCCAATAATAAAATTCTGCTTCCAATATGTGTATGTGCACCAAGATTTCTTATTATGTCCCATCTCATACAGTTTGGATAGAATATGTTTATAAAAATAATTAAAAAATAAAATACAATTGTGAGGATAGAATACATTGAACTCCATGTTTCTTCTACCTGTTCTATCAAAATTTCTTCTTAGAATCCCAAGCTAGTTTTTTTGCGCAATTGTTACCATTCTTGTCTCTGGTAGTGCATTAGTGTTATAACAATGCCCAGAATCTTTGTTCTAGCATCAGCAGTCCTCTTTGCTTATGCAGGCCGTACGAGATTTGAAATTTATTAGTTTGTCAATGAGCGGAATTGTTTGTTTTGGGGCTCTTCTCCTACTGGTATGTTTTTATATTTTTCATTCATGTATTTAGGACAAGTACTTTTTATTACTACTCTTATTACTGGTGTTGAGGAATTTACAATGCTCTCACACGTGTTGCAGTTCTTGACCAATAGAGGAAATGGTTTGCCAGTTTGCTGGTGGGCACTTGCAGCATTTCAATGGGTAAAATTAGCTTTCCCAAGCACTAATTCAATTATATTATATTTATTAGTTGTATGAATATGCTCGCTCATCCCTTTTTATAATATTATTATTATCCAGTCCCGATTCAGTGTCGCTCTAAGACGCCTCACCTTACCGGATGGAATGCTCTATTCTGACAATTTCACGTACTATGAGGTAGGAAAGCAAAAAACTGCATAGGTTCTCAGATCTTATTTCAATGTAGTAATTGAATACTAGCGACACTGGACAGCATGATTGGCTCCTAGGCTACAGAATGCGTCCAAGTATCCCAACCCAAGCTGTCATTTAATTCTATTCAAGTAAAGAGCAGTAGGCGTTTGTTTTCTTAGTAGTTTTATCCTGTACTCCACCAAAATTTATATAGTAATGAGCAGTCGATATGGGTGTACCTACCTGTACGATACACGTTTTATGAGTAATGAGATATTGGTTTATTGCTACAATACCATAATCTTTGTTTTTATAACCATGCATTGAATTCTTTGCTCTGTTTAGGAAGGATCTTTTTTTCTCCAAGCTCGTGAAAGTGTTTTATTCATAGGATTTCTCTAAGCTGATCGTGAAAGTATTTAGGAAGATATTTATAGGGATCCACTTCCTATTCATATCATCTCAAGTTAATTTGACATTATAAGTTGGTCCGATTAGTTGCTTTTAGATTCACAAGACAAATATCACGAAATAATTATAAAATATTAAAAGCTATCAATTGTCTATATTGCCTTGTATTGGAAAGAGAAGTGTTATTTATTGGACAAAAAATAGTGAAAGAACCAAAATTATATTTATTACTTTGTAATATTGGAAACTAAACAATTTCTATTCATATCACCTCACTTATGACTTATAGTAAGAGATACTCAAGTTTAATAAGTTTTTGCATTCTAATTGCTTAAAAAAAATAAAAAACAAATGAATGAATTTAAGAACGTTCACCAACAATGAAAGATTGCTGAAATTCATTGATCTTACAAAGGAGTTGGAAGTAAAAAAAACAAAACAAAACAAAACACAAATGGTTATTTACATTTGAAATAATAATAAAAACACAACAAAAGAAATAGATATTCTTTGCTTGTATAAAAATTCTACCAAGAATTTCTTGATTTATTGGTAGATGGAGGAATTCCCCTAACTGCTGAACCATCTTTATTACGTACATTTCCTGCTGGATTTCGTGGAATTGTTCACATTTTCAGATCTTTTAATACCATCTGTTTGGCAAAAATGATCATGAGATTGCGGTAGAAATTGATCATGAGACCAAAATTGTCCCAAATTGTCTTCAACATCGTTATCCATATTCGGCGACATATATATATATATATATTAGCAAAACAAGATCATTCACGTATACATACGTACATATCCCTCTTTTCAAATTGTTATTTTGTCATCTTGAAAATTGTGATTCGTTCATATATATAATTTATATAGACATTCAAATCTAAAAAGGTAACATTTTAATATTTTTTTTGAAATGTATTATTAAAATAAAACACACTATTAAGATTAACTCATACTTGAGTGATCCGAGCCACAATAGTTGCTACAACAGGGTAATCTAGGTTTGGACTCATGTTATAGCTGTCCGAGTTTTTAAGTTACTATATAAACATTGTTTGGTGTGTGGATCAAAAAAAAAAAAAAACTAGTCACAATTTTGATGAACTTAGCTATATCTTGTGTGGTTTATTCTCCATTCATATTTAATTTCTATGTAGTTGTTTGTAATATTCGATCCTAAATCCAACGTATACAACATTCTTTCTAATTTTAAATTATGACACAAAGACTATAGTTTATATTTATATTTATGAGTAAATTATGAGACGAGCAACAAAGAGATTGCAAACCTTAGAAAAACCTCAAGAAGAAGAAGATGGATCAAGAAAATCTTCGACGTGCCATCCAGGCAATGTCTCCATCAAATACTCTGAAATGCTACTCGGAATTCCATATTCTTGGCTCATAAAACCATTACAAGGAGTTGATTTTGTTTCTAATGCCTTTTGACGATCATGAGTCGAAATAGGTCTAAATATTTCTTGAGAAATAGAGGAGCTTTTGTTTCTAATTTCGGGTTCAGATTCACTAGTGCCAGCATTATAAAAATTATTGGACCCATTAGAGGAAGTTGAGGTTGGGTATGAAGAAGAAGAAGAAGCCTCGGCAGGTAAAAGTTTCACGCCAGAGAGGAGAAATCGGTTGTGTTTTTGGGTATGTTCATTGGCTTTGTGAATTGAATTGTCACATTCTTTGCATAAAATTGCTCTATCCTCTTGGCAAAACAGAAAGGCACGTCTTTCCTGTTATAATTTAAAAAATAAATAAAAAGTAGTTAGTATCTCACCAAGCTTGCGGATTTTGTGAAATTAGCATTTTAAAAAGGTATGGTATGGATTCATCATTCATACACATACCTGACAGATATCACATCGAGGAGAGTCTTTGAAGGAAGGGTGGAGGAGAGCGAAACGGTGGTGTTCGCCGGCGAGTTTATTAGCATGGTGAACTCGCCGGTCGCAGTGGCGGCAGAGGGCGGCTTCATCGGCAGAACAGAAAACGGTGGCCTCTTCTTTCTCACAAACGTCACACCGGATCTTCATTCTATTTCTCTCCTCTTCTCTCCCTCTTTTCAATAGTACTTTTCTTCTATAGAAGTAGCACTACTTGTGTGTTGTTTTTGAGAGCTATATATAGTGAAATGATATTTATGTTTCAAAATTTCCTATTTATCTTTTACTCCACAACAAAATTTATATCATTTTAATGTTGGGATGGAACGTGAAAAAAATATTATCTTAAATATTACTAATATTCTTTCTGTTCGAAAATTATAAATATTTTTTTTAATTTGTTTTAAAATTCAAATTATATTTTAATTTAAAAATTATTAAATGACCTGATATTTTTAATTAAGCAGTCATTAATTTTTTTAAAAAAAATACACTACTTTTCTTAATTTATATTAAAAAAATATTGGTGAACAAAAGTTATTTTTAAGTTCGAATTTTTTTTCTATTTTAAAATAGGCGGAATATAAAAAAGATTGGTAAAAGTCAATTGGGAAGGGACGAATTATTATGGGGACATATGGGTGGAAAGCACAGCTAAGGTTTCAGGGTGATTTACTCTTTCTCTGAATATTAGAAATCTCTGTAGAGAAATTTTTTTTGATATTTTCATAAAAAATATTCATATAGAAATGTAGTCCATTCACTATTTATGTGAGGAGAAGCTTCAAAAAAAATAACTCGAACATAAAAATTAGACATAAATATATTTAAATTTTATTTATTTATTTTTACCAATCTACATTAATAAAATATAAATAAATGAAATTCAAACAAATTTTATGTCCATATAAAATTTTTATATAAAATATCAATTTCCCAAAACAAAAAAAATCTCTCTCTTCTTTCATATAATGACAACTGACAAGGAAAACCTTGACTCTCTTCACTTGGCTCATTATAATAAGTATTCTATTCTATTAATATATTCCCTCATTTTTTTTCAAAAAGAAAAAGAGTTTCATTTGTTAAAAAAAAAAGAACAATAATATATATATATATATATATATATATATTGACAAATATTTAACGAAGTTGAATTGTAATTAATATGAAAATGTATGCAATAAAATTGAATAAATTAAAATAGAAGCCTTCTTAATTTTTACCTATCACATGTATGCACATACATAACAATTATAATTCGGTTGAAATTTTTTGTAATATACAATGAACTCTAAAAAATATTTCAAAAAAGATTTTCTTTTTTTTTTTTATTTATTAATAATATAAAATAACATAATATTTTTAAATTTATTATCATAACTATATCATCGTATCTGTAACACCCCCTTTCCAAAATAGAAAGAGAGGTTACTCAAAACACAATAAAACTGAAATGAAAGCTTTATGTCATAAAAGGAAGGTCTCATAATAATTAAATATCACAAGACAAACTATAGTAAATGTGGACGCCCCAAAATAGGTCCATTCCATCCAACCCATTTCCGAGTCGCCAAAATACGTAGTGCATGCGAAATAACTACAACTTTATTAATACATTTGTCGTGCAAAATACGACAACATATATATTGTGAGTTTAAATACAATTATTGTCTTCAGACAATATACATACCCAAATAAATCCCCATCATAATTATTGATACATTATTTTACAAAATGGTGAGGACTATTAAACAACTCTCTGTAACCTTCATTCCATTTTAGAAGGCGACTAAGTCTTCATTACATTCTCGTCTCACGAGAAGAAAAATAGAACAAAAGGAAAAGGGTGAGCTCGGACTAGCCCAAGTAAAGAATATTATGACTAAGATAATATACAACAAAATTATCGTTAGTCTTCAATGAGGAAAAATATAATAGAATACAATAGACAACAAGTTTTAAATCAATATTCGCAATGAAATAATAATTCATTAGAAGAGTTAAGTAGAGAATGCAAACTACTATCTTCTATGTATGAATTTTAAAGTTCATCATCAATATTTTTATCCTCGTAACATCAATCAATATATATCCGAATCATATATTCATCCTTGCTTTCTGAAGCGAGGACATTCACCGATTAGTCATGTTCATCTAAACACTGCTCATCTTTCAGACTACGGGCCAAAGATATTCATCGAAATCATTCATCTTGCACTACGGGCCAAAGATATTCATCGAAATCATTCATCTTTTGCACTACAGGCCAAAGATATTCATCATAACTCATTCATCTTTTTGCACTAAAGCCAAAAGATATTCAATAATATCATTATTTAAGGCGAGGATGATGAAAAATATTTTAAAAAGCGAATCCAATTGAAACAAAATGACAAGGATTAAGGATTAAGATTCGTACTTTGTTTTATCCACGCCCAAAAATACCTCAAAAATAATCATAGTGGTGTAAAATTCAAGAATGATCAAAAACATGGATACAATCAAAGCTAATATCCATAATAGATATTTTGACAAAAAAGAAGAAATTTCATTTTTAAATTGAATAAAGGTCGTATTCGTGAATAGTGTCAGATCACGTGAATAAGTCTTGAGTATCGTGAATAAGTAACCCCGACACCAAAAGATAGAAATTTCAAAAAAACATCTTCACGCTTCGTGAATAAGACTTTCGTGAATAATGGCTTCATGAATAAGTAACCAGGCATGAAAAAGTTCCAAATTTGATAAAAAGTTCCAACCAATATTTCAAAGATAATGATATTGAAGAAATAATATCATTTGAGAAGAAAATAACATCCCTTACCTCGAAATCTGATCTTAGTTGAAACAGGATATATAAAGCTATGACTTGAACTTTGCACCGTATAGCAATACTCAAAGTATACTCAAAATACTCACAAGAAATATGCTCGATAATATAGAGAGAAAACTTGATTTAAAGTGTGATTTTCAATTCTAACCTAAGCCTTTTATTTATAGGAAATTGCTTAGAACACCAAAAGCGAAAATTTAATATAATATTATTATTTATAATAATAATTCCTCATACCTTGAATCTGAATTTCAGCAACTTGTCATGTGTTAAATGAGGGAACCAAATGAAAAAAATGTTTTTGTAAATAAAAATATTTTAAACTTCCAAAATCAATTATTTTGAGACTTGAACTTCAATAATTCATAATAAATAGCCCTTTTATCAGAAAATTGAATCTCGCGGGTTTTTATAGGAAATTCAATTCTCTACAACTTTACTGGAAGAAAGTTTTTCCAAATTCCAAACATAAATTGACCGAAATCCACAAATGGGCGATTTCACGTTTATAATCAAATTTCGGTCAATAAATGGGGTCCCACAGACATGTTTAATATGTTTTAAACATTTTTGGTAACAAAAAATACTCCTCCTCCACATATACTCATATATCCCACATTCATCGTAAAAATATCATCGTTAATATATTATTAAAATAATATATTTAAATGAATTATTTTATAAGAAAAAAAATAAAATATTAACTTTCAACAATTGTCCTTTATAAAAATTTTCTCCATGTATATCCACATAAAATCAATATTTTCCTCATCATATGAATCAATAATTAATTATTCACAAATAATATTACTGGAATCACAATATTGACAACGAGGCAGTTCTAAAGTGAAAGAGGAGGCTTTCCAATAAGAATTTCTCACTTCTTGGTAGCAATTAGGTGACCAAACCTCTCCTTGATGAGAACTTTCTAGACATTGCCAATAATGTTATCTAATAATATTATTGAGATAATATGAATTATTGGTTCGATAATGAAAAAAATCGTGTAATGACAATTATTGAAACAACGTGAATATAAAATATCAATGGAGCAATTATTGAATCAATAAAATAAAATCTTGAGCATTAAATTATCGTAACCATTATTGAGTAGTGCCTTCTTACGTAAGAATCAATAATTGGTGCAATCTGGCAATGCTTCTTCAATGTAATAACGCGTATTCTTGTGTTTTAACCACCGGGTATTCAAACGATTGTAACCAGTAATAACTACGCCAAGTTATTTTTAAACAACTTATTTTTGTCGTTTTCTTCCTCCAATCGTTTTTTCCGTTATGGGGCCCACATGCAAGGTGGCTTAGTATCATACGAATATTCCCCAAGCGATCACGAATATTCCACGACCAAACGAATATTCTCCAAACAATAATGAATATTATATCAATATTTGCGCATTTTACCCATAACTAACCACATTAATCAAATCCACCCTTACTATTTCAAAATAATAAATAAATGAAATTCCTTTTTATTTAAAAAAATTTGAGGTCTTACAACCTCCCTCCTTATGAAATTTCGTCCTTGAAATTGGCGTGACGTATTCGGTGTGTGTTTGAAAAGATGAAAATACCTCGCTTTCATTTTCGGTTTCCAACTCCCACGTCATTTCCTCAATAGCATGGTTTCTCCACAAAACTTTAACTTGTGGTATAACCTCGGTACATAGGACATGTTCTTTCTATCCAAGATCCCGATAGTACCTCCTCGCGTTAAGTCTTGGTTATCTCTCGTCCGGTTCAACTTTCGATGACGTGGTTGAATTCGTCCACATATTTACGTAACATCGATCGTGAAAAAGCGTTATGAACACGCGTCATACTTGGCGGTAAAAGCGAGTCTATAGGCCACGGTTCCTATTCGATCAAGAATTTCAAATGGATTAATAAATCGAAGGTTTGAGTTTTCCTCACGCCTCACCGATTCTCGTTTTGAAATATGACTTCTTTGACCTTCTTCTTCAAATTCATCACTCCGGTGTGTAGCTTGAGCGAACTTTAACTTTATCGATTAAAGTCGATTATACTCGTTATATATCATCACGTGGGTACTAGAGTTTTCATCTCCATCTCTATTATTTGTAAATTATCTGAAATTAGTTTTTGACAATATCGTACTCGTGCTTGTATCGATCTTACCTACTCAACACGTCACTACCACGTTCGCTTTTTCCGGGATGGCATGGTCGTGAACATGTCTTTGAAATGAGTCTCTCTTGAGTTCTTGAAGCTCTTCCCACATTCCTCGCTCCATTCGAATTTTGTATCTCTACGAAGTCAAATTGCGTTAATGGAATAGCGATTCGAGAATTTCCTTCAACGAATCTCGATAATAACCAACTAAGCCTAGAAAGCTACGTATTTACGATTCCGAGCTTAGGTTGTTCTCAATTGTGACTCATATCCCAACCTTGGATAACACGTTCTACAATGACACCTATCGGTTTACTATCGCACGAATATGGTGTCCCCTACGAGAAGTCAGCGGTGCATTCCACAAAGGAAGTCACCAGATAGAGGCTCGGTATCAACTTCTACTGATTGGGTTTTTAACTCTGAAGTTCAATAGGAGCCATTCGATATGAGATTTTAGAAATGGGTTTTGTCTGGGATTTAAAGTCGATACAAATTCAATATCACGCCTCTGGAAGTAGGCAAGAAATTCTTCAGAAATACGTCAGGAAAAATCAATAACAACAGGAATATTATTCAAATCGGCGTGTCTTTATTCAAATTCATAACATGGACTAAGAAAGCGACATTCGTTTTCAATAAACAAATGGCTTTATAATTTAATATGAAAGAGTTTGACTTCAATGGTTTGGTTGCTTGAATTGAATAACAAGGTTGCTTAAGAATATGAAAACTAACAACCTTATTTAAAGCAATCAATTTTGGCATGATGAGTAGTTAACCTTAAAATCACATCAAAAACAAATATCTCTATAGAAATAAGGTTAACATGTAATGTGATAAGTGCCAACTCGAATCAAGCAAGATTTTAAACAACGGATGTAATAAAAGTTTCTCTTAGCTGAGTCTCCATGAGATAAAGTCAAAGTCTAATTTCTCCGTAGTCAAATTCAAACGTTGAAATGCAAGCAGAGAGATAAAAGAATGGGTAGAAGCCCAGTATCTAGTAAGGTATAAACTTCACAAGAATTTATAATTAACTAACCTGTCTTAAACTCGTTCGGGTTCTCGTATTTTAATGGAAGTCACGACAAACACTCTTCCGAACCGTTGACTTTGACTTTTAAGGACATCCTTTTGAGTCGCCATCCATCATTGGACTTGGTTTACTTGCAGTACACTCTCGAGCTATATGTCCCTCTTTCCCGCATTTATAGCGTAGATACGGCCGGTGGTCGATTCTCCTCCCTTGGAACCGATTCTTCTTTGGCGCACCGACGTCTTCACATGGTTATTGTTGAACCTTCTTCTTGAAATGTCCACTGAGTCACCTCTCCTATTATCATGGCCACGATTACCACCCGAGTGGTTACCGCTTTTGTCCGTGATTCTTTCTCCCATTGGTTATCATCGTTTTGATGATCTTTGTCACCAAATATGACCACGGTTGTGGTCCCCGGTTGAACATACTCGTTATCACGCTCTAATAATTGAGCCCTATTTACAACATCCCGAATATAAAGAAAATTTATGAGAGATAAGATATTTTGAATCTCGGATTTTAGACCCTCGAAACATACGCGTCATTCGTTCCTCATTTTCCACCAAATGAGGTGCAAACACGACAACTCATGAAACTTCGCCTCATCTTTGAGACACCGTCGTGTTGTTTCGCTCCGGTCTAATAAACTCCACTTCCTTCCGTATATGTAACACTTTCGGAAAGTATTTGTCATTAAATAGTTCTGAAACGACTCCCAAGACATCTTTGGCGCAATTTGGATGGTACGCTTACTGACTCCCACCGAATGTCCGCTTTTCGCCACGGAACATAAAGGTGGCGAATGGAACCTTCTGTTCTCTGTGCATCCCAAGACATCGAATATCTTGGTAATTTGCTTGACCCATGTTTACTCACGCATGATCGTATATGGCTTTCCCTTAAATTCTGGTGGTCCCAACTCTTTGAATCGCTTGTTGTGACAACCCGTGGATTCTTTATCATTTCTCCTATGTTTTGAACACGAGTCTCACTTTCGTCCGATTTTGCATGAAGCTGCAAAAGCTTCTAAACATCCCGTCGTTTACCGTCGCTTTCAATTGGTGTTGTTTACTGGAGGTACATTGCCCACTGTTGACGCTCTCCTCGTTGGTAAGTCTGAGAGCATCTCCACGGTCTCATTCACTCCCTTCATTAATATTCTCGATCGACATTCTCAAATCATCATAAAACAAGGGTTAATTAGGAAATCAATATATCACATAATATCCCTATATACTAACCAACTAACAAATAAGCTTAGGTAGGACACCTTTAGCGAAGGATTTACTCGTCTCTCCCTCCTAGTTCTATTCCCCGATCTCATTAGAGATCATATCCCTAAGCTACGATACCAAACATGACACCCCAAAATAGGTCCATTCCACCCAACCCATTACGAAGTCGCCAAATACATGGTGCGTAAATAACTACAACTTCGATAATACAAATGTCGTGTGAAATCTGACAATAATACATAATGAGTTTAAATACGAGATATTGCCGTGCAGACAATATCACATGCTAAATAAATCCCCATCATAATTATTGATACATTATTTTACAAAAGCGGTGAGGACTACTAAACAACTCTCTAGAACCTTCATTCTATACCCCGACTCGTACTTCGCTTATATTACCGCTCACGAGAAGAAGAAAAATGGAACAAAAGGTAAAGGGTGAGCTCGATTGCCCGATAAAGAATATTATGACTAAGATAATATACAACAAAATTATCGTTAGTCTTGACAGGAAAAATCTAATAGAATACAATAGACAACAAGTTTTAAATCAATATTCGCATTGCGAAAATAATAATTCATTAGAAGAGTTAAGTAGAGAATGCAAACTACTATCTTCTATGTATGAATTTTAAAGTTCATCGCCTATTTTTATCCTGTAACATCAATCAATATATATCTGGGATCAAATATTCATCCTCGCACTACTGAGCCGAGGACATTCACCGGTTGGTCATGTTCATCTAAACACACATTCATCTTTGCACTACGGGCCAAAGATATTCATCGAAATCATTCATCTTTGCACTACGGGCCAAAGATATTCATCGAAATCATTCATCTTCGTGACTTCTGAAGCCAAAGATATTCATCATAACTCATTCATCTTGCTGACTACTGGCCAAAGATATTCAATAATATCATTATTTAAGATTGAGGATGATGAAAAATATTTTAAAAAAGCGAATCCAAGTGAAACAAAATGACAAGGATTAAGGATTAAGGATTAGTACTTTGTTTTATCACGTCGAAAAATACCTCAAAAATAATCATAGTGGTGTAAAATTCAAGAATGATCAAAACATGGATACAATCAAAGCTAGTATCCATAATAGATATTTTGGACAAAAATGAAAATTTTCATTTTTCGATGAATAAGTGTCGTGATTCGTGAATAGTCTGAGTAGTATCGTGAATAGTCTTGAGTATCGTGAATAGTAATTCGACACCAAAAGATAGAAATTTCACAAAAACATCATCACGCTTCATGAATAGTACTCGTGAATAGTAGAACTCGTGAATAGTAACTCATGAATAGTAAACCGAAAAAGTTCCAAATTTGATAAAAAGTTCAACCAATATTTCAAAGATAATGATATTGAAGAAATAATATCATTTGAGAAGAAAATAACATCTCTTACCTCGAAAGACAGATCTTAAGTTAAAACAGGATATAGGCTATGACTTGAACTTGCAACCGTATAACAATACTCAAAGTATACTCAAAATACTCACAAGAATATGCTTTCGATAATATAGAGAGAGAAAACTTGATTTCTAGTATGATTTTCAATTTAACCTAAAGACCTATTTATAGGAAATTCTTTAGAACACCAAAGCAGAAAATTTAATATAATATTATTATTTATAATAATAATAATTCTACGCATACCTTGAATCTGAATTTCAGCAACTTGTCATGTGTTAAATGAGGGAACCAAATGAAAAAAAATGTTTTGTAAATAAAAATATTTTAAACTTCCAAAAATCAATTATTTTGAGCTTGAACTTCAATAATTCATAATAAATAGCCCTTTTATCGGAAAATTGAATCTCGCGGGTTTTATAGGAAATTCAATTCTCTACAACTTTCTGAGAAGAAAGTTTTCCAAATTCCAAACATAAATTGATTAGAAATCCACAAATGGGCGATTTTACTGTGTTATAATCAAATTTCATTCGATAAATGGGGTCCAATTGACATGTTTAATATGTTTTAAACATTTTTGGTAATAAAAATACTCCTCCTCCACATATACTCATATATCCCACATTCATCGTAAAAAATATCATCCGTTAATATATTATTAAAATAATATATTTAAATGAATTATTTTATAAGAAAAAAATAAAATATTAACTTTCAACAATTGTCACTATAAAAATTTTCTCCATGTATATCCACATAAAATCAATATTTTCCTCATCATATGAATCAATAATTAATTATTCACAAATAATATTATGAGAATCACAATATTGATGACAGGCGGTTTCAAGGAAGAGGAGGCTTTCGATAAGAATTTCTCTTCTTCATGCGCATGATTAGGTGACCAAACCTCTCCTTAGATGAACTTTCTAGACATTGCCAATAATGTTATCTAATAATATTATTAGGATAATATGAATTATTGGTTCGATAATGAAAAATCTTGTGTAAGAATGATTATATCAAACAACAATGAATATAAAATATCAATGGAGCAATTATTGAATCAATAAAATAAAATCTTTGAGCGATAATTCTGTAACCATTATTGAGTAGTGCCTTCTTACGTAAGAATCAATAATTGGTGCAATAAGTGAGTGTCTTCTTGTGCGATAACGCATCGACATGTGTTTTAACCAAAGGTATTCAAACAATTAGTAGCGGTAGAATAACTACTGAGATTATTTTTAAACAACTTATTTTTGTCGCTTTTCTTCCTCCAATCGTTTTTTCCGTTATGGGGCCCATACACGCATTCGCTACTTGCAGTAAATGCGAATATTCTCAAACGGTACGAATATTCCACGACCAAACGAATATTCTTAAACGATAATGAATATTTTTTATAACCAACTTATTCAAAATATTTGCACATTTTACCCATAACTAACCACATTAATCAAATCCACCCTTAATATTTCAAAATAATAAATAAAGGAAATTCCTTTTTATTTAAAAAAATTCGGGGTCTTACAATGTAATACCCAAAATATATTCCAAAAACTCGTTTGGACTCTTCCCGTTTAATCTAAATAAAATAAAATATAATTTTATTACAAACTTAACAATCTCTAACATAATGTTATTTAATTTATTATTAAGTAAATTTATAATTTTATCATTAGAATAATTAATTAGTATACACAATTTTCAATTTAATTTATAATAACATAAGTGAGTTAATATAAAACAAACAATATAATTTATATATATACACTACCTAGTATCATATATTTATATATAAATTATATCTAGCACAATGAGTTAATATATATATATATATATATATATATATATATATATAGATACTACCGCATAAAATATAAATATATATATACACTGCAATCAAGAATTTAAAAATATACATATATATTAATGTAATACATATATACACATTATCATACAATATATAAATTTTGCAATCCTCCATGAGATGAGTTTAAATCCTTATTTGATTACCAAGTAATGAATAAATTGAAGAAAACTCTTACCTTATTATCAATTGATGGTGACTTGTTTCTCTCAAATTGCCGCTCTCTCTCTTCTCTCTTCTTTCTATCGGGACGAAGTGTAGAAAGCATACAAATATATAGGGTTTTAAGTTTTTTTTTTTTTTTTTTAATAGGATTAGATATTACCCACATATAAATTAAACTCAATCTAATTTTAAGGCCAAATTTTATCTCTTTAATTCATTTATTAATATTTATTAGTCCACATAAATTAAATACACTTTGACCCAAATAAAAAAAAATAAAGTCCAATTAATATGTTTTAAAATAATTTTTTTTTATTAATCAATTTATTTATTTATTTACTGGGTATTACATCACCTACCCCTTAAAAGGGATTCCGTCCTCGGAATCAAAAGAATGGACGTACCTAATTATCAAAAGATCACGGATATTCCGCTCGAATGAACTCTCCATCTCCCATGTAGCCTCCATTTCTGAATGATTCCTTCTGAAAACCTTAACAAATGGAATTGTCTTCCTCCTCATAATCCGCTTCTTGACGATCCAAAATCACCTCACTTTTTTCTCACAAGTAAGATCCTCCGAATCTTATCGAATGGATATTGCACCACGTGCAACGGATGATAATTATAACTTCTCAACACCGGCCCATGGAACACATTGTGTACATGAGGCTAATGCTATGCCGGAGGTAAAAGCTAGTTGACACTGTAACTTCACCAACCCTCTCCAAAATCTCAAATGGACCAATATATTTTGGATTAAGCTTCCTTTCAACCCGAATCATGGGAATGCCCTTCCGAGGAGAAACTTTAGAAATACATGTTCACCGGGTTCAAACTCTAAAGTCCTCCTATCTTTATCAAGATAACACTTCTGTAGTGATCGAGCCGACTTCAATTTCTCCTTAGCCACCGCTACCTTCCTCCAGTAGTGATTTGAACCAACTCTCAGCCCTTCATGGCCCTTTCACTAAACTCATCCCAACAAGTTGGTGCCCAGACATTTCCTACCATACAATGCCTCAAAAGAGCCATCCCAATACTTGCGTGCCAACTATTGTTGTAAAGAAACTCAACTAAGCTCAAGTAATCATCCCAATTACCAGACCCAAGTCTGCACAAGACCTCAACATGTCCTCCAACGTCTCAATAGTCCGCTTCGGATTGCCCATCGGTTTGCGGATGAAAAAAAATCTTGAAGTTGGTAAAGTACCCAAGCTCGTTGAAACCCTTTCCAGAACAAGTGAAGTGAAAAGTGGGTCCCGATCTGAAACAATATACACCCGGAGTACCATGAAGTCTAACAATCTCCCTTGAAAGATATGTACAACCTATCCACCGAAAGTAAACCTCATGGATAGCCAAAAAAGTGTGCCGATTTGGTCAACCGGTCCACCACTACCCATATGGCATCATTCTTCCCGAAAGTCTTCAAAACCCGGTCCACAAAATCCATCGTGATATCCTCCCACTTCCAACACTGGAATGTCTAAGCATGGTACCAACAACCCACCAGCTTCGTTGATGTTCTATCTTCACTTGTTGACAAGTTAGGCACCTCCCAACATATTGACCACGCCTCGTTACATCCCATTCCACCAAAAATTCTTCTTCAAATCTCTGACATCTTTGTAGAACTGGATGAATAGAAAATGACGAACTATGAGCCTCACCAACCACCGCTCTCGAATGACCGAATCCGAAGCATACACACACAACCGCCACCCTGACCAAATCACACCATGGTCATCAACACAAAACTCAAAGTCGCTTGCCCTCCTCTACATTCTGCGTCACAAACCCCACAATTCCCATCTTCCTTTTGAGTTTTTTGACCATGGAGAGAGCAAGAGAGGGCTCCACTCTTATACCCGCTTAAATGCCCATCTGAATCTCGTATATACAACTCCAACTCGATCCGCTCAATATACGAAATAAAAGTGAGGTCACAGTAATAAGAAATTTACGCAACACTTCTCGAACTCTTTCTACAAGAGCATCTGCAACCACATTTGCCTTCCCCGGGTGATCTTGAATCTAGATCATAATCTTTTTAGTAGCTCAACCAACGCCTTTGCCTCATATTGAGCTCCTTCTAAGTGAAAATGTATTTAAGACTTTTGTGATCGGTGAAGATATTACAAGTCTCTCCATACAAATAATGCCTCCAAATCTATTTTCTTAATTTATATTAAAAAAATATTGGTGAACAAAAGCTATTTTTTAAGTTCGAAAATTTTTTTCTATTTTAAAATGGGCGGAATATAAAAAAAGATTGGTAAAAGTCAATTGGGAAAGGGACGAATTATTATGGGGACATATGGGTGGAAAGCACAGCTAAGGTTTCAGGGTGATTTACTCTTTCTCTGAATATTAGAAATCTCTGTAGAGAATTTTTTTTTTGATATTTTCACAAAAAAATATTCATATAAAAATGTAGTCCATTCACTATTTATGTAAGGAGAAGCTCACGAAAAAAATAACTCTTCTAGGTGGACATGAATATATTTAAATTTCACTTATTTATATTTTAACCCCCAATAAAATATAAATAAATAAAATTCAAACAAATTTTTATGTCCATATAAAATTTTTATATAAAAATATCAATTTCCCAAAACAAAAAAAACCACTCTCTTCTTTCTTTATGTGCATATAATGACAACTGACAAGGGAGGGCCGGGGCAACAACTTGACTCTAGCTAGCTACAACTTGGCTCATTATAATAAGTATTCTATTCTATTAATATACTCCCTCATTTTTTTCAAAAAAGAAAAAAGAGTTTCATTTGTTAAAAAAAAAAAGAGAACAATAATATATATATATATATATATATTGACAAATATTTAACGGAGTTGGATTGCAACTAATATGAAAATGTATGCAATAAAATTGAATAAATTAAAATGGAAGCCTTCTTAATTTTTACTTATCACATGTATGCACATACATAACAATTATAATTCGGTTGAAATTTTTTGTAATATACAACAGAACTCTAAAAAATGTTTCGCAAAAGAATTTTCTTTTTATTGTTTTTTGTTATTAATAATATAAAATAACATAATATTTTTAAATTTATTATCATAACTTTATCATCGTATCACTACTATTAAATCGTATATTATTATGATTTTAGGGATAGGTATAAAAATTAATATTTTTTAAATATTTACAAAATGTGTAAATAAAACTTCATTGTGATCTGGGCGGCGCTATCCTCATGGGGTCATACTCATAGGAGCCTTTTGTGTCTTCCTTTTCTCACGTTGAATAATTTATGTTTATATGTCGTGCACTTTATGTTTACATGTCTGTTTGGTGCACTTTGTGTTTATATTGATACATATAGTAATATAAATAGGTAGATTAAAATATATATTTTATTATGAAACAAACAAATATATTCTTTCTATTTTGAATTATAAGATTAATAATTTTTTTAAAAGATAATTTAAGATATTATCGAACTTAAAATTAACATGCATAATTCATTCAAATTTTAAAAATAATAAATTTAATAACTATTAGTATTTTGATAGTTTATAATATTTATAATTATATTAATTTAAACTAAATAAAAATATATTTATAATTAAATTTTAAAAGTCAATAAAACCGAGGAGAGGGATCCACTTTAGTGTGTCAGTTTATGGGCGACCAAAGCCGGTTGCTTTCACACTGCCAAATTTTCATTTATTTTGGAGCTTGCATCTTTGATGGCCCAACATTTCGAATGGTCAATTCTGAGATGAATGAATATTCAACTACAGTTGTCACTTTGCACTTATTTTATTCACTTTTTCCATCATCATACATGAGGGTTTTGCTGCGATTCACCATTTTTTAAGATTATTGGAGAAATATTTTCGTCAATTAATAAAAGTTATTTAAGAATTTCAAATAAATATTAATTATTTAATTTTTAATATTATTTCAAGTATTAAATATAATTTTAGTTCTTTCATTATTTTCTATCCAATAAATAATATTCCCTTTTTATATAAAAAAATAACAATATATACAATTGATATTATATTTAATGATATACAATCATTTCCTTAATACTTGTACATAACTCTAAAATGACTTATATTAAAGCACGGATGAAGTATTTTGTTTGAAAAAAATTACTATTTCAAATGATTCTTTTATTATAATCATTTTATTTTCTGTGATAAATTATAGATTTTATATATTTTAGTCTTTTGAATGTTTGATCAGAAAATTATTAGAGGCCGTTGAAAAGAGAGAAGAAACCAAGTCCCTCTTGGTTCAATGGTAAAATAACTACTCATAAGACTTTGAGTCCAAAAAAAAAATAGAATAGAAAAATACGTGAACAATTATTCTAATAACACGTTACATAACTTTTAAGGATCCAAAAGTCTTTTTGAGTATTTATGGTTCAAAAAGCCTTCTTTAATGTCTAAAGTTAAGAGGGAATCAAAAGGTTCATTTTATTAAAATTGATGGAGTATTTATAGAGATTCTTATAAATTGATCCTGACATATGACCTGATGAAAAATTTCAGAAATACTTCTAGTTACCTGAATAATGTCTAAATTGTCGTGTCCTTATAGTCACAAATTTAATCTCTTAATCAATTCTCAAAATGAGTCGCCTCCACGAGTCTTCTGTCTTCTAATTCGTGTAGGCGTGTTACCATGACATTGGTTGGGTCATGTGATCGGATATATCATAAATTATTATTAAAATATTCAATATCATGTCATTTGAGAATAAAAATTTAAAACCACTAACATTACTCTTTATTTTTACATAAATTGTTAAATATATGGTCTGATTTTAATTTTTTAATTTCAAAAATATATTTAAAATTAATTTTAAAATCACACAATGGAGTGGTGTAACATTATTTTTGATGATGCGGGCTTGATTCTTCTGCCATTTGATTATATCCAAAAATAAGAGTGATATCTCTTTATTAACACACCATTCTCAATAATGATCTCGTTGAAGATTCTCGTCATACAATAAATTAATTTTAAAAATCCTATAAAGACAAACTTTCACTTTTTGATCAAGGGAGAGATATTCAATTCCAACTTCCTATGTTTCCCTTTTCTTAAATAAATATTCAAGTGTACTACTACTATCCAATAATTGCACCACACGATTATTTTAAGGGTAAACATCCATTCTTTTGCAATTAATTACAATAAGTATCCAATAATTATGTTGATTTCACAAAAAAAGGTATCGGGGTTGGTTGGATATTACACATCATAAGCTGTACAATATTGACCAAGGCACGTTATTGTGATATGGTAAGCAAAAAGTATGAATATAAAATAACTTGCTGAAAGTTGAGAGGGTGAGGGGGAGGGGCAGGGGGGCGTAGGGGGGTGCGTGGGTACTTAAAGCACTAGATGACAAATAACACTTTTTGGTAAAGGGATATGGATGATCTGGTAAGAATCTTAGAACACAAAAAGTAAATATAGATTATATGTAAGTAGGGTGAGCATGCTCCTGTTTGATGCGGTTAGAAGTTCAAATCGAATACAAAATCACTTAGGTGCGGTTTGAAAAATTCAAAATCGCACATGAAATCATTTGTGATTGGTGCGGTGCGATTTTGAACTGTGCGGTTTTGTAAGACCCCGAATTTTTTATAAATAAAATAGAATTTCCTTTATTTATTATTTTGAAATAATAAGGGTTGATTTGATTAATGTGGTTAGTTATGGGTAAAATACGCAAATTTTACAAAATAAGAAAGTGGTTATAAAATATTAATTGTTGTCGGGGAATATTCGTTTGGTCGTGGAATATTCATCTCTAATCTATATTCGTGCACGGACTTGACCATGTGTAGAGCCCATAACGGAAAGCAATTGGGGGAAGAAAACGACAAATATAAGTTGTTTAAAAATAACGGCGTAGTTATTACCGTTTACACTTTGTTGGAATACCCGGTGGTTAAAACACGATGTCTGGCGTTATTTCAGCGAAGAAGACACCAGATTGCACCGATTATCGACTTTTACGTAAGAAGACATTACTCAATAATGGTTCTGATAATTAATTGTTCAAAGATTTTATTAATTGTTGCGTTGATATTTTATATTGTTGTTGTTTTCAATAATTGTCATTACACGGTAGATTTTTCATTATCGAAGCTAATAATTCATATTATCTGAATAATATTATTAGATAACATTATTGGCAATGTCTAGAAAGTTACATCTAAGGAGAAGTTTGGTCACCTAATTCAAGGCCAAGAAGAAAAAAATTCTTATCGAAAGCCCCCTCTTTCCTGGGAAGCTGCACGATTGTCGATATGTGATTCTCGTAATATTATTTGTGAATAATTAATTATTGATTCATATAATGAGAAAAATATTGATTTTATGTGGATATAGATGAGAAAATTTTAATGTGACAATTTTTGAAAATTGAAATTTTATCTTTTTCTGATAAAATAATTCATTTAAATATATTATTATATTTTAATAATATAATAATGATAATATTTTTACGATGAATGTGGGATATATGAGTATATGTGGAGGAGGAGTATTTTTGTTACCAAAATATTTAAAACATGTTTTTTCATGTCAATTGGACCCCATTTCTTGATTGAATTTGATTATAGTCTGTAAAATCGTCCGTTTGTGGATTTCGGTCAATTTCTGTTTGGAATTTGGAAAAACTTTCTTCTGCAAAGTTGTAGAGAATTGAATTTTCTATAAAAACTCGCGAGATTTAAATTTTCTGACAAAAGGACTATTTATTGTGAATTATTAAAGTTCCGAAGCTCCGAAATAATTGATTTTTGGAAGTTTAAAATAATTTAAATAAGAAAAACGTTTTTGGCAATTAATGGTGGGTCTTGCATGTGATGTTAATGACTGATTTCAGTTCTTCAAATGTTGGCGTAGGAATATTAATTAATATATTATTAATTTATTAAATTTTTCGCTTTGTGTTGTTACAAGCAATTTTCTATAAATAGGGTGCTTAGGTTAGAATTGAAAATTACACCAGAAACTGAAGTTTTCTCTCTCTATATTGTCGAGCGTATTCTTTTGAGTATTTTGAGTATACTTTGAGTATTGCTATACGGTGAAAGTTCATGTTATACTTTATGTCCAATATTCCAGCTTTAAATCTTGTCTTTCCGAGGTAAAGGATATTATTTTTTTAATGATATTATTTATTCTAATATCATTATCTTTCAAGTATTAATCTGAACTTTTTAATCAAATTTAGAATTTTTAGTGTCGAGATTCTTATTCACATTATCTAAGATTATTCTTATTTAATATTTGACTATTCATCGAAAAATGAAAATTTTCCTTTTTCGTCTAAAAATATCTATCGTGGATACTAGCTTTGATTGTATCCATGTTTTGATCATTCTTGAATTTTACTCCACTCGATTACTTATGAAGTATTTTTGAACTTGGATTGTTTAAAATCTTTAATCCTTAATATTGTTCTTTTGTTTCTTTGGATTCGTTTCCTTTAAAAATATTTTTCATCATCCTCGGTCTTAAATGATGATATTATTGAATATCTTTGGCTTTGTAGTGCAAAGATGAATGATTTCGATGAATATCTTTGGCTGGCGTAGTGCAAAGATGAACATGTATTTAGATGAACATGATTAAGTGATGAATATCCTTGGCTTTGTAGTGCGAGGATGAATATATGATTCAAGAGGTGCATTGATTGATGTTACGAGGGATAAAAATATTGATGATGGATTGTTAAATTCATAGATATTAGTAGATTTCATCATCTACGTAATTCTTCTATGAATTAATATTTTCCATCATGCAGTATTGATTTAAAACTTGTTGTCTATTGATATTATTAGATTTTTTCTGTTGAAGACTAACGATAATTTGTTACGTATTATCTTAGTCATAATATTCTTTCTTGGGCTAAATTGAGTTCACCCTTTTTTTTTGTTCCATTTTTCTTCTCGGGAGGCGAGAATGTAGCGAAGTGACAGGTGGGTATGGAATGATGGTTTTAGAGAGTTGTTTAGTAGTCCCTCACCATTTTTATAAAATAATGTATCAATAATTATGATGAGGATTTATTTGTATGTGGATATTATACAGATGGCAATATATCGTATTTAAACTCACAGATTTATATGTTATAACAATAAAGTTGTAGTTATTTCTGTACCATGTTATTGGCGACTCAGAATGGGTGATGTATACCTAATTTGGGGGCGTCACAGGTTTGGTTTCATCTGGTGCAGTTTCGGTTTCCAAAACCAATTGAAATAATAAACCTTTAAAATAGTTAGCAAAATCATTTATGCAAACGTATTATGCAGTGAACACAATCATGAATCTAATTTAACAAAATAGATCCAGACATCAACAATTATATGGTTAATTAATACAATGTTATCACATTTGATTTAGGAAATATCAAGCCACTTTTGATTTGCAAACATAATTGATACTATTTATTCTTCATTCAACCCTACAATATATGTCTTCTAAAATAAAATGAGGAGAATATTTTATAGTAGATAAATTATATATACTTGTAGCAAATGTGAGAAAACGTGATTATTTGGTGCGGTTTCAGTTTTATGCATGCGGTTTTGACTAATAACCAAATCGAAATCGTAAATTTGGTTTTTCAACTCACCTAAAACGGCCACATACACCAGAATCGTTGGTGCGATTTTAATTGGTGCAGTTTGTGCAATTTTTGGTGCAGTTTCGATTCTAATTTAGTTACTTGCTTAACCCTATATGCAAGTTGTCCAAATCATTGATTGAAATAGTGAGGAGATAAGGAGAGAATAATTCAATTAAGTATTTGAGTTCCAATGCTACACTCACATGGTGGAGGATTTTGGGATCAAAAAGTGCAACACTTATGGGCCATGCGGCCCATGCAGATGTACAAGAAATTAGACACCATAGAGTTTGTTCTTCATTAATTTATTTACTTCTCTCTCTCTCTCTCTTTTTTACATCTATTTTTTAAATAAATAAATAATGTTTATACTCAATCTATTACTTGCATCACTTTCAATTAACAATAATGAAATGACCTCTTTTGTGTATAGTTTGCATATAACAATAATTAACCCATGGTATAATCCTCTAAGTGTATTCGATATGAAATTCTACGTACCTGAAAAATATTAAAATCTAAATCTGAAATCACGTCCTTTAGAAATCTAAACGTGAGTTGAAAAAATATGTACAAACAGAAAAAGGAAAATAAGCTGTTTTAGAATATTAATAATAATTAGAAGAAAAACAAAAAAAAACAACAACCAAGTTTTAGAAGATGGTCCCAAATCTAACTTGTTTTCTTGGCTGAATTTTACTAAATTGAGATATTCGGACTGTCACAAGTAGGCAATAGTCAATATGGGGGCCCAAATTAGATAGTCCCTGTAGTTAACTAACCTTTTTTATTGTTAAAAATAATTTTGTTTGGAAGATACAATTTATTTATTTTTATATAGTTAAAGATTTTAGTTATAAAAAAAGGATGAAAATAAGGTTCAAATAGTTGATACTTTTGTCATTGACCAATCTATAAAAGTAACACAACAACAATAAACGAATGAAATATAAAAATAATTTGATAGTTAATGTGGTAAATGGGATAAATCCATATTATTTCACGAAAAATGATATATATTGTAGTAAATTTTTATTAGGTTATATTTTTATTGTCAACTCGATTACATAAATAAAAAATATAAGGTGAATAAATATTAATGATAATTTTATTACAAAGTCATCATCCCAATACATTAATTTAAAATTTTATTTTTATTTTATTTTTATAGTAATAAATGAAACTTTCTTATGACTAATTTAGCTCCAAAGGAAAAGAGAGAATATTTATCAACTCGTCATTTTTTATAATTATAATTTAATATAAATTTATGAGTCATTTGATTATTTTTGTTGCAAAAGGCAATTTAGCCGCAAACTTTTCATTCACATACAAAACATCAAGATCCATATTGATTTTTAAAAATTAAAAAAAAATAAAGAAACCCGACCCGACCCTCTAAGGTTGTGGCTGGTTGGAGGCCTAGTACTTGAACCAAATACATAGTCCAGGAATACTGGAATAAGGATACGGATGATTGAAATAAAAGAAGACCAACTATATTTTCTGCTCCCTCCCGCCATTTGCATCTCTTCTGCTCCCAAATGGCCACATTCTTTGCTACCCCTCCAGCTCTCAGATGCTCTTCTCCTACCCAATGCTACCCGGTACTTCTTTTTCTTTTTCTAATTCTTCTTGCTCTGCTGGAAAAATGTGTAGAATTTCTTTATTTTCTTGCCTTTATTGAGAATTTGCATTTGGAATAGGAATAATTTATGGATTTATTTGTGGAATTGTTTCGACTGACTTAATTAGTAGATATTCTTGTTACTTATATTTGTTATGTTTTTCTTCATTGTAGTCATCATTTCTCCACAGATGGAATAGTGGGCATCTTGGGATTCCGAAAATTACTCAGTTTTCTTCCATGAATTTTAATTTTGTGAGGAGGTATAGAATTCAATGCTAATTTTATGTAACCATTTTTGTGTTAGGCTTCCTAATTTTTTTTTAATTTTTAATTTCTAATTTACACTGTTCAGGTAATAGGTGGAGCTATTTATAATTTTAATCATGTGTTTCATATAATAAACAGGAGAACTTTGCTCTGTGCAGTCAGTAAAGAGGCTGAAGAATCATTTAAAAAGACAGTGGAAGTGGACAGGCTTATAGATATGCTAAGGGATGCAGATAATAAAAAAGTAAGTTTGTGGAGGGTTTTAATTTTATTTTTAGTTTACCATTTCACCAACTTAATCTTTCCAAAACTTTATTCCCTTGAATTTGACTAGTTTTTTTTTTATTTTTATGATTTTATCTATTCTGTACTTTTATAGGCAGTGTAAGCAATCATACTTATTTATGTCATTTTAGCATTTTAATTAAGCTGCTGCAAGAAGGCTCTTATTTTGATACACAAGGACTTATAAGATAGATCCTATAAAGAAAACTCTACAAGCTATGTAATTTGGTAGGACATGTGCAGGATGGAAAACATTTGTAGACTCAATGCGGAAGATTTTCCAAATAAAATTTGACCAGGTTTAGTTATTGCAATGACTCACTTTTGTATTTCTTCGCATAACTAAAAGTTCTCATATGAGGTAAAAGATGCGATCACACAATTTTTTATTGTACTAAAGATACGTCAGTATGATTTATCAACTTATGCAGTCAAATATCACTTTTTACTTGTGGAAATTAACACTTCCCCTATATCTAATATTGAAAATTTGGAAGTCCTTCTGGCATATTTTTATTTTGGTACGAAACTCCTTGTGCAAATACCAAGGAGTGGGTAACTATTTCATTTTAGTAGATATGGTCCAATCACTTGAAGTTGTCTATTTCTCTCTGAACTTTTATGTAAATTAATTTTAATAAGCATCTTTTACTTGTTGAAAGCA
This sequence comes from Panax ginseng, assembly GCA_020205605.1. Classification (NCBI taxonomy): domain Eukaryota; kingdom Viridiplantae; phylum Streptophyta; class Magnoliopsida; order Apiales; family Araliaceae; genus Panax; species Panax ginseng. The sequence goes on from CM035142.1 coordinate 2,519,535, forward strand.
GCTTCAGAAGCTTGTCGTTGAAAATGTCCTTGCTTTCAATGAAAGCTTTTGGATACGACTTGCAGCTAGAACGGATACCTGCAAATCTGAGGATGATAAGGCATGATTGAATTTTGTTCGTTTTTATATCCCTGATGGTTCCATAATTTCTGTAAGATTAGCTTTTGTACCTGCTTGCATTTGCAGAAAGACTATGAGGAATTGGCTTTATCAGTAATGAACATAGTGGATCTCCTTGTTCACAAGACAAAGGTAGTGTTCTTTCATTCTTCCTCTCAAACAAAGGCACGCATGCACATACTCTTCAGCATTACATTATCTTAGGAAGGTTATTAGATAGTTTCCTCTAGAACTGACACATTCTTGTTTTCTTTTAATCATGTTTGCAGGAAAAAATAGAGTCAGCTACTGATGTTCTTAAGGATATTTTAAAACCTGTAGTTGATGAAGTGGAAGAAATTTGTTGGCCTCCTCGGGATCCTGAGGCTCTCAATCAGATGGAGAAAGTATGTTATTATATTTTATTCAGTTGAATTTACCTTTAAAATTATATGATGAGGTTCAGGGAAATGACGATCATTCTTTTTGTTTTCCTTTCATTTTAACAGTCCTTAGTCCGTAGATGTTTCACTAGATTGAAACTATATTGATATTTGATAATACAGTGGAACAGTGTAAAAAGGAATATATGCAATTTAGTCATGCAAATGTCTGCTTCCATCACCTGTGAGATTTCATAATAACACTGTTATAACGTTATAACGTCCTAGTTAAGGATTCAGGGATAGTTCAGGTAGGAGCATTTATAGAAGTTTCTCTTGCACTTAATTTTTGAATGCAATAAAAAAGATTTTTACATCTGTTGTTGGATCGCTTCTAAATTGTGCAGTCTTCTCCTTGTAATATCAGGAAATAAACCGAAGGGAGCAAGAAGGCCAACTTGATGAAGGATTCCTTGCAGAAGTTAGTGCACAACTGCGGCAGGTTAATTTTGCGGATCTTTATATTTTTCCAATTTTTGCATATACTAATTAGTTGTCGCTTGATCTGAAAGTAATTCGGATTTGGATCACATGTGGCATTCCTTTTTCTTATTGAAACATAAACTTAGTACAGGTATTGATCAAAAACACGTAGTATGTAACTTAAAATTATGGTGCTGCAGTCATCAGGTGGGAAGTTGATTAATTACAGTGATGCAAATGACATTGCTGGTTTTGATCCGGGTCACATGTTTTTTACTTTCCTTTTGAATTCACTGTTTATTCATTTTATTCTGGTTGCTTCTAAATTATGATACAAACCTTAGCCCTTTTGATCCACCTTGAAAAACTAGCTACTCAAGGGGAGAGGCTAAGGCCTATATCAACCCACATCAAGTTGCATTTGCAACCGATGTGGGACTATTCCTTACGGTCTAGTATGGAGTTCGCATCAGATTACTTGGATTCTTGCTTAAATTTTCATGGAAGACCATTTATTAAATCCTCCTTTTCTGATCTTATGCTTCTTCTGCACTTGAAATTGTTGTCACTGATTTAGTTACTGATTCCTTTTCATTTGCAGGCAAAAGAAGATGGGGACAAGCCAGGGCTAGAGGCTATGTTACAAAAAGTATTGCAGCTCTATGCTTCCAAGGTCCTCTCAAAACGTAGTTATGCCAAGAAAGGTGCTTCATTCCGTCAATAGTTCATATAATGTTATCAAGCTTTATCAGACATGAAACTATTTCCACAGATCGAACTGATTGTAAATTTGATTGTACGGTAAATCATTCATAAATATTATGTTTAAAAGCAGTTATTTAATTTATACCTGTCTTACTTGTCCTATGCAGAGCAGATAGCTTTCAGTCATCACATGAATAATCATATAAAAGACCTGGTGAAAATGTTTTCAATAAAATCATCAGTTTTTCTAGTGCAAAACATGGAATATAAAATTTTCACCCAAAAGGCCCAATGTATTTGCATTGGGGCCTTGAACTTTCTTAGTACAGAATAGAGTTATCATGATTATGGAGTGGTTGAAGCGGATATAAGCAATTACGAAGTTAAGAAGAAGGATATGTTGTGGTAGAGACCATCTGGAGGAATTGAATGTTTTTATGAGTATGGAAATTCTCAAATGTCCAGGTTAAGTTACAAGAATGAAGAGGATAAATAATAAGCATCAGTATACTGAACTAATTGATGTTATATTACAAGAGGACATCAAGAGACCTTTGTCATCAATGAATAGTCTCCCAATATCTTTATGCATGTATATTCATGTATCTATGCAACTGCTGTTTTCATTTACGTTTTTATTTTTAGGCTTGTACCTGGATGGGCAAAGAAGTTGGAGCATATAGCCAAGTGCTGCCACCTCCTTTAGAGTTGTTGATTGTACCAGATGTTAATATAAGACATAATTATCATAAAACTTCTATTATATAATCTGCTCCTTTTATCCCCTATTTCATAGTGTTTTTTCCTCACTTGGACACTTATCGCTGCTTAAATTAGACTTGATTTACATCATATAACTGATAATAACTTCCAACTGTTCTTCTGCAGGGAATGATGTTCTTATAGCCGAGCAGTTTCTTGAAACCATAATCAAAGGTACTTATGAGTTATATCGTTATGCTATCATGTTTGCTAAACATGCATATTTCATTACTCGTTTTTATGGCTCTTTTCTGTCTGGCTTAACTGAGTAAGGAGATCATGTTTTTATAACTAGAAAAGGTCAGAAAAAATCCAATGGTTAAATTCTTTGTAGCATGGACATTGAAGCCAGTGTCACTGCCAAGCAATACGATCCTGCAGTGAGGCAAACTCAAGTCTAACCCAAATGATATGAACTATGGTTACAATTGTATGTGCGGGAGCGTCAAATTGGAACAGTAATGTTGGCATTCCCTCTGTACAACACCAATTCCTTGTCAGATTTTGAAATCCTTTAAGGTTTGACTACCTGTTATTTTTCTGTATGAAGCATGTTGTCCCTTGGATGTGGCAATTGCATGCAAGGTACTGGCACGTGCTGTATAATTCTGTAGTAACTGTCTTGTACCCTGTTCCATTTTGAAAATCTAAATTAAGATATAAATTGCAAACAGTAGAAGCCAGAAATGCAGAATAATTATGAAGAGTGATTTCCCTGCTTAAGAAACGGAACTGAAGAGTGGATGCTTTTCAGGGATTAAACCCAAGTCCTTAAGAGTCAGAAATATTTATCTGCGCAAGGCTGAGGTTACCATTTTCTTAAGCACAACTACATATAATATGTTTTGGTGGTTCATCAGTCACTATTACTTAGAGTTGGGACCAATTTTGTTGGTTACTAATGGGCTAAGAATATTTTTAAAGTCTAACACATTGAGTGAGGTTACCTAATGTTTGTGACAAAATAGGTTTGGTTTTGTCCTTTGGATGACACAGTTATTAATTACTAAATCTGTGTTTCATCTCTTGAGAGCTTGATACAATGTATTCGGGCCAGGTCCTTGCAACTTAAGGTTGGTAGGCTTAATATGGTATAAGGACTGTGACTCTATGATGTCATAAGCTAAACTTTTATTTTTTGTGGTTATTCTACTGTGTTTCTTTCTTTCTGAATTGTAATAGGTTCTCCCAAGGAGTAGTGTACTTCTTCTCTGTGTTTCACCTATTGTAGCAGAATAATCTTTTGCTTCATTTATCACTAAACATTTCTAATCAAACTAATTCATGTGAAGGTTGTTTGACCTCCAATAATCTCTCAATGGATTAGCCCAAAAAAAACTCTCTTGTGAAGCAAATATTTCTCTTTTTTTAGCACAGTTTTGCAATGACATTGAACAGATTACTCTTACTTTATGCAGCTCCAGAACAAGAATGGAATAAGCTGTTGCTTAATGGACTGACTATTGGTAAAGGGAAAGTTGCGCCGGAAGAATTGTATGCTGTCATCAACAAACGCATGGAACGGATTTTGATTAGAATGGTCAGCACACCTTTAGATCTATGGTCCTTTCCAGTTTCAAAAAATTCATTTTCTCGGGATTATGTCTTTTCTTCTTTCTTTTTATTTATTTATTTGTTTTTCACTCTCTCTTATATCAGGAAGGAGGTTCTTACGAACAGCGTATTCTTATTGAATATCTTAAAGGCATTCAATCAAGATCAGGTGAGATTGTTCAAGTACTTCAGGGCTAGACACAATAGTAGTTTCAGTTCACAATTGAACCTGGAAATGAGAATTAAAGGTAGTTATACTGCTCAAATATATTAGAGGGCATAATGGAAGAAAGAATTTCTCCATTTCCCAGAATGTCGATACTAAATCCTCTTCAGAAAATTAAGTTTTGATCATTACTATAAAAAGCAGCTTCCAAACCTGTATATGTTTTTTTTATATTATTTTTGTTTTTTGTAAAATACTATCATTACCCGGGGTGGAGGCAAGTAGAGTGAAATGACCCGTCAGATTTAAGGTCGAATATCGCAAACAATCATATACTAAAATTGAAAAATAAATGACATGATACACGACGGGAAAATAAATGACACACCAAATTGTGACTCGTCGTGCTTGTGATGTAATCATGTGTGTTTCACATAACAGAAATGCTAGGGGCCCAAAAAAATGTATAATATTTTTATAAAATTCAGTATTTTTGATGCGATTTGGATACATGTAAAAAATAAAGTTGTACTTGATTTTTATATGTATTTTGTAAAAATTTCAGTTAGAATAAATATTATATATTTTTTGGGAGTTATTAAAAAAAAACGGTGGCTAGACCGACCCATTAAATTGTTGCTGTTCACATAATAATTCATACACTAAATAATGTTTTTATAGTAACTAGAAATTTTCATCTACTGTAACATGTGTTAAGACCAAATTACTAATAAATTCCGAAACCCAAGTTGCTCGGTTGTTGGTCATTTTCGTAGATTCTTGTTCTTGTTTTCTTCTTAGTACAAATATCCTTTATTGGACAAGCATTTGCCGACAAGAATGGTTCCCATCATCAGATTAAGAAGCAAAAATATAGCAGTGGGAATGAACCAGCTTTTCGTGGATGTCTAGACCGATGAATTCTATGCATACTATTCCAACATTGTACTCTCTTTTGATTTTGATGGATTAATTAGAAGAAAAAAAACAAATTGAGAGTTTATAGTATTAAATAGTAAATAAAATGTAAAAAATTGTAGGTGTTTTTTGTATTTCGTTAAGATCATGGGACGACACATTATCCAAACTCACTACCTCACAATTTCACACTTGAACGCATCTTACTCCATTTCCAAATTTAGAATTATACTCCATCCGTCTTAAATTATAATATTAATATTAGTTTTTAAAATTTTAAGATATTTTCAAATTTAAATATAATTCTATTTTACACAATACAATTATTAAATTTGTAAATTATCTAAATATTAGTACTAATTACAATGTGCATTGTTTTTAAAAAATATTAATGAATCATTATTTTATTAACATACTATTTAATTTACTAAATAAATAATTTCTTACTTATAGAGATATACATGAAATAAAAATTTCTCCTTCATTCTGAAATTATAATATCATTATTGATTTTTTGAAATCAATTTTAAAAATTTCAAACTCAAAAATTGACTTATGATTTCCTTTAATTTAGTCGATGTAATGATAATTATAGTAAACTATATATCTAACTAGTACTATTCAGATTTATTATTACATAAGTTTTAATGAATTATTTCAATTCTAAGTTTGAAAATAACTTATTAGTTTGACTTTCAAAAGTCAATAATAATTTTATAATTTGAAACGATTATATTTTTAAATTTTCATTATTTTGTAAATGATGCAATCAAATAAGTAATAGGTAATTAAAATTTCTTGTATATATATATATCAAAATATCCGCATATTTTAATGTGAGACTGTTACAGAATTACTCTATAAAAGTATTGCCATGCATTAAACAAGGTCACCTGGCTCTCACATGTACACTCGCCTAGTCCTGAATTTTCAGCTACACTCTTTCCCACATTATATGGCACAATCAAACCCTTCAGTTTTCACAGTGAGAAGGCGCCAACCGAAGCTAATAACTCCGGCAAATCCCACGCCTCACGAATATAAACTTCTCTCTGACATTGACGACCAACAAAGTCTTCGTTTTCAAATCCCCATCATCCAATTTTACCGTAATGATGACTCCATGATCATGAGACAAAAAATGGACCCAGTGAAAGTGATTAGGGAGGCACTGGCAAAGACACTTGTATACTACTATCCTTTTGCTGGTCGGCTCCGGGAGGGAGCCGGCCGTAAACTGATGGTGGAGTGCACCGGCGAGGGGGTGCTGTTCATTGAAGCTGATGCGGATGCTACACTTGAGCATTTTGGTGATCCGGTTCAACCTCCTTTTCCGTGCATAGAGGAGCTCCTTTTTGATGTTCCTGACTCTGGTGGGATCCTTGATTGCCCTCTGCTCCTTTTTCAGGTGTTTTCTTTTTCCTTAATTAATTATAAAGTATTTAGATTTAATTTAAGCATTTAGATATAATTTTTAATAAAGATATAGTATATTCTTAAGTTAATTTTTTTATCAAACAATCAATAAAACTGAAATATATTAAAATTGTAATTTATTACAAAATATGAAACGATTACAATAAAATAAATGAAATAATAATTATTTCAAACAAAATAACATATAATAAAGAAAATGGGTTAATTGTAGGAACAACGCTATGATAACGCGGCATCCAAATCTAAATCATTTATCTATCTTCAACAATTCATGCCCCAGACAAAGTTTGATGAACAAAAAATATCTCTTAAAAAGAGAGAGTAAAATCTCCCATAACGAAATTTTCTCATAAAATAACTCACTATGTGTGATAATATAGATAACATCTACTTCTTTGAAATCCCATCATAAAAAGAAATAAATCAGTTATCTAGAAAATAAATCTCACAAAAAAAGAAAACAAACTTCACAAAAAAGGCGAATAATTTATTAGATCAAAAAAAGATAGAGGAGAGTAAATAAACATCTAATTCTTAAGTTATTTAATATACTCCTTTTGTTTCATAAAAATAGTATTATTTGAATTTTTCCTAACCAATCTACAAAATTTTTTAAGATTCAAAATTGATACGAATTTATTTGATTTGATTAATTCATTAGTTAATATTGCAAACTATATTATTAGTTATAGTGTTGTTTCAAAAATTAAAATAAAATCACATCAAAATTGAATTTATAGGATTTAACAAATTAATTAAGATCAAAATTAAATGAGATTCTTTTTATGAGATGGTGAAAAATATTATTTATATTTATTCTATAAAAATCAACTAAAACTTAACTCATTTAAGGAAAATGAAATATTTTGCGACTTTATGTATCTGACTAATAAATAATATGGTGGACCATTGTTATAAAAAATTTCTCAAATCAGGACGCCTCATTTAATCTGGTTTAAAATTTTAAAACATGACAAAACTAACCTGTTCGAGCTTTATTAGTTTCAATCGACTCTATATATAAAACCAGTAATGTGTCTGCTTTAAAGCAAACTTTACTTTTCTAAAATAATGTGTCTGAATTAGACCAAAATATAGTGTCTGCTTTAATGCAAACTTTACTTCTCTAAAGTAATGTGTCTGGATTTCACCAAAATATATTTTAGTTATACTACAAGTGATATACGCACTAAAAATATGATTATCCTAATTTTAACTCAATTTTTACAGGTGATTCGTCTCAAATGTGGAGGATTCATACTTGCTTTTGCGCCTAAATCACACCAAAATATATTTTAGTTATACTACAAGTGAGATGAACGATGTGTTAGGAATAGTTCAATTTATGTCCGCCTTAAGCGAGATTGCACGGGGTGCACATGCCCCATCCGTACCTCCGGTATGGCAAAGAGAATTACTCAATGCGAGATGCTCACTACGAGTTACATACCCTCATCACGAGTACGATGACACTAGGGGAGCCACAATTCCCCTTGATGTTATGGACCAAAGATATTTCTTTTTTGGCCCTACGGAAATTCGTGCCCTTGGACAATATATTCCTTCCAAATTCTCCACTTTTGAAGTTATTACGGCTTGTCTTTGGCAATGTCGTACTCGCGCCCTCCAACTAGATCCCGAGGAGGATGTGCCCTCCAACTAGATTCCGAGGAGGATGTGCGCCTAATTTGTTTAGCCAATGCGCGCATAAAGTTTGATCCTCCTTTGCCTTCGGGATATTATGGGAACGTATTTGCGTTCCCAGTAGCCATTACAACAGCGGGAAAGCTTTGTCAAAGTCCATTGAGATACGCAGTGGAGCTTATTAAAAGGGCCAAAGCGGAAGTTACCGAAGAGTATATGAGATCAGTGGCAGACCTAATGGTTATGAAAGGCCGACCTCATTTTACGTTACGACATACCTTTTTAGTGTCGGATGTGACACGCACCGGATTCGGGGATGTCGATTTCGGTTGGGGGAAAGCATTTTATACAGGTGTCATTAGTGGATTGGCTAGCTTTTACATTCCTTTAAAAAACAAAAGGGGTGAAAATGGGATATTGGTGCCCATTTGTTTACCAGCCCCTACCATGAAAAGATTTGCTATGGAACTTAATAGCATTTTGAAGGACAATGATCAATTGGGCATTGGTGATACTTCCTCCGATATCAAGTCTGCGCTGTAAATAATACGTGGGAGCCATTTTTGTTCATATATAAACATCACCAATTAATCTAATTAGTTTATGAAAATAGGTTAAAATTGTACTAAAAATTTGGTTTTTAGAGGGTTGTTGAATGATGTGATTGTAAGCTCCCAGTTTTTTGGTGTTTAGTGTGTTGTATTATAATCTCATCATTAATAATAATGTTTTCTATTTGATCATAAAGAAAGTACTTGGAATTTATTTTACTGTGCCTCTATCTTCCTAATAGTCTCCTTACCTTTACTATGAACTTTGTTCGTTCTACAAATGCAAGTTAAAAATTTACTTAGAAATAAAATTTGAGGATAGAGAAGTGCACAACTGATTGAATCGTCTCTAAAAGCAAAAAAAATCAAAAAAAAAATGGTTCAAGATTCATTGAGGGGATGAAAGAGTATCTCGAGTTTAAAACTTTTTACACTCAGAATTTTAGCGACATTTGGAGTTTAACTTATGTATTAAAGTTTCACATATCAACGGTTTATACACAAGCCGCGATAGGATTATGTCACATAACTAATAATTTACTTATATTGAACAAATTTATCCTAATTTGAATGACGTGTTATATGATCCTTTCACCACTCTCGGGAAAAGTGATAGGCCCCGATAAATGGGGAGGGAGGCCGTCATTTGGACGTGAGCTCCAAATGAACGGCCGATAGTCAGTAGTCGTTTGTGTTTAGAAAGTAAAGTAAGCTCATAAGCGGGAGGGCAGCGTCTTGATTGATTTGATTTCCAACTAATAAATTATCTATATTGAACAAATTTATCCTAATTTTAATGACGTGTTATACGATCCTTTCACCACTCGAATATACATTTTTAGTGTATCAAATTTAAACTCCTAAACTATCATTCCCTCTATTCTAATTGAGAGTTTTAAAAGGATTTTAAAGGTGCTCTTAATTTGAAGCTAATTCTAGAAGAACACTCAAATACCATTTAATATCTTCTCATTAAACCACGACTTTAGAAGACTTGGAACTTTTGTTGGACTGAGGAAGAGTCTCCAGTCTCCAGTAGACTGGAGAAATCTATAAATCTTTGGCATTTCCCCATTAGAATTAAAATAAAAAAGTTTCAATTTCTGCATTGTAATTTTCAGAGCAATTTCTGTGCAATTAGATCAAGTTTGCGGTCTTCATTTGGTCAACTTTCAAAATGGATGTGTAAACTTATATAGAAAAGACCTTTCACTATTTATGTAAGCATTATAATAATCAAATACTAATAGTTTGAAAAGTGAAATTTCATGCATTTACACTTTAACAAACATTGCCTTGTATTTACTCTGTACCTTCCTTACATAAGAAATACTAGAGTTATATTTACATAAAGAAGAGGAATTGACTTAGAGTACTTCTACGCCGACCCGGATTGGGCGACCGGGGCAGTGACCGGTCAAATTTTTTATTTATTATTTTTTTATTTTTATAATGTCTCTCAAATAATTTATGTAATTTATTAGAACTGAAATTTTTACAAAATAAAGTGATTTGGATGTTATTTGGATACATGTAAAAAATATTGCCACGGGCATATTTTTTATGTATACATCTAAATCACTTTATTTGAAAATTCCAATTCTAATAAATCACATAAATTATTTACATAAAAAAAAAAAATTGAAGATCGGCTATTCCCGGTCGGCGTAGAATTATTGATTGACTTATTACTTTCCCAATGATTCCCTACATTGCTTCGCAGTACATTAATGAGGTGATAATGATGGTACCAAGTTGTGATACACACTAAAATTTGGTGAGTGTGAAAATATGAAATTGGAGATCATATATGGTGATTTCTGAAAATGAAGACATACCAGAAAAGATATTCAGACTTAATCATGAGTTTACTTGCTCCGGGGGGCGGGGGTTGGTGTTCTTTAATAATTGGCTATGATTAAAATGAAAAATAATACTAATAATTTAAAAATGGCCATATTTATTGGAAATTGATATTTTTTTTTCAAGAAAATTTGATAATTCCCTAAGATTCTTTTCACATTAATAATAAATAAAACCCACATTCATTTGAATAAAATTTCATAAAAATATCAAAATTTTCTTTTAAAAATAACAATTCCCTTTAATTATCGAGTCAAGTCAATTTGGTCGTAGCAGCCAAGAAATTCACCATGCATTTCTCTTTAACAACCACTTATTCAAATCAAAAGAAAAAGTTCCAGACTTTCCCACTAAATTTCTCGCCACCCCACTAATCATTATTCATTACACAAGCCCAACTATAAATACAACTCCAAAACATTCTACATTCACCCACACTCGCTCACTCTCATCTTGTCCTAAATTTATATACTCGCTCTCTTAACTTGTCCTAAATTTAAAGTCACTCTTCTGATCCATATATATGGCACAACCAAACTCTATAGTTTTCACGGTGAGAAGGCGGGAACCGGAGCTAATAGCTCCGTCGAAGACCACGCCTCACGAATTCAAATTTCTCTCCGACATAGACGACCAAGACGGTCTCCGATTCCAAATTCCAGTCATTCAATTTTATCGCAAGGATTCGTTCCTGATGAGAGCCGGAATTGACCCGGTGAAGGTCATTAGAGAGGCAATTGCAAGGACTCTTGTGTTCTACTACCCTTTTGCCGGCCGGCTCCGGGAACGAAGCGGCCGAAAGTTGATGGTGGAGTGCACCGGCGAGGGGGTGATGTTCATTGAAGCTGATGCGGATGTGACGCTTGAGCATTTTGGTGATGCGCTTCAGCCTCCGTTTCCATGCTTGGAGGAACTACTTTTTGATGTTCCTGGCTCTGCTGGGGTCCTTAACACCCCTTTGCTCTTAATTCAGGTATTTTCCTTTTCCTGTAATGTGTATTAATTCTTTAAATTTTGTGTGGATATTAATATTATGAGGTCCACTCTAGTGTTATTAACTTTTAATTTAGAGAATTATTTAATTTCTTTTGTAAAAGTTTTGATATTTTTCATGACCACCAAATGCATATTTGTGTAGTCGTTTATTGATCATTAAACTTATAAAGTTTATGTAAATAATATTTTAGTTAAATCTTTAGGTCCCATATTACATTCTTACTTGAAATGTGCGACCTAAATTTCTCTAATTATGAATGAGATAGTTGTAATTAATTGGCACCATAGTATATTGAATTAGCTAAAACCACTAGATAAAATTTTATGATCAAAATATTATTAGTTTAATGCTGTAAAATTAAATTATCATCAGATTCCCTCAACTTTGACAGGTTACTCGTCTTAAATGTGGGGGATTTATACTTGCTTTGCGCCATAATCACACTATGAGCGATGCAGCAGGACTTGTGCAATTTATGACCGCCTTAAGCGAGATGGCACGAGGTGCACATGCCCCATCTATTCCTCCGGTGTGGAAAAGGGAACTTCTCAACGCTAGGGACTCGCCGCAGGTTAAATGTAAGCATCACGAGTACGATGAAGTAGCTGACACTAAGGGGACCATAATCCCCCTCGATGACATGGCCCATCGTTCTTTCTTTTTCGGACCCAACGAAATTCACGCCCTTCGAAAATTCGTCCCTCCTCACCTTTCCAAGTGTTCCACCTTTGAAATTCTCACTGCTTGCCTTTGGCGATGCCGCACACGCGCCCTACAACCAGACTCTGAAGAGGAGGTGCGCGTGCTTTGTATCGTCAATGCGCGCACAAAATTTAACCCTCCTCTGCCAACAGGATACTATGGGAACGCATTTGCGTTCCCAGTAGCGCTGACGACAGCGGGGAAGCTTTGTCAGAACCCGATCGGATATGCATTGGAACTTATTAGGAAAACCAAAGCCGATGTAACTGAAGAATATTTGAGATCGGTGGCGGACTTGATGGTTTTGAAAGGACGGCCTCATTTCACCGTTGTGCGGACTTATCTCGTATCGGATGTAACTCATGCTGGATTCGGAGAGGTGGATTTTGGTTGGGGCAAAGCAGCTTATGGCGGACCGGCCAAGGGCGGAGTGGGTGCTATCCCTGGAGTGGCAAGCTTTTACATACCTTTTAAGAACAAAAATGGTGAGAACGGAATTGTGGTGCCCATTTGTTTACCAGCAATTGCTATGGAAAGATTTGTGATGGAGCTTGATAACATGTTGAAGGATAATGATCAGTTCATCACTGGTGAAACTAATCCCCATATCATGTCCGCCCTATAGATATTTGATCTATTTCCATTCTTGTTTTCAAATGTGCGGACACATCTTGTTTTAAATACGAATTTTATACTACCAGTTGCATTTCTCGTTTAAACTGAGTCTTTTTGAAATTTTTTATTTCATATTAATTATAATTGCGAAATATATATAATAAGATTGAAAAAAATCCACTAAAATAATCACTTGATAATAAAAGACGATTCTTTGCAAATATATATATATATATATATATATACACACACACACGTCTCCTACTCATAGTAATATTGTGTTTGTGAGTTTTAAAATGAATGGAGAAAAATGGAGAAAAAAAAGGATAAAAAACATAAATTTTATCATTAAGTTGGAGAAAAAAGGTATGAAAAACATTAATTTTTTGTCATTAAGTTATCATTATTAAATGAAAAGAATAAAATGATTAAATCTAAAATAAAAAGAATATTAAATTTATGTCATTTTAAAACTATTTATGTTTTTAAGAAATAATAAATATCTCTTATTATAAAGCGGTTCTCTTGAGCTACTGATAGGTATGTAAATAAATCGAACGTTCGCGAACAGGTTCAGTTCGATTCGAGTTCGATTGAATTGTCTTGTCGAATTCTCACATGTTATCACGTTTGATTGCTCGATCGAACATGTTTGCGAACCATATGTTGTTCGATTCGATTGTGTTCGCGAACAGTTTAAGTTCGGTTCGAGTGGTTCGCGAGTAGGTCGTGAAATGTTCGAGTATTTACAATATTTGGCATAATTTTTGCTTTAATACGTTGATGGTGTCCGTGAACATTATGATGTCTGCGAACATTATGATATTTCGACTATGTTTGCGAACAACTAATGATCCGAACTCGCAAATGTGTGTTTGTTCAATCGTGTTATTCGAACATATTCGAATTCGACTTATTGTGTTCGAGTTCGACAAAGTTCAGATCGGATTGTTTGCAGTCCTAGCTACTGACGTCAACAGTGAATTTGTGTCGCACTATTTTTTTTTTCTCTATTACCCCTACAATTTTAATTCTATTATTATTTTTATGTTATTTTTTATATTTTTATATAATCCTCCAAATTTTATAAAATTCTTATTTAACTCCAAATTTACACAAACACCGCATGTGTCATCAAGCACCGGTAAAGAAAAAATTAGGAAAGTATTATTGTAAATAATAATTTGACATTTATTATTTTATTAAATTGTATTCTTATGATAAGGGTACTAGTAATAAAGCTCTGATTGACGATTTGATACGGAAGTATTGTTCTGAAAAAGAATTAAATAATAATTTGACATTTATTGATTATATTGAATTATTTTCTTATGAATAAAAATCGGGTTTTAGTTGATAAATACTACTGTACAATGAAAATGGCTAAATAGAAGGAGCACTGTTTAAAATCCGAGCATTTTGGGATATATAGATTTCTTTGGGTATAAGTAAGCCACGTAATTTCAGCCAATAGCATTGCAGGGTAGTACACGTGGTCCCACATCCGTGCGTATAAAGCACAGTAACCTTTCCCCATACGTAATCAAATCATCAGATAGAAACTCTAACAATTCAGAAACAGAGCCTTCAAATTAATAGAAAATCAAAAGCAGATCAGAAACTTGAAAATGGCGATCAGATCATCTTCCGTGGCTTACATCATCAACGAGGAAGAAGATGGTTTCGTAGCCGTTGATTTCGACATCATCGACGTTAACGAAAATGAACAGCAAGATTTGTCTTCGTGGGAATTCATCGATCGGTCCGATGAAGAAGGAGAAGGAGAAGAAGAAGATAATGATTGTTCGTTCGATGAAAATACTGATGGTGTTTGTGAAGAAAACGATAGAGATCTCACTTTTATGGGATCTTTACCATCTGATATTTCATCAGAGTATTTGGCTGATAGGATGATGGAATCTCCACCGTCGGATATCTCATCGGAATATCTGACCGAAAGGATCATATGTCACCGTCAATTCGCTGCCGTTGATGGTGACGTCATGGAAGATGAATTGGACGGTGAGGATGATTATGAAGAAGAAGATGAGGAGCAGGAGGAGGAGGATTATGATTTGGATGATGAATTGATTCCATTTTGGGTGAATGATAAATTTGGGAGGCAAAGAATGAGGAAATTGGGGAAAAGGGCTTGTCCTAAATTGATAAAGTCGAAAAGGTTGACTTACAATTACAGTAGGCCTGGTTGTGTTCATGGAAAGCATGGATTGGGGTTGAAGCACAGTTTGATCTAGTCACACATGACATAAAGCTATGGTCTTTGCATATGACGGGGTTTGGTTCTTGGACTTAATCTAATCTTAATTCATGATGTATGTAGTAGGTTAGGCTAATTTAATTTGGGGATCTGTATTTATGTTCAGTTGTTTATGTTGATTTGGATGTATATATGGATCATTGCTATCTATCTAATGCATTTCAGTTTGGATTAACCTAATTTTGGTCTTTGAATGGTTAGTTTGATTATTATTTGACTCTCCGATGATCTTAGTTCAAGTTGATATGGGTTTCCTTTTTGGTTGGGTTGTGCATTTCAGTTTTATGATCTTGTTTAATTTAGTCTTTCGGTGCGTGTTCTAGTTTGTTTTATTTATACTTGAGTTCTTTTTATGTTTAGATGTTTATGTGGATTTGAACAAGTCTCTGTCTACTCAAGAAGATATTATTGTTATTGAGAAAGCGAATTGGGTTTTATTATGCAATGATTTGATTTGGACTTGGGATTTGATATGGATTGTTATAATTATGGTCTTTGAGTGGTTAGTTTGTAGTTTGAGTTAATCTTATGGCATAGTAGTGCTGTAGTGTTAGAATTTTTAGTCTAATTTCAACTGGGCTCTAAAAACATATGGGTGATTAGAACCCATTTTGGAGAAGTTTTAAGATAGCTTGATGTTCATTTCTTTTGTGATTTGTACTTGATGTTCATTTCTTTTCCAATTTTTTGTTGATGTTAATTTCTTTTGCGATTTGTTCTTCATGTTCATTTCTTTTCCAATTTTTTGTTGTTCTTCATTTCCTCTCCTATTTGTTCTTAATGTTCATTTTTGTTCCAATTTGATCTGGATGTTCATTTCTTTCCCAATTTGGTCTCAATGTTCATTTCTTTCCCATTTTGGTCTTGATGTTCATTTCTTTTTCCAATTTAGTCTTGATGTTCATTTCTATTCCAATTTGCTCTTGATGTCCATTTCCTTTCCAGTTTGTTCTATTATAATGTTGTATAGGAGGGACTTTGTATTTGTAGTTTTCTGATATCTTATTATTTAAACTTGGGTTTCCTGATCTCAGGTGTTTGTCTATTGGTTTCATATTGCTTTTGACTATTGGTGTGCATCGGATAGTCTTAGCCTTTGTGTGCATTGGACAATCTTGTTGGGCCAAGATATTTCTACGGAATTGTAAACCAATATGTGTGTGTGTGTATATTGTGGAGTTTTAAGACGATGAAAAAAGACATGATTATGAGCATCTTAAAAGCAAAGAAAATACTTGTATTTATTTTTGCATTTGCAACTATATTTATATATCCTGCTGGCCTTGGTAGTTTATAAACCACCAAAATTATGACTATATTTGATGCCCAAAGAATGCTATTGTGGTTAGGACTAACTTCAGATGTGTGTTTAAGTGGACCAAATGTGATAGTTTAGTAATAAATTGATATAAAAAAAGGAAAAAAAAAAAATTCTCATAAAGTGACTATTAATTGACCCGATTCAAGTCGTTTAATTTTTATAAGAGATAAATTGATAAAAATAATAAAACAAAAAAAAAAATAGGCTCATAAAGTAACTATTAATTTACCCGATTCAATTCGTTTAACTTTTATAAGCTATTCTAATTCCCAAGGAAGCAAGTGGGACACTTGTATTTTATTTATATTATGGCCTATAGGATTAAGCTATGTACACACTCAACAATCACCACTGCTGACCCATTTGTTGGTAGAAAGCCCAAAATCAAGTCAAAAAAGAAAGCTCTGGCTTAGACATAAGTTTTGAGCTTACTCTTGATTTCTCCCATGGGCACTAGTTATTTGCTACACAACATGGGTAGAGTCCAAAACAAGTAGAGAAATCCACAAATGGGGTAAAAGAATTTCATATTTAATATTTCACAAAGGGGTGGATTAACATATTTAATATTTAATATTTCATTTGGTAACAGAATTTCATTATGGAGAAGAGAAAATAGGGTAAAAAGTTTACACAATATTTACTATTTACTTCTTCTTCTTTTGTAGTAATACACAATATTTACCTTGTACTATCAGTTGGTGGCAGCAGAGCAGCTAACACCTATAGCCCTACTATTTCATAGCCCATTGGGGCAGTACTGCTGGTCAAACTTCAGTACTTGAGTTTGGAGGACCGCATTACATTGGGACGTCATATGATAATGTGATTTATAATCCACCCTTTCCAAAACGAGAATTACACGTTAGCATTTTAAGGTTTGTTTAGGTTAAATGATCAAACATGACTAGTAATTGTCACAGTAATAAAAAGAGAAATATTTATTAATTAGAAGCTTCTAATACTTCTTCTTTTTTAAAATAAAAAGAAATTGGTGTAAATATACATATATAACAAAGAGAAAAATATTTATTAGAAGCTTCTAATACTCTAGTACTGTACTACCCAAAAAATAAACTTCAAAACATATAAAGATCTATATCCAAATATTTGAGGGTGTATCTCTCTACCTCTTGTGCACATATTTACACCAATTTGGCTCTTAATTATCCAATACAATTTACTTAAATATCTCTAAAATTTATATAATATTTATTATAATAATTTTGTTAGTAACTATCTAAATATAACATAAAGATTACAAGAATGTGATCACTTTTCTATAAAACAAATACTGAAATCATTAAGAATAATTTTACTATTAAAATCGAATATCAAATTTCAACCGTTAAATTTTTTAATGAATATGAACGTCTTGTAGGATGGTAAAAAAGTGTCTGATGGTTATGTATTTTGGTGTAATGATGCATTTCAATAAGATAAATCAAAACATAGGTGTTTTTATTTATAATATCCATTAGTAAACTTAATGGAAATATTTGAAGAGGAATGTATATAAGTCAAATCCAGTATTTATATTTTGTTTGCAAGTTTGGAAAGAAAAGGAAAGGAAATGATTATATAGCTTTCTTTTTCTCTTTTTTATGAATTTTAATATGGGAGGAAATTAAAGTATAAATTAGAATAATACATTAGTTATTATTTTACCCCTAATTACAATGCAAAATTATATTTGGAAGACCAATATAATGATATTTTTGAGGAAATTAAGTTTTGTGAAGAAAGTGGGAATTATCTCCTCCAAAAATTAAAGTCCTTATTAATCAACAAGGGATTTGGAAAATAAAAGTTTTAAAAAGCACTATTTTTCCTTTATATCCGTTTCAAAGCTCACAAACACATTAATTGTCAATGAGGTCTTAAAACTGAATTCTTATTTGATATTTTTTAAAAAAAAGCAGTTAATCAAGTAAATTAATAGGTTAATATTAAATCAATGAAAACTTGAATCTTGTCCATCTAGGGACGACAAGCCTGAAATGAAGTTCAATAAAGGAAATGGAAGAATTGAGATATATATACTCCCCACTTTCTTTTTTACTTTACATTTTGAAAAAAAAACATAAATATTAAAAAATACAATTAATACTCTGTATAATTAACCAAAATAATTATAAAATCTCAATACTATCTTTCTAAAATTCATTAAAAATAAATAAGTTAATATTTAGTATAGAGATAATATAAAAAATTAAATCATTAATATTTTTTTAAAATTTACAACGGACAGGTAAAAAAGAACGGGAGAGTATTACTATTAAATAAATAGATAAAACAACACATTAATTACAAGAATTAATTAGTATACTCAGCCTGTGAGCTTGTTCTGGGTACTTTAAATTTATTACAGACCAAAAGATTTGGACAAAACTTAATATATTTGCCACACACTTTGCTCTTTTAAGTTGTGTGAGCGAGGATCTCATAATAAATGTCATAGTTTAATTTTTATGATCAAATTGATCATTTTAAAATTAATAAATTAAAAATAAAAAAAATAAATATACGTCAAGAGATTATGATTCTAATAAATTACTTACTACTTTTATCAAGACTGATTTAAATATTCTATATGAATATTTTTAATTATTAATCTTTAAAATGGTCAGTTTGATTTTTAAAATCAAATTAAGACGTTATTATAGAATTAAGAGAATAATAGAGAGGGTTGAATTAATGCACTGGAATAATATTTATTATTTGTGCTTCAATATAAGGTTAAATCTGAACAAAATTCATTTTACAAGTCGAGTTCAACTAATAAAATTTATTATATATTTTTTTATTTACGATAATAATATAGGAGATATTGAAATTTAAAACCAGAGATGGTAACCATGCAGAAAGTTGTACGAAGAAGAAGAAGAAGAAATAATTGACTCTAACGTGCTTTTAGAAATAAAAGACCCATTTTTCACTTTTCTGTGTTTCATGCTAACATTCTTTAATTATACTAGTGCAAAATATCACCATACATCACTAATTATTAGGCTTCCCATAGTCAAACAAATTTATTAAATCATTCAATTAATTCCTCAAATTCTCATAAACCTTTTTACCAATTAATTCCAAAATGATACTCCCTTCATTTTTAATTGACTGTTTAGAAGAAAATACAAAAAGAAAATACAATTAAAATTAATTTGATGGAATAAATCAACAATTAATTTTCAATATTAACCTTCTAAAATTCATTAGAAAAGATAAAAAATTAAAGAAACAAGTTAGTAATTAATGTAAGAATAATATAGAAAAATATTAATACATTAATATTTTCTTAAAATCTATAAATAACAAATAAAAATAAATAAATTTTAACTCTATAAGGTAGTATATGCTTGCTATATATATTGGAGTATATTTCAGAACGAAGCAAATCTATGGTACAGATTACAATACTCTACCCATTGATGATGGAGCTAGCTAGCATCAAGTAACTGTGCATTTCCCCGGCAGGTCTCTTAATTATTTTTATCTCCCTCCTCTTTTCTTGCCGCTGATTTTCCGGCTTGTACAAAGCTAGCAAAGCGTATATATATATATATAATGTAATAATGTATGATATATATATATATTATCAAGTCAGACTGATCAATAGGCAATAGCTAGGTTGATGTGTGCATTGAGTTAAACAACTGTTTGGGATGATGAAATCTCTAGCACTACTGGAAACTCATGATGATGGGTTGACTGTAATGTTTTGATAAAATTTATGCCAAACAAACCCTAACAGACAATATTAAGTAGTAGCTTGGAAGAAGCCATTAATAACTTTCATATTATAACTTGTGGAATATATATTTACTGTGCGTAAATAATTAATATGTATGTGAATAATTGTGAACTTGTGAAGTGGACAAAGCATGCAGTAAAAGTAAGTACATGTCCGTCCGTACACATGAGATTTCTTTTTGGGTTCCAAATAGTGTTCTCTTCTCTTTTGCCATAAAAAAAGGGTACTAGAGAAAAAAGCTTGAAAGAAAGAAAGAAAATGTGTTGAACCAAAAAAACTGAGAAAAATATGAAGAAATGAAGAAAGCAGCAGAAAAGGATTAATATTTTCTCTGCACAAATAATTAAAGAAAGCTCCCGGCGCGCCGGCCGGCCGGCCAGATCTATGTTTGTACATCTCTTTTCATGATACGTATGTATATATATATATAGCAAGTTATGTAGTTAGTAATTAGTACTAATATATATATATATATATATATATATATATATATATATGTAATTAGTTGCTATATATATATATATAGCTAGCAAGAAAATAATTCAAGTTAACCAGTGTTGATGATTAGTGAAAAATAAGTAGCTAGTTGTGGTGAAAAACAAGGGATGATGAGGTGCCAAGATTGTGGAAACCAAGCGAAGAAGGAGTGCACATACATGAGGTGCAGGAGTTGCTGCAGGAACCGAGATTTTCAGTGCCAGACCCATGTCAAGAGCACTTGGGTCCCCGTGTCCACCAGGCGTCCAAGGCTTCCTCAACAGCACCACCACCATCAGCTACTTCCTGTTCAACAACAGCACCTCCAAGAACCAAACCCTAAAAGATATAGAAACACTCCTATTTCTTCTTCAGGTACACAACTAGCAATATAGTTAGCGACTACACCCTCTCTATATATGTACACCTAAATACATTTGAGGGTTTTTGATTGCTATGTTGGCCTAGTAGTAGAAGTCTCTCTCACACATTCCTTTTGGGGGGGAAAATCTGCCAAAAAATGTGTGTAGAGAGAGAGAGAGAGTGCTGAAATCTTTTTTTGTACTAGACATAATTAAGCCCCTATCACTTTCAAGTGTTGAAAAAAAACCTCAAACCCTAGAAGCTTATTTTTCTTTACTTCTTGTGTGGTAGCAACTAATCACTTTAGAAAATATGTAATTGAGAAACAAACTACTTCTATCCAATTTTAAGTTTGTTTATATACACAAACCCGCTTGCACAAATTTAATTATAAAAAAAAGTACTATATATATATATATATATATATATATATATATATATATATATCGGCCTAGTTAATTTTTGATGATATGATGGGACTGGTGTTTAATTTCTAGGGTTTGAAGGGGTAGATTTCCCCGGAGAAGTGAGTTTTCCGGCAACATTTCGGTGCGTAAGAGTGAGGTCTGATCATGATAATGCAGTGGATGATCAGTATGCATATCAAACATCAGTGAACATACAAGGCCATATCTTCAAGGGAATTCTTTATGATCAAGGCCCTGCAGTTCAAGAGATCAGCTCATCCTCTAATTCCTTTGGTGGTACTACTGGTGGTATCATATTGCACCAACCCCCTAATCTTATCCCTACTACTACTACTACTACTACTACTTCTTATCCTGCTGCAGGTCCATTTAATCTTGTTACTCCTGGTACACGATTCTTACCATTCCCTAAATCTTAAATTAATTAATTAATTTAAAATTAAATCTCGCTCTATCTGTCCCTCTTTCAATTTATCTGCATTATCGATGTGGTTATAATATCATTTAAATGAACAAGAAAGAAAGAGAAAGTAGAATGAGAGAGAGATTAATTATTGTTGTTTAATCACGTTTCAATGAAGAGTTATTTGATCTTATCTATGATTTAAAATTGTTTTTGTGTTGCATTTTTTGTCTCCTAGTTCCCAACTTTGTTACTCTTTCACCTTTTTAATTTCAAACTAATGTTGTTTACTGCTTGTTTATGAGCTCCAAAAACACCTTTCTCCTGATTATCCGCGACTTTGCTGGCTGGGAATATATAGCTAGCTAGAGCTAGGTTATAATCTGCAACTATGTTGTTAGCTAGCTGCCCATATAAAAATATCATAATTAAATTTCTTGAGGTATTAGGGGTTTCATCTTTAATTATATATATATATATACAACCATGTGAAAGATCTCTCTCACACACAAATTAAGCAAATATTAATTAAGAGTTTGTTGCAGTAATGTGAGAAATAAGGCTTACCTATGACATATATATGTCCTAATTATATATTTTCATACATCAAAAATTAATTAAGAACTTAATATATATTGAAGAGCTCGAGAACATATTTGTTTTAATGGTGACAATCTAACAATATGTGTTTATACTGAGAAAGATTTTACGTGATCATGAGAAATAGGCATAATAAGCCATATGGTTTTGGCCCATCAATAATTCTTGCCTCATGATTCTATGAGATCAAGAGTTCAATTCTTTGAGTATGTGAGTATTCTTTGGGTGAGTGTATGTGCGAAAATTAATAAAATGAAAAAAAGAAATAGGCACAATACCGTTGCGTATATTGTCTATTGATTTTTACTTTTAAGAACTCAATATATGTGAAATTATTAATACTCTTAGATTACAGTGATAATATATATATATATATATATATATTTTTAAACATGTTCTCTAGTAGATTTTGAGCTAGGTATTAGCTTTGATTTCTTGCAGTACTAGGGTACTGTCGTTGTATCATATTAATTTAAGATATATATATATATATATATAGGTACTGTCGTTGTATCATATTAATTTAAGATATATATATATATATATATATATATATATATATATATATAGGGAATAACTCAATTTTCTATACAAGTATATGTAAAGGAAAAATTAACTCCCTCAACTTGAATATTTTAGGGCAAAAAGATTGGGTGGGCATCTTGTGATTTGTAGATGATTGTGACTTTCAGGCCAAAAAAAGGCACTACATAAGCCACACCTTAACCTTTTATGCTAAAGAGACATTCACACTAAGCAAAGGAAAAGATGGATACCCCCAAAAACAACCCTGGGGGAATATATCCCTAGTACTAGAAAGAAAAGAAAGATTAATTAGTACAAAAGTGATTAGGCAAAGGTAGTTCTATAGTTTTATCAATTTAGATGCATATATATATATATATATATATATATATATATATATATATATATATATATATATATATAGAATCAACCATGCTAAGAAATCCTCAGAGTGCACTAAAATATTCTCGATCACTAGCTAACGCGCAGCTTTTAGATGATCGACTTTCCCATTTTGTCAATTAAAAATCTCTTTTTATGGAATTTGTTACAATTATGGAAGGGTTCTTAAGTACTTTCTAATGGGGAGAAAGATACATGAACTAGACAGACATGGGGGCAGCCATTTAACTTTATGCTTAGTAGATAGTGATGTTTCTTTAAATTATAGTATGATTAAGAGCTTTAGCATAAACATCTATATTCTGCATCTTTTAAGTTGAAGGAAATAGGAACCATGCATGAGCTTTCAAAAGGGATGAAACTAATGACGTGTATGTGTATATATATATATATATATATATATATATATATATATATATATATATATATATATATATATCCCATGCATGTACCCAAGGTTTTTGCATATACGGAAGAAAGTGTATAGCATACACTTGTTCAATATAGCTCGATGACAAGTTATAAATTCTGTTTCGATAGAATATGTTATTGTATTTGTAGATAAAATGTATGTATGTGGAGATGATCTATGATTTATTACTAAAAAGAGGAAAAAAATTATTAAAGAGTTATCAAGTGAAATATATTTGTAGGGATTAATTAGTTAGTCAAACATACGTAGTATTCACTAAGTACCTACATACATAGCAAAAGGTTTACATAATTCCTTTGGTAAAATAACCCCACAACAATCCTTCAATTTCTGGTCGTCCATTTCATGTATTAGTGTTCTTACTTTTTATTACATTAGCCTTTAATTTTTTTCACCTTGGTGAAACTTTATGCACATGGAAGTTTCACAAAGATAACTAATTAAAGCCCTTTACTTTTCTCTCCCCCACCCCACCCCACCCCATTCCATTTTTTTTGGCATACAATTAATAAGTTAAACCCTAGGGTATTGTATGGGTGATATTCATAGAGGTCTTGATGCCTGATGGAATAACCTCAAGCTAGGTTAACAAGAGCTTTAACATACATGACTGATGACCATATAAATAATGAAAATATTGAAACATCTTTGTGAAATATCGATTATAGGCCTTGGAGATCTCCCAGTGTATTTAATCCTAGCTAGCAAATAATACTTGTACACATATACACACTGTTTTTCCTTCGGCCTATTTTAAATGTGAGAGCTAGGTGGCATAGTAGAGCAAATTATAAATATAAGCTTATATAAAAGCTAGGTAGGTAATAGGTTAAAAGGGAAGGAATTGATGTTTGTGAATTTAATTTTATTTCAGGTTATTGTGATTAATGTTCTTTAATTCAATTCCCCTTTTTTGAAAATTTTAGTTTGGGTAATCAATCTCTGTAACCTTTTCCAAAGCTTTTGAACATAACACATTTTGTAAATTTTTTGGTATTAATAAAATATTTGCCGATCAAAAATATATATACTAGCTAGAGGTCAAATTGTAACATTATTATAAGGATGTTGAAGGTGATTATTGATATCTATGTAAGTAGTAGTTGAAGTATATAGGTGGAAGTCATGGGCTTATAGGTTGTAGATAATAATACTTGTTATGTATAATTAATTTTCAAATTGTGTATAGTTTCATTAGTAATTAATTTCATATCAATTCATGAAATATAAAACAATTATGTGCTTAGTTTCGAAGTAATCTATATATTTATTTGCATATTTCACCAACTTTACCCTCATTGCTATATATATATATATATATATATTCGGATCTTATATATATATTCACCCTTATCCAATTCATTCGAAATGAGGGACCCTTTTTTTTGACAACTATGACGACGTTTATTCATGGAACTGAAATTTTTTCATCTATCTGATTTTTTGGGTGTGACGATGCATTATATATGTTGTATGTCGCTAAAAGTATAGATGATGGTTGTATGATCAAAAACCGCCAAAACATTGTATTATGGAAAAATTTCGCCCATAAATATTAAACTTTTTTTTGAGTTGAATAAAAAAGTCCTCATTTTAAGAAAATAAGATCCGGATTATATTTATATATATATATATATATATATATATATATATATATATATATATATTTTCAATTCTCATGCATGCTACCTACGTATAAAATATCGAACAAAAACTAATTAATTATTTTGTGCAAGTAGCTAAGCTTATTAATTTTGCTATGAAATCGCAGAATTTGCACAGGTAACCAATAATTAATTAATTAGGGACCAAGTGTATCTCCTAATTAAACAGGTAAATCATCTGACAACAGAAAATAAGCGTTTCCCCTATAACATGTAAATTTGTTCTATTGCTATTGTTTATGTATGGTTTTAAAAATGGGAACGGACCAGTAAAAATTATAATTAATTGGCACTCTGGTCCGGTTAATTTGAATTAAAAAATTAGTTTTGGTCAAAATTCAGTTGACTCACCAGTTATATCGATAATTTAATTAAACATTTAATTAAATCGGTTACTGTGACCCGTTTTTTTTTATATAAAAAAAATATTAAAATTAACAACTTTTAGTAATATTGTAACTCAATTTTATTATGTTTTTGTTCATAAAAATGAGATTTTTTAAAATTTTATTAATTACTAATAATATATATTTTTATATATTAATGACGTCATTGAGTCAATAACGATTCATTAATTGAACTAATAATGTATTTATATGGAATCTTTTTCGATTCGATGACAAGCTTTGTACGGCACACAGTTCATTCAATCTTTGTACTTGGAAATAGTTGGATATTAATCATTGCCATTTAATCCAGTACTAGTACTGTCGCTACAAGATCTGGTGGAGTTTCATCATCAACATTTAACAATAATACTAATTTCGTTCTTAAAAGATTGTCGTTTAAAATTTTGGCATATGAATTAAAAAAATATTATTTATCAAGTAAAATTTGTTTGAAATTTCATCACTACCTTTTTATGAAAAATTGAAAACTATTAATACAAGGGAGAGAATTTCTTGGGACAATGAGAGAAGATAGAGGTAATATAGGAAAGTAAATAATTTATTCTCCTCGAAAGTTGTAAACGACAAACTTTTTAGAACAAATTTTTTCTTCAAAAACGACAATCTTTTAAAAACGGAGAGAGTAATATAATATCAATCCTATTGTATTAGATAGTATCCTTCATAATGGTAAAAATCATTTAAATAAGAAAGTGATGAATTTTTTTCCAGTAAAATAATTTTATGAACACCCAAAATAATACAAAGATGTGACAAATTGAAAAGATTTGGACCACAAAAGTTTGCATTACAAAAACAAAAGAAAATGACTTGAATTATCACACCTATGAGCTACAACTATGATCGTGATGTTACGTTATTGAGAGAATAGAATAAAATAAAATTAATATATTTGATGAACATTTTGGAGGATAAATCATTCTAATAGAATAAAAATTCATTCTATCTTTTTGTTTTTTTATTCCATATGAATATATGTGATAATTTTGTCATTATATGACAACACCAATTATCACCAACGACTAAACATACATTTAAAATCATTATATTCTGTCATTTATTCTATTTTTTTAATCCAAACGTAACATAAAAGAGAGAGAATAGAAAAGAAAATAAGGGAATTAAAAGAACCAATACTTCTCCGAATTTTCTTATTTTCTATAAGAAATTTTGGAAATAAGAAAATTTGGAGTAATAAGAAGACACCTAATTTTCTCTCCATTTTCCTCCTAGAAAACTTCAAAGACACACACACACACACATATATATATATATATATATATATATATATATATATATATATATATATATATATATATATATATATATATAATTTTAAGGATATTACATTTTAAGTGCAATAATATTATAATATGTATACTAACATGACCGTTTGAGGAAAACTATTAATATGTTCTCCTTCTAAGAGCTACTTGGCAGTTTTAAGGATAATATTTAATATATATAAATTAGGTTAACAAAAATTGTCAGATATTCTTCAAACTAAAATTCAAGGTATTTCATTTCTTATGAATCCTAAGTTGTAACATTTGAAGAAACTACTCAATTTCACGTTTGATATGTCCCAAAACAAGAGTATCCTTTCAAGAAAGGTGGAAGGAGGGGAGGAGGGAGGGGAGGGGGGGGGGGGGAAATAGAAGTGTATCATGTTCCATTTTTTCTTAATTAATGCAAAGTGGTTAGCTCTAAATTTAACTTATCAATAATTCGATTTCATAAGTTATTATATTACAACTAATTGACAACTTTTCTTGTGGATGCATTTTTCTTCAATAGAATTCCCATTTTAAGACAAACAAATATTATTTTTGGACTCGTTATTAAATAATTATTTAATTAGTTAGGTTTATGATAAGAGTAATGTTATGAACATAAAAAAAATATAATAACAATAACATGGCATATGATATGTAAGTATATAATAGATTGTTTACTAACCGTCACAAGCTCAATACGACAGGCAGTTACTCTTCTAACAAATAGACAACTAGCCGCTCCCACTTATAATAAGCAGAAAGGGGAATAAAAATTTGTAAAAGATTATGCATCCAATAATATGAATTGAGATAACATAGGATGCTAATCTCATCAATCTTTACTTTAGGTCATATAATTTTCATCTACTTCTAGCTTCCCTTGCCAAAGAGAAAAATGTACTTATCCATTGGGTACGGCCCAGAATATACCAATTTACAACACTGGACAAACCCATTTTAGAAAAGCATGAAGAAATGGACATATTAGCTTGGAAAAAATGAAGACTAGTCTTTTTCATATGTCTGCGTATGAGATTCATAACATTACCATCACAAAGTTTGGTAGAAATTCTATTTTAGACTTTAATGTACGATGAGATTCTATTTTTACCCTATTTAACCTTAATATCTCTTTTTTTCCCTGCTAAAACTATAAAAAGAAAGATTTAAGTTGAATTACGATTGTAACAACATAACGTGTATATATATATATATATATATATATATATATATATATATATATGAATTTTGGTAAAATTATAAAATTTACTCACTGTAAAAGTATTATCAATTAGATTTATTCACGTAACTCGCAATAAAAAAAATCGACATATAAAGTTGCAATATATATCGTTTTTAAAAATTAGAAAAAAATTAATTGCATTAAAAATAGTATAATTATAACATGCAAAAAAAAAATTCATAAAGATTGAGAGTTTAATAGTTATAGAATGTTCAACCAAATTTATACTACAAGTTAAATCATAACTACTACCGACTCTAAACTCATAAATATATCCCTATATTTTAAATTATAAATACAGCATAGAAAGCTTTTAAATAAATAGGATCATATTCAAGAACTTTATACGATCAGTGTAATCTTAATTAAACTTAATAATATGTGGTCTAATTAATAATTTTGGAGTTAGACTATCGTCTTTTAATATCACGATGAAGAATTCAGAAGAACTAGTCATACGAATCATACGATCACCTATTGGTATCCTCTCTTAATCACTTTTTATGTTCTTCTACGTCACAAAGAATAATAATTATTTATTTCAATTTCAATTTCAATCATATTTTCCTTAACTTTTATGATTTTTCTTTATTTTTCTTTTTTTTAAATCCCAAAACTATTTATTTGATAATAAAAAGAGGTGAAAATATGACAATCAAAAGAGGGAAAAATATGGTGGGAGTCTCTGATCTAAACTAAAAAGTTAAGTTTTTTCTTACGTTCTTCTATTTAAATGGTATTATTTTATTATTTTATGGAGTTTTATTTTTCCTAGTTTGATTTTTTCCCCAATCTATGGAGCCTTTTCGTATCCTAATTTGATATTTTCTCGTTATACGAAGTTTTTTTCATGATCTCTCCTAAGAGGAGGTTTGATTGACATTAATCAATAAAGACATATCTATTTAATTTTATGTGTGTGTTTATCACGATGTCATCCTTTTCGCTACTCGTGTTGAATAACTATACAAATATGTATTTTGTTATCTATTTTTTAGAATATATATATATATATATATATATATATATATATATATATATATATATATATTCAAGCTTCAAGTTTTAATTTGGGACAGGAGTAGATATCCCCTCAACTCTAGTGTTTTTCATGTTCTTATTGAGCGTTTTGTCAAAAAAAAAAAAAGAAAAAAGAACAAAATTGAAAAGAAATAAATAAAGGTGACCCAAAAGCACAGTCCAACCCAAATACAAGCCCTTAATCTCCAGTATAATGGGCCTCCTACTGATATAACCAACCCGGCAGTCCACACAACACAGTAATAGAATTGGCGCCAAAACTACAACCATTTCCCGCCAAATTCATCCAGAAAGAAACACAATTCTCGGCAGTCACCGAGCAACCTCACAACCTCACAACAAGCCCTAATCTTTCTGTTCTCTCTCCTCAAAGCATGGCATCCGATTCTTCTCCGGCCAACATCCATAGAGGTAATTCTCTTTTTCTCACTTTTTCCCCTTAATTAAGTAGATCTATATTGATATGCTATATTCAGTTCATTTCCGTTTTCTGCAAATAATTGGATAATCAAACAGGGCCTTCCTCTCCCGATGATTCAATGTCAAGCCCCATCGGAAACACATTCTCATCGCCCGGTGACACGCGCCGCCGGCAAGGTCTCCGCTCCTCTGCCTCATATGCTACCCCACCGCCGCCTCGAAATTCCCGATTCGCCACCCCAGATGCAACCCCTACTCCCTCCAGCAGAAGAGGTAGAAGAAGAAGAAGCCCGGACCTTAATTCCACCCCTATTGCAGCCACTCCGTCTTCCGCTGATGAAGCGCCGCCATCGTCAGAAGGCGGCGAGTTCGACAATGCTGATGAGGCCCCGCCTATGTTCGTCTGGGGAACCAACATTAGCGTTCAGGATGTTAATGCTGCGATCCTTCGTTTTCTTAGGAATTTTCGTGAAAAAGATTCGAATTTAGAGGGGAAGTACATGAGAGCAATTCACCATGTGATTGAAGTTGAAGGAGAGTCACTTGAGGTTGATGCACAGGATGTGTTTGATTATGATACTGACTTGTATACCAAAATGGTTAGGTACCCTTTAGAGGTCCTTGCTATTTTTGATATTGTTTTGATGGATATGGTTAGTCGAATTAATCCATTATTCGAGAAGCACATTCAAGCGCGGATTTATAATCTCAAGGCCTCTACCTCCATGAGGAATTTAAACCCATCTGGTTAGTTTCATTGTTTATGATTTTTAGTTACTCTTTTTTTGGGTGCATAAATTAGCTGTAGAAATTAGTTTTATGAAGCATTACTTTAATATAAATTTGCTGTTAACTTGATAATGTGTGAATTTCGTTTGTTTGGTTAGATATTGAGAAGATGGTGTCACTGAAAGGGATGATTATTCGGTGTAGTTCAATAATACCAGAGATCAGGGAAGCAATATTCAGATGTCTTGTGTGTGGATACTACTCTGACCCCATTGTTGTAGATAGAGGTTGTTTATGTGAGCTGTTATTGTTTTGCATTTAATGACATATGTTGGTTTCTTTGAAGTTTATTAGTGCATTTGGATGTTACCAGGACGAATCAGTGAGCCGACAGTTTGTGGGAAGCAAGAATGTCTCGCAAAGAACTCCATGACATTGGTGCACAATAGGTGCAGGTAATATTTTAATTGACCTCAGAAGTCATCAGTAAACATCCGTTATAGTTTGACTATGATTGATATATGATGTTATGATCTGAACTTTTTAACTCCTTTCCTCCATCCAAGATTACACACTTGCATATCCAGCAGTGTATCTAGTGTCTGCAGTTACTTGAAGGCTTATGATATCCACATTTTAACCCTCCAATTTTGAAATCCCTGTACCCTGAACCCAATGTCCAGGAAAATGAGTACCTTATATAAGCTGTGATTATCAGTTTTAATGATATTCCAAATTCTTACCATCTCAGTATACAATTAGCGAGTCTGGTTGTATGTGTTTTCTATCTTAAACACCAATGAACTTTTGCTTTGTGAAATTTTTGTAGTCTATTTCATAGCTATAAGTTCAAGTATCTGTATCTATAAGTCTATATTGATAAAATGTTGGGAAAAGTACTTGGTAATCATTTCAAACCAGATTTTGGAGGAGAAATAAAGCTGAAGTACATAAATTGGAAAGAGGAGATGTAGAACTGGTAAAAGTTTGTATAGAAGTGTGCCATTATACAAAAATGGTTGTGGAACATATCTGTAGACTTTAAAGTACATTACTAAGCTATATAATTCTTGAAATTAGTTAAATTTATGTGCAATATTGGATCCAAGTAGTGGAGAACATTTGCCAGGTGACCATTTAATAACTAGTTAACAACTAGAAACTTATGGCTATCTACTCCTAATCTAAACAGGTTCGCTGATAAGCAAATTGTGAGACTCCAGGAGACACCAGATGAGATCCCTGATGGAGGAACCCCTCACACAGTGAGCTTGTTGATGCACGACAAGCTGGTGGATGCTGGGAAGCCAGGTGACAGGGTTGAGGTAAAGTCTTATGTAATAGATTGAGTAACCAGCACAACCTGAAATAAGATTGTAAACCATTTATCAGAATTTAATTGATCTGTGTTTCTGCTCATTAGGTCACAGGGATCTATAGGGCTATGAGTGTAAGAGTTGGGCCAACACAGAGGACTGTGAAATCTTTATTCAAGGTCTGGTTTCACCTTTTCTCCTGCATTATTTTTGAAGCTGTTTGATGAGTTATTTGGCTTCAAAACTAAAAGTTTGTTCATTGGTTGCAGACTTACATTGATTGTCTTCATTTGAAGAAGACAGACAAGTCGAGAATGAATGCAGAGGACCCAATGGAAGTTGAAAATGGTTCTAGTAGAAATGACGAAGACACTCCTCTCAACTATGAAGACAAGGCAATTATTTCATTCTCTCTTTCTTCTTGGCCAAGCAACTATATTTATATATTCTACTTTACACTCGTGCTTGCACTTGTAGGTTGAGCAACTGAAAGAGCTATCAAGGCAGCCTGATATATATGAAAGGCTAACCAAGTCTTTGGCACCAAATATATGGGAGCTCGATGATATAAAGAAGGGGCTTCTTTGCCAGGTATTACATTTTGTTTCCACTATCACATTTTTGATAATTTGTTTGATCTAGTGCTATTCACTGTACTTACATCTAATTTATCTATTGCTATTAATTCTGTTGTTATTGAGCATAAACCTAATTGATCTATTGCTATTCGTTCTGGATATTGGTTAACTGAATTCATTGTAGCTTTTTGGTGGGAGTGCATTGACATTGCAATCTGGGGCTAGTTTTCGGGGAGATATCAATATCCTTCTCGTTGGCGATCCTGGAACCAGTAAATCCCAGCTGCTTCAGTACATACACAAGCTATCTCCTCGTGGAATTTACACAAGCGGGCGAGGGAGCTCTGCTGTTGGATTGACTGCTTATGTAGCCAAAGATCCTGAAACTGGTGAAACTGTAAGTTTGCTAGTTTTACACTTTTTTTTTGGTATCCAGTTTGTTCATTACAACGTAGAAAACTGGGAATTTGACTTCACAAAATACTTGTAGGTTCTGGAGAGTGGAGCTTTGGTTCTTAGTGACAGAGGCATCTGCTGTATTGATGAATTTGACAAGATGTCAGATAATGCAAGGAGCATGTTACATGAGGTTCACCCTTTTCCCTATTTACACTGCATTTTGATTGATTCAGTTATTTTCAACAAATTAAAGGAAAACATTGATGAACTTGACCCTGCTAGAGTTTTCATATGCAGTTAAAAATCTAATAGAGATGCAACATTTTAATTTTATAAAATTATCACCTCCAATTGTTATATCTATTTAAAATTTTAAACTGCTTGTAATTTTTTTTAAAATTTTCCTAGGTGATGGAACAAAAAAAATTAAAGGAAAACATTGATGAACTTGACTCTGTTAGAGTTTTCATATGCAGTTAAAAATCTAATGCAGATACAACATTTTTATTTTCTAAAATTATCACCTCCAATTGTTATATCTATATAAATTTCTAAACTGCTTGTAAAAAAAATTCTTTAATTTCCTAGGTGATGGAACAACAAACTGTATCGATAGCGAAGGCAGGGATCATTGCTTCCCTCAATGCAAGAACTTCAGTGTTAGCTTGTGCAAATCCAAGTGGCTCACGATATAATCCTCGTTTATCTGTCATTGACAATATACACCTTCCTCCAACATTGTTATCCAGGTCAGAAGATACCCTCGAAATGCATTGCCACAAAACGTCAGTATACAAGGTTTCCAATATTGGAAATGATATAAAAGAGCTCATGGTTATACAGTGTCTGATATTTTGACTTCAAATAAGCCAATGTTATATGACTATGGTCATTGTCATTCGTGTATGCCATGAGTTTTTTTGATCATTGACATAACAATAGAGGGTAGAGTAGTTGTCTTGTATAGTTTCTAATTATTGTTATGGTATGATGTTTGTGGTTTCCTTTTTTGGTATAACACAATTTAACTTGTTTGCGATAGTAGACAATGAGCAATGTTTTGATATAGAGTTATTGATGCCTGAGAAATGTTGGTTGAAATGTCATTGTTGTGGTCCCCACACCAGCATATCATACTGAAACTTAAACTAGAACTCTCTGATTGATCAATGTTTTCCAGGTTTGATTTGATTTACTTAATTCTGGACAAGGCTGATGAGCAGACTGATAGGCGCCTTGCTAAGCACATTGTTGCATTACACTTCGAAGATCTTGAGGTCTTTGAT
The DNA here is from genome assembly GCA_020205605.1 of Panax ginseng. NCBI lineage: Eukaryota > Viridiplantae > Streptophyta > Magnoliopsida > Apiales > Araliaceae > Panax > Panax ginseng. Next base: position 2,553,761 of record CM035142.1, read on the forward strand.
TTTTTGTAACTTCTCTTTTTTGTTAAAGCGTGTGAAAATTTCTGTTTGTTGGACCTTCAAGCTTCTTGTTGCGTTTGCAGAACTCAGAGCAGGATGTCATAGACCTTCCAACTCTAACAGCTTATGTGAGCTACGCCCGAAAACATATACATCCACAGTTATCTGATGAAGCTGCTGAAGAGTTGACACGTGGCTATGTTGAGATGAGAAGAAGAGGCAATTTCCCGGGGAGTAGCAAAAAGGTAGTAAATATTGTACTGGGAACTGTACCATTTTATGTGTCATATCTTAGTTTTGAGATGTAAAATGTTGGTCGTTTTAAAAACCAGAGTTATTTAGTAAACAGGACCTTCTTCAAAAAATCTGATGGGGTATAAATGAATTTGTTAGAGCATTCACAACAGTTTTCTTATCTATATCCCTACTCTACAGTGCTATTGGGTCATTCTGTAGGATAGGGATTCAATTTTTTCACTATGTACCCAACAAGTTCCTTATATTGATTCTTTAATATTAAATTTTGAAATTTAAAATTTAAAAGTTCCAACTGTCAAATCATGTTTTGAATGTTGTAACTATTTTTTATTTAAAAGTAATTGTTGTTTGAATTTAAAATTTGCAATTATTTTAATTTAAAAATAGATATTGCTAGAAATCAAAATGTGCAACGATCATTATGTGTTTATGAGAACTAAAACAACATTATTTTAATTATAAAATAATAAAATTTATAATTAGTAGTAATATTTTTTACAAAAATGATCAAAATCAAAATTTGACCGATTTTTAATTTTTTTTATAGTTTTCTTTCTTCTCTAAATCCTTATTTAAAAAATAAAAATGAGTGAATTTGATACGCATACCCAAATCAGCAATTAAGTGAGATAAGATCCTTTAACCAACATAAAATCGCAATAAATAGGGTGTCTCCCACTTGCACTAGAGCCAACCACTCATGTATCTAATACCCATGGAACTAGTGTGACCGTCGTGCTTCTGCTGCGACAAAGCCTTGGTTAGTGGATCTGCAACATTATCATCTGTTGGCACTCTTCCTATATACATCTCCTCTATCAATGATTTCACGGATGAGATGGTACCTTTAAGTATATGCTTGGATCGTTGGTGAGATATGAGTTCCTTGCTTTGTAGTAATGGCTCCATTATTATCACACAAATATATTAATGGCCGGATCAACAATGGTTTGGAACAACACCAAGTTCAAATGATGAACTTTTAATCCATCTGACCCTCTTGGGCACGCACTGTTAAGCGACAATATACTCACCTCATTTGTAGAATCACCATCGCTCTCGCTTCGAACTTTTCAAATTAACAAAGACCACCATTAATGCAAAACACAAAACTTCGACCGAGACTTATAGTCATCATCATCGGTCGACCGAAACTAGCATCTGTGTAACCCTTTATCGCTAAATTCGTCTTCACCTCCATATACCAAGAATGAATCCTTAGTCCTTTCGGTACTTCGAGGATATTCTTCGATCATTTATCGATGACCTTCACCGATTCGATTCTGGTATCTCGTCATTGTGCCTCAAGCATCTGAGACATCCGGACGAAAGTACATATCATCAGATACATAATAGATCCAATCACAAGCATAAGGGATCTTTCTCATACGCCTCCTCATCATCTTGTGATTTAGGACATTGGGCCTTAGAGATCTTTACACCATGAGTCACGGGTAAGTTTCTCTTTTCGCTTCTTGCATCTTTGAACTGTTTCAACACTTTATCAATATATGTACTTTGACTTAAGTAGAGCATTTTTCTTGATCTATCTCTATAGATCTTGATACTACTAAAATGTAAATGAGATCGCCCAAATCTTTCGTGGAGAAACATTTTCCTAACCATGTTTTTACAAATTTATAAGGAAGGAATGTCATTCCCAATAATTAATATGTCATCAACATATAATACTAGGAATACAAATGTGACTCCCACTAACCTTTTTATATACACAAGGTTCATCTTCATTTTAATAAAGCCAAATTCTTTGATCGCTTCATCAAATCGAAGATTCCAACTCCGGAGGCTTCGCTTCAATCCATAAATGGATCATTGCACTACATACCTTTCCAAAGATCCTTTGGAGTGACAAAACCCTCGGGTTGTGTCATATACACATCCTCAAGGAGATTTCCGTTAAGGAAGCAGTTTTGACATCCGTCCGCCGATTTCGTAATCATAAAAAGGCTGCGATAGCAAGTAAGATCCTCGATGGATTTAACCATTGCCTTTGGAGAGAAGGTTTCATCATAGTCAACACCTTGAATTTGTTTGAAACCTTTTCTTTACCAAATCGGCCTTTATAGTTCAGACATTACCATCCGTACGGTTTTCTTCTTGAAAACCCACTTGCACCAATTGGTTTTACCTTGGGTGGATCAACCAGAGTCCATACTTGGTTAAGTATACATGGAGTCCATCTCGATTTCATGGCTTCAAGTCATTTCTCGAATCTGGTCCATTCATAGCTTCTTGGTAGAAGCGAGGCTCATCTTGATCTATGAGCATCACATCGCCGTTTTGAGTCACAAGATATCCATAATATCTCTCGGGCTCTTGGCGTGTCCTACCAGATCTACGAATGACTCGTGTAATTGAGCGAGTTTACTTTCCACAATTTCTTGTGGTTCCCGCTTTCGTGTTCCAACTCGAGTTCAATGATATTTTGTGGTTCTCGAATTTCTTTGAGTTCTACTTTCCTCCCATTGTTTCCTTTAGAGACAAATTCTCTTTCTAGAAAAATACCCGATTCGAGCAACAACCACTTTGTTCTCGGAAGGTTTTGTAGAAATAATACCCTTTTGTTTTCCTTTGGGTATCCTACAAAATTACATTTGTCGATTTGGGGTCCGAGCTTGTCAAAATTCGGGCGCTTTACGAACGCCTCGCAACCCCAAATCTTCATGAACGACATATCTTAGGGCGTTTCCCGATCCACATTTCATACGGTGTCTTGAATCGTCTTTGTAGGAACACGGTTAAGTGTGAATCAAACTGCCTCTCTGTGGCGTGACCCCGAAGCTTATTGGAAGGTCGCATGACTCATCATTGATCGTACCATGTCCAACGTGGTTCGATTCCTCCTCTCGATACACCATTCCATTGCGGTGTTCCGGTGGAGTGAGGTCGTGATATAATACCACACTCCTTTAGAAGGTCATCAAAGTCTTCGCTTAAGTATTCTCCTCCTCGATCGGATCGAAGGGCTTTTATGCTTTTGCCAAATTGGTTTTGAACTTTATTCTTGAATTCCTTGAACTTTTCAAAGGATTCGGATTTGTGTCTCATAAGATACACATATCCATATCTACTAAAGTCATCGATAAATGTAATGAAGTAATAAAACCTACCTCTTGCTAACGAACTCATGGGTCCACATACATCACTATGTATAAGTCCAATACATCGCATAGCTGCTTCATTGTGTCAAATGAAAGGGCTTTAGTCATCTTGCTTAATAAACAAGACTCGCATTTCTCATATGATTCAAAATCAAATGAATCCAAGAACCCATCTTTATGGAGTTTGGATACGCGTTTCTCATTTATATGGCCTAAACGACAAAGCTTGGAGAGATATGTCGGATTTGAATCATTTGATTTAAATCGCTTTTTGTATTTATGTTATAGATGGCATTTCTAAATCAAGAATATAGAGGCAGATTAAACAATTATGCAAACACCATAACAAATATCATTTAAGTAAAACAAACAACGATTGTTCTTTATTATAAATGAAAAACCTTTCTTGTCAAACAAGAAATGTAAATAATGTTTTTGCTTATAGCGAGGCACAAAATAACAATCTTCTAATTCTAAAACTAGCCCGGTGGGCAAAGATAAATGATAAGTTCCTACTACGGTCGGCAAAGAACTTTTTTTGCTCTATTTCCAACTCGTGAGTCAACCTCTCCTTTCGCTTAAAGTTCTACTCCTTCTTGAGTCCCCGCACATTAACACAAATGTGAGAACCACATCCAAAGATATCAATACCCATGATAGAAGTAGACAAGTTGACTTCTATAACATATATATAATCTAATCGTAAGTTACTTTCTTTTCTTTTCTTCACTTCTTCCGAGATAAGCATGACAGTTCCTTTTTCGATTGTCCGAGTTTTCCACGAAGTGACATTCACCTTCCTTAGCCACCCCACCTTTAGGTTTTAAAAGCTGTTTGGTTTTGGAATTGGGTTTGGCAAAAGATTTAGATCCATCTTCTTCTTCGCTTTCCATTTCCTTAGCATTCCCTTTTGCACCATCATTATGAGGCGGGGTCCTGCTTTTTTCATGTTGTTCTCGGCGATTCTTAACACGCTCAACAACTCGATAAGGGGGTTTCTCAATTTCATTCATAAGATAGTTCATAACAAATTGAGAGTATTCTTTGTTCAAAGATTGCAAAAACAAGGTCGGTTTGGGCTTAGGAGTGATTGGAAAACCCAATCTATCAAGGTACTCAATATACCCAATCATTTTCAGCCACATGTGGACCAATGGATCACGTTCACCCATTTTGCGGTGATATAACGCTTCTTCAGATCATACCTCTCTGTCGAGCATGCCGCTTGAACAATTTCTTGAGATGCTCGATCATCTCATAAGCATCCATCAACTCGTATGTTGCTTACAAGCTCGGCGTTCATGGTTCTTTAGCATGACACAACTCACATCCGAGCATCATCTTGATGCTTCTTGTAAGCATTATGCTCCTTGACGTGGTGCGGTGACAACTGGTCTTTGCGCAGAATGGGCCCATCGAGGACATATAGCTTACGCGCTTTGTTTGAGGACAATCCTCAAGTTCTATGCCAATCAAGGAAATTAATTCCACTTAGCTTGTCCTTTTCAAGGATCGATCGTAATGAAAGACTATTTGTGTTGTTGTTTGCCATTTGATATCTACAATTTATAAGTGCAACAATAATAAGTCAAATTCTGAGTTGATATTATATAATTGATAATAAGACATTCAAAATATATCTCCCACTATTTTATTAAAATTAATAGCCCTCACCATTAATTCGTAAAGCATTTTCTATTAAATCTTTCTAGTGAGCCAAGATCCATATTTCATTACGCCTTAAGTTAGCTTTGGCTATTCTCTCAAAACATAATTATTTAGGTAGACAACCCTTTGTCAATTATATCATATATAACTCCCGGATAGTTTGGTAAACAACATTTGTTTCTAGTCCATCTAATGGTACCAACCAAACTCTATGCCTCTAAGTCCACAATCTATTGAGATAACTTAGTTAAGTCGGGCCCAATGATTTTAATAGTTTGGATATCACAATTATCCTATCGCATCTTACCTAGATAAATAGGGTACTTTGCTTTGGCAAACCTACATCTATTGATCAAGGTCTTGATGAGTGTTATTCATTGGAAGGCATCGATTTAGACTTAATAATTTAATGAGGATTTTATTAATTTAGATCTCACCAATTTTAATCTTGTTAGCATGCACATTATTAATCATATTATATCACATACAAGCATAAATAAAGTGCAAAATTAAATGTGTCACGCTTATGGCCCAATCCACCGTCAATCTTTTTCAAGCTAATGAAAGATTGAAGGTCAATCTAAGGTGGTAAAAGATCTTAAAATAAATAACTTCCTTGGATCTTCCTCAAGCATCGCCTCCTCTCCATCATCATCTTTCCATTGTGTTCTCCATCTTGACATCTTTATCAATTCTGATTATTACATGACATAAAGAAACCTCGAGTTACATTCGAGGGGATTTAGATGAGAAGAGAATATTACATTAGAATTTATAGAAGGCACGACATGCAAGCCGTATTTCAAAACCAAAACCACTAACCTATGGGTCAAAAAGACCATAAGCATGCACCACGATATCACAATAAGCACATAACAATTTATATATAATTAAAGAAAACTATATATAAAATATAGGGACACGACCGTAAATGCGCCACGACGGGGGGGTCGAGGGGTCTCCCCCGGCATTCAGATTGCAGATTTTTTCCATCTGAATCTACTAAAGCAGCTTTGAATCATACATTTTAATCCACCAAAACACCCATAATAACAAATCATATATGTCCGGTTTGATTTAATCATATTAAAGCGAATAACAGTACCACCAATTTATCATATATTTCAGTTTCGATTTAATCATATTAAAGCGAATAACAAAGATACCTGAAATTTATCATATATTTCCGGTTCGATTAATCATATTAAAACGATTCTTCATGCTTCTAATCAGATTAGAATAGTTATATTGTTATTCCACCGATTAAAGATACGATTAACAGTATCATCATATATATTACCAGAATACACATTCAACGGAATATCATATATTCAATTTTATATCGGTAAACATGCATCATCATATATCATATATATCGAATACAATTAAAACTTACATAAATAGGGAACGCTCCTTTGATTCCCTCACCCTGAGGAGTCAAATCATTTATAGGGATTAAAATAGAGAATTATATAAGGATAAAGAAATTGTTGGATACTGATTTATTGATATATTCTTCAAATGTGGGGATAAAGAATCTATTGGGGAAACTGTTGTGAATGCTCTTAGCCTTTGAGAAATGGAGAAAAAGATTTTCCCCAAAGACCATAATTTTCCCAAATGACCATGACACATGAAATTGTGAAGGAGGGTGTGTTGTAGTTTGAACTTCTTTACTTGCACTCGTGAATGAATATAATAATTTGATTTTACTATATTATCATCACTCGTAAACTTTGACCCTTGTGCATACTTTTGTCTCCCAAATAGGATTGTTCTTGACCCTTCTTAATTTTGCAGATGATTCCTTTTAATTTTGATCAATTTCTTGCTCCTAGCTTTAACATCAATTGTTTACTAGTATTTTTTTATAACTGAACATTTACTGGCCAAACAATGCTGAGATCCTGGATTTTTCATCAAGGCTAATAAATTCCAATATACCTTGACCACCTTTTATCATCAACAGGTGATAACTGCAACACCTAGACAAATCGAAAGTTTGATACGGCTTAGTGAGGCCTTGGCTCGGATTCGTTTCTCTGAATTGGTAGGGTTTGCTTGCCAAGTTGCCATGTGTTCTTGCATGCAGGTTAAGAGGTAACTGTAAACTGATATAGCTGATGCATGCAGGTTGAGAAACGAGATGTTATGGAGGCTTTTCGGCTACTTGAAGTTGCAATGCAGCAGTCTGCCACAGACCACTCCACAGGTAATTGTGAACTTTTTCCTTTGAATTTTAGATTTTCTTCTATTTGTTCTTATTTCTTTTTCATTATCCGAGTCGTAGGATTCTTTTTAGTTTATAATGAAAACTATCTATATAAAAAAAGAGAAATTCAACTTTGACTTCGTCAACTGATTGTGGAAGAACAGAATCCAGGCACATACGCCTATCACATATAGAAAGAAAAGTGATCCAAATAAATATCTATAATAAAATAGATGAGAGTTCGGAGCATTAAATAGCTTGTTATTAAAGAATGTGACATGAATAAATAGGAGTCTTATCATCCATATTGCTATAACAAAAGTAATTCGTATTTTTGGTATTAATTTTTTAGCTGGTACTTTTCGGAAAAAAGACCATCAATGTTGCAACAAAACCACTCATATCTGGTAATGCAAGGGAAGCCCCTTAAATCTTCAAGTCCTTTTTACGGGAAAAAAAATGATCATCTATTAATCTCAAGATGAAGCAGAGGATATATCATATTTCAGTGAAAGAAATTATTTGTAGCACCATTTGCAAATTATTTATCATTTTTCTTGGTAGAACCTTGTCGTTAGTTACCTCAATCTCATGGAGATTACAACTGTACATTATAGTAGATAAACCAAGACTCTAGCCTCTCCAAAATGAAGAATATGAACTTTCTGTGTTTAGTGTTTCCTTCTCCATTTTCCTCGAGATTACAACTGTACATTATTGTAAAGAAACCAAGACTCTAGCTCTCCAAAATGAATAATACTATTAACTTTCTATCTATTAAGTTTGGTGTTTCCTTTTTCGTTTGCCTCGAGGACTGTAGGCAAGCTAGAGTATCCTAATGGAATCATTTCAATTTCTTAAAACACTATTTACTCGCTGCTTATTGGGTCTCTCAAATTTTTGTGACTTGCATACATGTTGGGGTTTCTTAACCAGGGACAATTGATATGGATCTCATCACAACTGGGGTTTCCGCAAGCGAAAGGATGAGAAGGGAGAATTTGGTATCGGTTACTCGCAACATAATAATGGAGAAACTGCAATTAGGTGGACCCTCCACTCGCTTGTTGGAGGTGTGTTAAACTTGCTTTAGTTTGTCCTAGGCTTTCATTATTCAACATAACCCAAAATCATATGGGTGCTAAAATTGCTTTGTAGTTGCTGGAAGAGTTGAAGAAGCAAAGTTCTGGTGCTGAATATCATCTTAGTGATGTAAGTCGATCTCCAACTCTGTTTGTGTACAATGTCTTTGTGTTGACTGTGTTCTGTTCTGTTCTGATGGATTCCATTCCCCTTATTATGTCAGCTTCGAAATGCTCTTGCTACTCTTGCAAGCGAGGGGTTTGTTGTGGTTCATGGTGACAGTGTAAAGAGAGTATGAAGTCGGCAACCCCCACAAGGCTTGAGAGCATGTTTGCCCTCGTATGCATGCCACAACTACGCAAAAGAAAAAGGTAGAAGAGAAGACATTGTAGGCTGTACTGCTGGCCTACTTCTTGTACTCTTAGAATATATCTTCTTATTAGCATCACAGCATGCATAGATGGACTAACCAAAAGGTTTACTTCTTCAATTAGTTGTATTTATACATCAAAGTGCTGGTTTTATGCTAAGACTGAAGAACTGTTGAATCCATGTAATGTAGGGGGATTGGTTTTGTTGGAAAATTATATATTTTCAGCTGTGTAGTATACTGTCTATGATGACGGTTCAGTTCAACTGTCGTCAGATATTCTGGTTTATGGCAACGGTTCAACCGTTGCCATAACACGACTGAGTATATAAATATAGTCCATATATATATGGGTTTCTAATTAAATATGCAGTATTTATTATCTAAACAAACTTGAGAATAATCACTTATTAAGCCAAGTGTAATATGGTTATATTAATATTCGGTTAGACCGGTGAGAGAAATGATCCGGTGATGCTCATCAAATCCGAAGGCTCAAAAAAATGGTAAACCAGAAGTTGGACCGTTCAAATTGGAAAGTCGGTGACCGGTCGACGATTTAGACTGTTTCTCGACCACTGGTAGCAAATCTAATCCAAAAAAATCAAAATCAATCGCGATAGATCTGGTGACCGGTTGACGATTGCTTAGTTGCGGTTTGATAAATTTAAAATTGCACATGAAATCGTTTGTGATCGGTGCGGTGCGGTTTTAAACCAAAATAGTTGTCAAAATCATCCCCACAAATATATTACACAGTGAACACAATTGTGGAGCTAATTTAGCAAAATAGTTTCAGGCATCAATAATTATTGATTAATACTATGTTATCACATTTGATTAAAGAAATACCAAACTACTCTTGATTTGCAAACATAATTGATTCCGTTGATTCTTCATTCAACCTTGCAATATATGTCTTCTAAAATAAAATGAGGAGAGAGAACTTATATATACTCGTAGCAAAATTTGAGAAAACATGATAATGATTATTATTTGGTGCGATTTCGGTTTTATGCGTGCGATTTGGCTAATAACCGAATCGAAATCGTAAATTTAATTTTTCAACCCACTTAAAATCGTCATATACGTTGAAACTATTGGTACAATTTTAATTAATGTAATTTATACGATTTTTAGTGGGATTTTAGTTTTTATTTGGTTCCTTACGCAAAACTAAGGAGAGGTATGGAAGAGAGGAAGAATAAGATTAAAATGGAGATGAAGGACAAATAAAGGATAAAGGAGAGGCGATTACAGTAGTACACCAAATCTCTTTGGAAGTAGGTAGCTGGGGCTGGTGTGAAACATATGCCACGCACACACGCAATAATTATTTCTATTCTTTTTTTTGTTGTAATTCTTAAGCTACATTTTGTTTCTCTTCATTTCCTTTGAGTTATTTATTTAGTTTACATAAAAAATGTAATAACAATAATATTGCACATCATCATTAAACTTATAATAGTAATACTAATAATTATTATTATTTTTATTACTATTGATATTAAACATTTTAATTATGAATTATATATATATATATATATATATATATATATCCATAACATGTTATATATGTGTTACACTATTTATATTATTTAAAAATGAAAATAAGTAAAATGGCCAATAAATAAACGACCAATATATACCACCTTTATATTATGTATTTGTTATAAATTTTTATAATAGCAAATTTTAATTAAAATAAAAATTTGACTTTATCGATAAATATTTATGAGTTATTAACCACCACCGGTCAATAAACCTACACTTTGGTTAATAAACTCTTTAGCTCTTACAAGTTCCGTGTTTTATTTCAGCTGAAATTTATTGTTATCCAAAGAAGCTACAAATGTGACGAAGACCCAAAACAGAAGAATATATCAATTTTTTCCTTTACCAACTTAAGCACTTGCCTTGTACTTATTGAATAATATTATAAGTGCATTATTCGCAACTAAGGTACTTTGTTTAAGATTTAAAAAAAATATATAAAATATATAAAATTTCTTTTAATATTAATTAATACAATCATAATTAATTTTACACATTTTAAAAACTTTACTAGTTACCAATTTCCTATTTATGAAACATTATACTCCTTCCGTCACGTCCTAATTTATTTTCCATAATAAATACTCCCTCACTTCTATAATAACTGTCTTTTTAGAATAAAATTTTAATTCAAATTTATTTGTCGTTTACAACTTTTGGGAGAATAAATTATTTATTTTTCTATATTACCCCTAACTTCTCTCATTCTCCCAATAAATTTTATTGGTTGCATTTAGTTTTCAACTTTCCATAAAGAGATAGTGATGAAATTTCATACAAATTTTAATTTTTAAATGATAGAATTAAATGATTTTTTTAATTCACGTACATGAAGATAAAAAATTACTACTTATTAAGTTATTATGGAACCGAGAGAGTATCTTATTTCTATATTTGTAACTACTTTTAACTTATTTTTTCATTTATACCCTTATAATCTTTTTACTTTAATTTTTATTGAAAAGTGAAGAAATGAGAAAATGCTTACATTGGGAACGGATGAATTATTAATTTATTATATTACTTTCTCTCTCATGTTGTATTTTGTTTAATATCTCTCTAGATTATTTTTTACTATTCATTATAGTTTTTAGTACTTATTAAGAATGTGTGAATAACAAAAATAATGATTTAGGGAATTAATTAACTTGAGAAGAAGTAATACTTCATAAAAAAGTGAAGAAATAATTCAAAAAGACAATTTAGATAAAAAATATATATTATTAATTAACATGCTGAAACTAATTAGAATGTTTATTTTGAAACGAAGGGAGTATGAATCATTGATTGGGCAAAAGAGGCCCAGGCCCGCCCGCCACGGACCGGGTTTTGGGCAACAATTTTTTAGTTTAATAAAATTCGAACCTATTTGACTGTCCCGTTTTTAGTTCGGCCCGTGATGGGTCAAATCAAAAAAACATAGCATAAAATAGACAAGTGTCTAATGTTACTCACTTTAGTCTAAGAAAATAAATTAAATCCAGTCCAACATAGAAATACAGAAACTATTGGGCAATAAACAAAAACAGAAAATATCAGGGATCGTAATGCAATAATCACAAAAGTTCAATAACGTGACTGATCACTGATGTGGAAGTCTGGAAGCTTGTGGTTTGAGTAATGAGCTCCTCTGTGACAGTGAATCAGTGATCAATCAGTTAGAGACGAGATAGATTTCTAGCGAGAGAAAATTGAACGGCCGGAAAATGTCGGCGAGTGGTGGTGGAGGTTGCTGCCCGCCGATGGATCTGTTCCGGTCAGAGCCGATGCATCTGACTCAACTAATTATCCCCGTCGAGTCCGCTCATTTGGCCATTGCTTACCTTGGTGATCTCGGCATCATTCAATTCAAAGACGTCCGTACTTTCTCTCTCTCTCTCTCTCTATATATATATATATTTATCTCTATTTGTAGAAAATTATCATAATTGTTTATCGAGTGAGTGTTAATTATTGACGCATATAGTTGGTTACGCTAGAAATTTCTTAGCAGGAGATGGGAATTCTAGTTGAAGCATCAAAGTTAGGGTTTTGATGCAGTTTTTCTACGTAGTTGAGGTTTTTTCTGCTTGTTAAATTGGATTTTTCAGTTAAGTCACGAGGTCCAAGTTTCACTTTATCAGTTATGCTAGAGACATAGTGACAGAGACAAGAAGCTTCTTTGTATTACTGAAGTTATATTTCTCTTTTAATTTAGCTTCTATTAGTTTGATAAATTCAACTTGCGAGTTTAGGAGGCTATAGGAGCCGCAATATGATTAAATTTTACTCAATTAATTATGTTTTTACTGAATTATTTACTTGCAACGAGTTTTTAGTTTTAATTCTATTTTTGAAACTCTGCTACTTGTACTTACACACGCATACATCCGTTGGTATGCTTGTAAGTACACACCGAAAAGGTCTCAAATTCCCTGCTGTAAATTTTTTAGCTGTGAAAAAATGTTGATGTCACTATAAAGAAGTACTTTTTATCAACTTTTCTTATTGCTTGTAGTTCTACCATGAGCATTCATGCATTGGTGATGAGGATCAAGATAATACATTAATTATTATTATTATTATTAAATATTGCTGTTGTACTTAGTTATTGTATTAGGTAGATTATTATATAAGTTTTAATTGTAAATTTATAATAGAAGAGTTTATTAGAAGCTGTTTTTGATAGTTGATGCACTTTTTATTATTTGTCGTAACTGAATTCTTATTGATTTGAGAGTAAAACTTTGAGCCTTTTCTGTGTGTTTATCTACTGATTCCCTACTTGGATAGGTTCTTATTCCTTCTTTTCACCTTGTCCTAAATCAATTGTGACCAGCTTTGTAGTGATTGGCTATATATTTATACTTTTGATTTGGTATAGTGAATTGCTGATGAGATGAAGTAATGCTGATAATATTACCTACCTTAGCAAAACATAGAAAGAATAGGTGAGCAGAAGATAATGTTGTGTTTTAATATGAATTTTACTATGTAGTCATTTGGCGACAAAAATGTTTGAAGAAAAGACCCGAGGGTGGTTTCAGAGAGGGAGGGTTGTTGTTGACTAAATGCTGTTTTGTCTATAGAAGTTTGTACTTTTGCTATTTCTCAGTTCCCACTAAATGAAGTTTTTGACTTTCAATTTTTAATTTTGATCTTCTTCTCCAGCTGAATGCTGATAAAAGTCCGTTCCAGCGAACATATGCTAATCAGGTAAATTTGTGGTGCCTGACAGCACTTTTTTTTATTTTTTGTTTCTATAGGTTGATCAAAGATACCATGATTTTCTGTCTACTCATATATTGATTGGAAATTTTATTTCACATACCTGTAGCAATTTTTTCAGCTCTGTAAATATGATTATAGTGTGGCAAATAGCTTGTCATTGCCATTTGTGCTATATGCTTGGATTGGATGTCTGATACAGAACGAGATTAATACACAAGCATACTAACATTTTTTTTTGAAGGACTTTCTTGAGTTGAGGATGTCTCACCATATACTTCCATCCTATCTGTTAACTAGATACACAACTTGAATGACATATACTCCACCAAAGGATGACACATGCACACAAAAACGTCCACCAAAGGATTTCACAAGTACGAAATTCAAATGAAAAAGTGATGCAAAATCTATTTTAACCTCAAAAGTGTACTTAGAATGGGGTCAACTAATTTAACAAGTAAAAGATTTATTAGTGTTACTTTAGTGGGTCCACTATGGGCAAAATTGGAGGACATTTTATGTTCTTTCCTCTAATTTGATTTTTTAAGACTTAATACATGTGAAAATTGTACTTGTGTCATGATCGGAGGAGGAGTAGCATTTTGGTGCTAAAAATATTCAATTTAGGTCTCACTTTTAAAGTCCATGTGTGGTTGAGTATGAATTAAATTGCTTATATTTTGAAGATTAAAAGATGTGGAGAGATGGCACGCAAGTTACGATTTTTCAGAGATCAAATGTAGAAGACAGGTTTGACACCTTCAGCAATGTCCCATGACGGAAGCTGATCTTGATGTGGATGCCCTGGAGGTATATAGATATTAATTCCTACACTTGAATATATTTCTTTAACTTATGTACTAATCCTGTTTTGTTTGGATATCTGTTAGGGAAAACTTGGAGAACTTGAAGCTGAGCTAATTGAAATTAATGCAAATGGTGAAAAATTGCAGCGTGGTTACAGCGAACTTGTAGAGTATAAGCTTGTGTTGGAGAAGGTATAAGTTCTTCTGCTTGCTAGGTCACGTGTTGGGTTCCTGGCCAAAAAAAAAATCATATTTAGTAAAATTCAATTTTGATAACTGGTTTGCAATTTTTTGTTTATTTTCACTTACATGATACAATTAGTTAGTTGATCGAAGATGGTGGTCGTGTGATCATTCACTAAAAAAAGTGGAAAATGAATTTAAAAAAAAACATGATTGATTCTTTTTATAATGGTTGTCTAATGTGTTTGATAATAATGATAAATTACTGAGTTTCTCCATTTAAAATGCATAGGGGTGCATTTAGTACCAAAAAAACAAACACATGATATTTCTATCTTTGTCTGATTTTCATATGAATAGCTTGAAATTGATAGTACATAGGATTTTATTGTTACAGTTATTGATATTTTGTTTTGACTAATGGCTGAAAATCATATATAGAAGATTAATCTTGTTGATACTTGGTACATACTATAGAAAATAACATATTTATTAGTGACCTTTATCAAGGTTTGCCTTGGTTTTGTACACAGAGAAAATTGCTAAAAAATAGGGGGTGTATAATGACTTTTTGGATTATACACTATGAAGAGGATTTTCTGGTGTACCTTACGTTATGTAGAAATTTGTCAGTCACAATTATGTTTCTTTTAATTGATTAATTGATTAATTTCTTATTTGAGTAGCCCTACCATAAGTTAATACAGTCTCTTGTTTATCATTGTTCCATCCTCCACTGAGCAATGTATTCTGGCTTCTTCACTAAATTTGAACTGTCAAAACTGTCATTCCTAATATAATTGCTTTTTCCTTTCTCAGGCTGGTGAATTTTTCACTCAGCCGTAAGCAGTCTACAGCTCATCAGAGGAAGTTGAATCAGTTCAGAGTGGTGAAGAGTCCTTGAAACACCTCTGTTAGAGGAGCAAGTACAGACTTTAAATTCTATCTTTGTTTTTTTTGTATTAGATGACATATTTTGGTTCTCATAATATTTCATTGTGGTGAATCACTTGTGTAGGGAAAGACTACTGATCAATCGAAGCAAGTTAAGTTGGGGTTTCTAACTGGCCTTGTTCCTAAAGGAAAATCTATGGCATTTGAAAGGATTCTATTTTCGTGCTACCAGGGTAATGTGTTTCTGAATCAGGCTGCTGTTGAGGATCCTGTCACTGATCCTGTTTCAGGGAGAAGGTTAATACTTTCATCACATTAAGTTTGATTATTTTTACTTGAGAAAATTTAGGGAAAGTTTTAATTATGCACTTCTCATGATAAACATTCAAATCCATGATTTGTTATAAGTGAGCATGTAGTGTGTAATGTATATTATATTTCGGTCATAGCTTATTTTACATCTTATCTACTTTCAGTTGCATCTTTGTTTATAGAAGTAGAGAAGAGATTACTTGGATCTTATTGACTTTGTTGGTGGAAAATGCTTTTGCTAAGAATTTTTGTTTTATCTGAAATAAATGAAGATGTAATTTGAATTTGTTCTTGAATGGAAGTTTTCTCATCCTTAATTGGAACCATTTCATCTAAACCTTAACTTGAGTGGTTTTGTAACACCTTATCAGGCATTTGAGTTTTGTTCTTGAATTGAAGTTTTCTCACCCTTTATTAGACCTATTCATTTAAACCTTCACTTGTATGTCTTTTTTTTGGTGCAAACCTTGACTTGTATGTAAGGCTTTAAATTGAACCAAACGATTCGAGCTCGATTTGGGCTCAACTTGAAAAAATGCTAGTGAGTTTCGAATTTGTTAATAATATGATTCAAATCTGAGCACAAGAAATAGTTCGAATAAAAATACGAGTAGAATCTGAGCAAAGTTATACTTGACTCGTTTAGGATTTAAACTACTCAAATTCTTGACTTGACTGTGATTCGATACATAATTAATTATCAATAATCGGTTTGACTCGGTTCATTTACACCCCTATATAACTATATACAAAGTTAAATAAAATTAAGATAATTAATTATTATTATTATTTTGTTTTGTTTTGTTTTAATTTTAATTGTGATTTAATATTCGTAAAGTGTAATAGTAATTTTTTTTCATTTCTAAGTAAAATAATAGATTCAATTTATAATTATATCTAATATAAAGGTAGTTACTATGTGGAGACTCGAATTCGAGTTTGAATTCGAAATTCGCGAGTAGTTTGAATATAATTCGATCCGAGTTGGATCAAATTCGAGTAATGAATATTCGAGTCGAGTCGAATATGAATAAAGTTTTTTAAATACAATTCGAATCCGATTCGAATTCGAATATAAATTTAATTTTTCGAGTCGAATCCGAGCAGCTCTCTAACTGACTCGTTTACACCCTTACTTGTATGTACTATGTAGTTGTATCACCAATGCTTGTGTAAGTTGATACTTAACCCAAAATTATTTGGAGTGGGAAATTGAAAAGGAAAGAAAAGAGCATGTTTTATGGATACCTCTCTTTATTTCAGTCCTATTGATTAATCCTTTATTTATCCCTTTCTTGGGCTTGCTATGGATTGCTTCTCGTTTGCACGACAGAGTGCACTCATGTAAAGGGGACTGGGTACAGCCTAAAGGGACGGGTCATGAAGCTTGAGCTCTTCTTCCTTTTGTCTAGACTTCTAAAATATTATTGGGAATTAAAGGTATTTAGTGATCATGATATGCATCCCAAGTCTATGAGATCAAGTGACATTTAATGTATTCAATTGAGTTTTGGTGATGGCTTCTTTTTGGTGTTAACTGTTTCAAATTTATATTCGGGATATGGGGCTCCCCACCATTAAGGGGTTTTCCAATTATGTAACCTTATGTTTCATTTTGGAGGACACCTTCTCCTCCCTTTGTTTTCTCTCTTCTTCTCTACAATAAATCTTCTTTTATTTGAAAAGATTGGTGTAAATTATCTTGAGAATTATTTCTACAGGTTGAGAAAAATGTTTTTGCAGTCTTCTTCTCTGGAGAAATAGCAAAGAAAAAAATTCTTAAAATATGTGAAGCTTTTGGAGCAAACCTTTATCCTTTTAGTGAGGACATGGCCAAGCAAGCTCAAATTGTAACTGAGGTATGCATCATTCTTTTGTTTCAATTCTTTGTGTACTTGTAGTCTTGTACAACCAGCATTGATGTCCTCTCTCTTACTCTGACCTTTTCTAGTATCTTGGCGCATTCCTAGCTATATTATTCTTTGAGGTTTATTGTCTTTAGGACTGTTTGTTCATGATGAGTGCATCTTCCTTATTCACCATGGCTAGACTGGTTGTCGGGTTAGGCACAGAAGGAAACTAGATTTAGTTCGACTTAAATGGATGATCTATATTTATCATAGGTATCAACTTGAATAGAGACTTCTTTTTTCTTAATAAGTAAAAGTATATTAACAGAGGCATCAAAAGGAGCTGCCAACCCGGCACATGCAGAGTATACAAAATCATGGACAACCGCCCCCAGTAACCCGTAAAACAGGGACACAACCTCAACTCAATAAACCATCTCAATCTACCATGTTAACTCTAACACAAATCAAATAAAAGCTTTGTTCAAATACATAGTCACCTGCATTTGTTCTTTGGTTGTATTGCTTTATCCTCAGAAACTTTAATTGTAAAAATTTCATGGAAAATTTTGGTTGTTCAAAATTCAAGTTTGTTTGGAAGATTGTTATTTTCCTTTTGATAATTTATTTTGTGAAATGAGTTACATATATCTTTTCTAGGGTTAGCTTTCCTGACATCGATTTTTTGTTTCAAGAGACCATCCAGTTAATAGTCCCTATCTAGAAGCATTGGGAGTTTTGGACAATAATTATAATTACGGATCAAGATTATAATCTTCTAGTCTATATAACATGAGCTGATTCTTGAAGATCCAGTAATGATAAGGATAAGAGATTTGCACCGTTTCCACTGATTCATGTGCCGATCCAGTTTCACCAGCCAAAGATCTTGCGGTTAGGAAAATTAATTTTTGTAAGTACTCTCTCCCAGGTCCCAGTTTGAATGTCTATCTTTCGAGCTTGCCATTAGACCACATCAGGCACAAAGGAACAACATACCACTCCCACCTTGTTGATTTCCATCAATTGCTCCAAGATCTTCTGTCTTCTGTGTCAAATCTCCATAACCACTTATCCAAGGGGTCCTGCTTGAATAACTTAAGAGCCTTGATACCCAATTTTCCCTTCTTAACAAGGGAGCACACTTTTTCCTGTTAACAAGGTGATACTTGAGTCTTTCTCATTGCTTTCCACATTATATCCCTTCTTAGCTTGGCAAGTCTCTTCCTTGCCACAACTAAGAAAGAAAAAGAGACAAAGTAAGTTGTCACTGAATAACGTGTTTTTAATATAATGGGACAAAATAATTAGATAGAATAAGTTAGACATGTGATAGATGCCATAAATGACGAGTGTACTATATGACAGTCTGTATCAGGAGTAGGTAATTAGGACTTATTTTGGATGAATACCTGTTACACCGTCAGATTTGCCCATTCGAGGGAAAGCTTTCCCCATTATTTTACTTTCTCTAGTGATATTGTCTTCCTTTGACCATTAGTCTGGCCATAATTCAGGATAAAATATGTTTTAGAGCGTTTGTCAAAACCTTGTTCCCAAATAAAATCATAATGGACTTTGTGGTGATATGATGTTGCCTACCTATCTGTAATGCTTTCTGGGCCTTAAAAGAAGGTTTTCATTAGTATCTGTATCATGTGTATCTGCCTGATGGTACACTTCCTTCATTTGTTAGGTCTCTGAAAAACTCTCAGAGCTGAAAACTACGATAGATGCTGGATTATTACACCGTGGAAATTTGTTACAAGATATTGGTGAACAGTATGAGGAGTGGAACCTTTTGGTAAGTTAGAAATTCGTTTTTTTTACCATTTTCCTGGATGTTCTGGCATGGACATTATTTCTATGTGCTTGTACATGATGCTTACAAAAATAAATATATTGGATGCTTTGTTTGGCTATGTTTAACATCTATGTCCAGTCAATGAGTTATATCTTTTGGATTCATGCAGGTGAGGAGGAGAAATCCATTTATCACACTCTGAACATGCTCAGCATTGATGTGACGAAGAAGTGTCTTGTGGCAGAAGGGTGGACTCCTATTTTTGCTACAAAACAGGTATTTTTTAATCTTATATTAGTTATTTGGTTGAAAAGAAAGAACAATCCTATGTTACTTTTTTCTACTTCATTTGATGGTTACTAATGTGGCATGGAACAATATAGTACTACTAACAAGATGGGATTTGATTTTTGCAGATTCAAGATGCACTTCAGCACGCAACAATCGACTCCAATTCACAAGTTGGTGGAATTTTCCGGTTTTACATACGATAGAGTTACCACCAACTTATTTTAAGACGAACAAATTTACTTCGTCTTTTCAAGAGATTGTTGATGCATATGGGTGAGTACTTTGTTACTAATTACACCAGCTTTATAATATTTCTGTGAGTATGAGAGACAGAATTTCCTTATTGACTAGTTCCAATTTCTTTCATTTTTCCTTTTTAATTTGTTTAGGAAATTGGTATCATTTATGTATTTTGGCCAATCTACATTTGTCGACTGAAATAATCTCAGTTGAAATGTACATTTGATGACAGTTAGTATGGCCTATTATATGAGTGTTTCCGTATGTTGGCTTAATTTCTGCATTTATATGTTCATAATCAACTTCCACAGGTTGACGTTTATTTCCTCACTGAAATTATGCTGAAATACTGTGTTATTAAAAAAATGCAGGGTGGCCAAGTATCAAGAAGCAAATCCTGCTGTATATACTATTGTGACATTCCCATTTCTTTTTGCTGTAATGTTTGGTGATTGGGGGCATGGCATATGCCTGTTATTGGCAACTTTGTATTTTATAATCATGGAAAAGAAATTATCCAGCCAGGTAATCACAATATACCTTGTTGAACTTGATAGTATAGGCATATCTTCACTTCATGGTCATGTACTTGTGTTATGTACTATAATTTGAATAAATGCCATTATTGTAAATAACCTCACCATGCAATTTAATTAACATATTCTGTCTTTCCGGGGATGAAAATAACAAAAGATGTCTTTTCACTGTTTATCATCTGGTATTGTGCTTATATACCAGAAACAATTATGCAACTTCTTAGGTACGATTCATTATTGTACTTTACACTGTATTTCCCAAAGGTACTTTATATGGGCTAAATCTTATTTCATTCAAACTCAAACTTGAAGTTTGACCCATACGCTTGTTTGGAGTGGAATTTTTACAAATTGTTGAAGCAACATTACTTGTATGGAATAAACACTATTCCTCATACTAGTTATTGACTTCAAGCTTGTTACCGTGGACTAATAATATTTCTTAATATAAGAGAATGACTACTTTTCTAATTTTGATGGTGATCTTGCTAATATGCTGTTTTGGAATTTTTTTTCTGAGGGGTGTTGGTACATATGGTATCAAATCTTCTTACTTCACAGCACAGCTATTTGGAACACCTTGAGGATTCATAGGGATTCTGGTGGAAAAGTCCTGCTCTTAATAATGCATACTGTTTTATATATTATCAATATCAATCTGCATGGATTGTCAACTACTGATGATAGTTTATGCTTATCTACTTGATTAACTGGTATGAGCTTAGCTCTAACTCGGTGATGGAATTAAAGTTGTAAATCACCAGAAGTTTATTAGTTATTGGACCTTAGAAGTTACTTTGTTTTCACCTTTCTTACATGGTCAACACTGAAGGATTTTAGATTATGGGACCTTAGAAGTCAACCCGTGCCCAACTTTTACCTTCTATGAGCCCTTGGCTTACATGGTCAATACTAAAGGTTGAGCTTAATTCATGGAGGCTATGATATTAGAAAAACCAAGTTTTCTTGTCCCGTCATTGTGATTTGTGAAGATACAGGTTGCCGTAGAAATGTTAATAAACAAAATCACATTACTCCTGGGATTAATATTATAACTAGATTTTCTTTCCCATCACACTTTTGTTTCCATTTAATTTTCTTTTTGTACCTGATGTTATTCTTCATCATTGTATCCTTGTACTTTCCATCTTTCCTAAATATGAACTGGCATGTTTATCTATGACCTTCACTTTAATGTGCTCGAATTAGTAATGACCAATTTGATAACAATAATAATCAACCCATATTTCTTTCTAGTCATAGATTTTCCGTATTAGAAATCTCTAGATTTTCCCAACCCACTCAGTCTATGAATTCATCACGTTCTTGTAATTCTAGCCTTCTAGATCTTCAATGTTTTATCTTCAAACTTCAAGCCTGATTGTATTTCAATGCTGGCATTCAGAAACTTGGAGACATTATGGAAATGACTTTTGGCGGGCGTTATGTCATTCTGATGATGGCACTCTTCTCAATCTACACCGGTCTGATCTATAATGAGTTCTTCTCAGTCCCATTTGAATTATTCAGTCGCTCAGCATATGGGTGTCGTGATCCTTCCTGCGGGTATTTATCAGAAACCTTAGACATTCCATATTGTAGGTATTTTTAATTGCATATTCTTTGTATATATAAAAGACTTTGCTGCAGGGATGCTACTACTATAGGCTTGATTAAGGTTCGTGAAACTTATCCATTTGGTGTGGATCCGGCTTGGCATGGTTCCCGCAGTGAGTTGCCATACCTCAACTCATTGAAGATGAAAATGTCAATTCTCCTTGGAGTAGCTCAAATGAATCTTGGTATAATATTGAGCTTTTTCAATGCCAAATTCTTTCGGAATGGCGTCAATATTTGGTAAATTTATATGCTAATATTATCATTCCTTGTTTGTATGTCTATTATGTATCAAGATTTGCTAGGATATTTTTCTAAGCAACTAGCCAGATATAGCACATGAACAAAAACTTGTCTAACTACTATATTTTTGCACATTGTTACTTGCAATCTGGAAATGCTATGATGAGAATATAGTTGCTTCAGCTCTTAAATCTACTTTGCCTGCCATCTTATTGCAGAATCTAATCTCGCATTTTTCAGGTGCCAATTTATTCCTCAGATAATATTTCTGAACAGTCTATTTGGCTACCTTTCCATTCTTATCATTATGAAGTGGTGTACTGGTTCAAAGGCTGATTTATACCATGTAATGATATACATGTTCCTTGGTCCTACGGATGATCTTGGCGAGAACCAGCTTTTTAATGGGCAGAAAACAACTCAGGTTTAATCTTTTCCATTGCTGCATTTATTTTAATTTTTCCATGTTTGAAACAACTAGAAAAGAGTTATTTTCTCGAGTAAAAGATATGAGTGACATCCACTTTCCATGTGTTCCATTACTAGCTTGTGCTTCTACTTTTGGCCTTTGTTTCCGTCCCATGGATGCTGCTTCCAAAGCCTTTTCTGTTGAAGTCGCAACACAATAATGTATGTCCTTTTGTTTTTCCCCTACTTGTTCACCCTTAAATTCCATGCATAGTTACATAAGACCATGTTGTCCTATTTTCCACTCTGAATGTCATTCTTGTTCAGAGGCAGCATGGTCAGTCCTACATACCCATTCAGGGCACAGATGAATCTTTGCAGTTGGAGACAAATCATGATTCCCATGGTCACGATGAATTTGAGTTTAGTGAAGTTTTTGTACATCAGCTCATACATACGATAGAGTTTGTACTTGGGGCAGTTTCCAACACAGCTTCTTACCTTCGTTTGTGGGCCCTCAGGTATGCTACAACAAGAATGATTGATTCTCCATTTTAGGGTTGAGATACTATAATTATGGTTGTATGCTGTAGTTGAAATCTGTTGGAACCTCTTAAGCTCAATAATTTTGAAAGTCTGAATATAATGATGATTTCGTTAACTTAAACTCCTACTCTTTATCAAGGAATTACCTTTCTTGTCATTATAGGTGACTAGATGTGCACGAGTGTGCTTGCCTATATTTTGAACTTGTCTTTTCTTTTGTTAAAAAGTAAAGTAATTTTTGTGTCTGTGAATGCAATCTTGACATCATTATTCTGGTGACATTTCCGAGGCATAAAAAAGCCACACTAGCATAGAGTTATTTTTTATATTTCCCTAGCTTTTACCTTTATATATATGATTAGAACCTTGTTGTATAAACACACTAATTATGCAACTAATTTGTTCTTTGACTTTATTCAGCCTTGCCCATTCCGAGTTGTCTAGTGTGTTCTATGAGAAGGTTCTTCTTCTTGCTTGGGGTAAGTTGATTCATTTCATGCTACTGGTTTTAGCTTCTTTTAATATCAATACATCTATATGCAGCCAAAAAGCGCTTAATTTACGCATCAAGTCTTTTAACTTGGAGTAGGTTATTTCCAAATCCATTGATCACCCGTCTACTATTCTGACTGCATCCTGTTGCTTGGCGATGACTCTCTGCATTTAACTAGTTATATCTACTTCTTTTTTCCGCGTACAATCAAGGACATTATATAGTTAGGGGAAGAGACTCCAACCCTGCAAATCCACTGGCACATCTTAGTGCATTTTGGTTTCTGCATTCAGGCTGTTAGACTTGCAGGAGATTTTGTAGTCAAAGATTTACCTTACCAGAGATTTAATATTCCCTGCACAGGTACAACAATGTCATTATCCTTATTGTTGGCATTATTGTGTTCATTTTTGCGACTGTCGGCGTATTGCTTGTGATGGAGACACTCAGTGCTTTCCTGCATGCGTTACGTCTCCACTGGGTGGAGTTTCAAAACAAGTTCTATGAGGGGGACGGTTACAAGTTCTATCCATTCTCATTTGCATTAGTTGGTGATGAGGAGGAATGATCCGTCAAAGAAGCTTTTCTGAGTGTGCTAAGCACAGATTGTATCAGTTCTTTTGCTTGGATCACCATGCTTAGAGAAGGCAATGTGTGCTCTGCTTTATTAGTGTGGAGATGAGGGAATTTTTATTGATTCTTTCATTTGTATCAACTATGTTTTGAGGAGGCAATTTGCGCTCTACTGTACGCGAGGGGGATTAAGGAGCTCTTGTACTGTGCACTTTACCCCTTACCTTTCCGTTGTCTTGTTTGTATTTATAAGAGGAATAAGCAGCAGCCCCTGACGACGCCTTGGGGTATGCATCTGTATTTATTGTATTATTATATTTAATGATTCGGAAGTATATTAACATTCTCAATGAAGAATCCGGGACCCCTACTGTTCACTTTATAACGAAAATAAAAAAGAGAGATGCATGAATGACGAGACGTTTCTGGCAAGAGTAACCAAATGTTTTCCCAACAGCTCTATTATGATTTAATCTTTGGTTGCCCCGACAGTGCTATTTGAGTGCTCTTCCATATCACTATCTAAAGGCCTGCAAGCACATAACTAACTACACAAATCAGCAACAACAAAAAAAACCAACTACGCATGAAGTTGAAGGCCTGCAAGTTATTTGCCTTACTCCTACGTGTTTCATGCCCTTAACAGGGAAGGACAATAGAAGCATGAAACATGTTGCCGAGTATTGAGAGAGAGGGAGGTGGGAGAGAAGAATGCTAAAAACATGACATGTTACAGGTGGAAGATTTTAAGTTTTGTTAATTCTAATTCTCAAAGCCTAAACTGAAAACTGGATGCATTCAATATAAAAGATGGTGAAACAAATATAAAATATTTGGAATCCAAACAGATAAGTGACATTTCAGTTTCTTTATCACAAACACACCACAATTTGTGCGTTCATACCCTGAGCACAATTGAGAGCAGCGTTTTAGCAAATATGGAGTTGCTTATGTTGTTACAGTCATTTATGTACACTGACTGAAACACTGTAATTGCAACTGTATCATGAATCCCTTCAATACTAAAGATATCCTCAATGCGAGGTGGTATGAACTGCAGCGACAGTCGAGACCATGGAATCCACTCCACAAACGTTACGACCCTTGCAAATCTTGTAGTATCCTTTCTCTCCCCAGTTTTCTCCCCAAGAGTTCTTTATGATCCAGTACGGCTTTTCCTTCATTCGAATGGGGGCATATCCAGCTGCACCATAACCCACCAATAGCACACCATGATCCAACCGCTTCGCGCATACGTATGGGCATGAAACTCCTCCAATATATGTTTGCATGTACACTGCATTTATAGCCACTGCATCCAAACATATTTAAGGATTATCAAGAGATCACAGTCAAATAAAACAAGCTGATTGTTGCCTATACAAGCCAAACTTCTTATTGTCCTTAAAAAGAGAAACATTAAGGAATTCTAAATTAACAAAAAAACAAAACAGAAGTTAGATGAGTGACATACCAGCAAGAGGACCATTTTTGACAAGATTTGCAGCAATCTGGTCTTCGTCCAAAGAGACAACACTGAAGTTACCAACAGATGCAACAATTTTACTCTTGTCAAACTTACAGGTTCCACGGTCAGTACCAGTGTAAGGATAGTCTTTTTCTCGCACAAGTCCACCAGCTTTCAGTGTGTACTCAAAGGCACTATTCATCAACCCCCCATTGCACCCAGAGTCACATGAACGAGGTTCATCTGGATCGCACTGCAAATAGTACATGCTCAAATTAACAAGACATATATAGCAAGGAACCACTCTTATTCTTCTCCAAATCATGTACATCCAGTGCACCATGTTTGACATCAAAGAATTTCCAAAGCATACATGCAGTTTTGTTCAATGAACTTGTACACTACATGGAAGAATTTTTTTCTTCATTGTGCAGAAATGTTTAAATAAAAGAAACTGATTTCATATTAAACTAGTGTCAAACTGCTACCTGTTCTACCATGAAAAGACACCTCATACCTGTGTTAAGATGTGAGATTAATAGTGGGGAAAAAAATGATCAGGCCGTGCTATCTTTTGTAGTACTTTTTGTTCATTACCCCGCCCCCAAATGTGATTTAAACAAAAAAAAGTAATACATTGGACTATTCTCATTTTACTTGGGAAGATAATATACTTGGTCTCCGTTCCATGATAAAAGTCCCTGGTGGAGATAAGAAGAGGAATACAAAATTATATAATAATCATTAAATATGGATGTTATGAGATTTGATCTACGTGCATAAAAATTGAATTATAAGAAATGTAACATGGGACTACCCACAATAGTAAAAAGATCCGAAGCGGAGGGAGTATAAGAATTGGATGTTATGGAATTGAAATAATTATAAGATATGCTCGAAAAGATAATTTTAAATATTTGAAATTTATAATTAATTTAAAAATAAGCTAGCCATTACAACTTTACAAGAACAACTAAAACTCCCTATGTTCTAGGGAAAGAGTCATATTTGCAAAAACTTTTTTAAACTAGTAATGTAATATACATGACACAATGTAAATTCAGGAATACCTCTGACCCCTAATCAAGTGCACATAATCATCATCACTCACGATACCACCAAAACAAAATGGACAAACAATATATTAATATTATGCACTAATGCAACACACAATCAGCTTATCTAACATACAGAAGTATAAATCCGCACAAACCACCAAAATAAACAAAACAAGACAATTAGTAGAATTCAAACCTCATGATCACAATCAACAAGCTGCTGCTCACTCAGGCTCTCAAGTTTCCCGGTTGCAAGGTAATTCGCACCTTCCAATGCCCCGGTTGTACTAAATGACCAGCACGACCCACATGAACCCTAATTTACAAACAAATCAACAATTACAACTTTGAAAATTGTCCATTACTAACTAATTACAGATTAATAACCAAATATATACTTAAATATTACTAACATCAATCTTTTAGTAGGCCAATAAAAGTTTTACATACTATTCCATCACGTAGTTAATCTGTACGCAGCAAACTATGTATTGAGAATTTACATTAAGCAAAATATCAGCAACAATATTAAACTATATATTCTAGTACTATCTATATACCTGATTTTTAACGGCCGTCACAGCACCATGATCTCTCCAGTCGAAATCTGTGGGGAGATTGTTCGTAGGAAGGATCGGAGCCTTATTGGCATGGGCAGGAAGCCTGAGAGGCTTCAAACCTAGGTGATTCTTCCGGAACTCGGCCCGAGTCAAATCTGAGAACTGAGTGACGCCATGGACCGCCGAGGGATCCAGCTTCTGGTGACGCTGCGCGCGGCACAGGTTAGCCTGACCGATAATCTGTAATCGTGCTCCTCCTGGGATGCATACGACTTTCCAAACTTGTTCTTGAAGATGGAAAAGTGATGATCAGCCTTCAACAAGTGATCCTCGCCGACGACCTGACGGATGATAATATCATCGTCGACCGGAACGCCGGCGAAAGACGTCGCGAAGAGGAGCGAGAAAACAAAGAGGAGATAGATTCTGCAATCCATTTACTATATACAGCTTGGCGCTCGTGATTTATGTATTTATACAGAGAGACGATGTCTTGTTTAGAGTCCTTCTGCCGGACATTTTTTTGCTCATATTCTAGCGAAATTATCTTTTTATTTTTTATTTTTTTGATTTTTTTTATAATATCTTTTAAAAAATATATAGGATTTATTTTAATTAAAATTTTTATAAAAAATAATATTTTAGATATAATTTGACAGGTGGCTGAGATCTATATAAGCTACGTAGAACGGTATCAAAAAAAAAAAAAATGTAATTATTCCTTGTTTAAGAGGGAGGTTATTCTTGATGACGGTGAGGTTGAGGTTGATGCCAACCAATGGGGTATTGACAGGTGGCTGAGATCGATACGTGTAACAGTAGAAGGTTGGTAGTTGCTTGAAGGAAATTTGTTATGGAATTTTGGACTGTTAGAAATTTGGATAAAATACAGTCCAAAAAGAAAAGGAAAAAGCATAGACCAGTCTATGTTCTTACGTATGAATGTAGAACAACATCATAATTGAACATAAAATTTAATATAAATATTTTATAATTTTATTTATTTATATTTTAATATTAATAAAATAAAAATATAAAATATAAAATTATAAAATACGTATGTTCAATTATTATAAATTTTTCATGTATGTAACAAACAAACGAACAAATCTTTGGATTTAAAACCTCATACATATAGTATGGGTGACGCCTAATTGATTCGATATTTTATTGGAATAGTAACAATAATCCAATTGGAGGTCAACTCTATTCACCTCTTTAAATGAGTATAGGATTTAGATGTAAAGAAAATAAGCAGATATAATATAGGATTGTTTTTCTTTTACAGAATTTCGCAAGCAATTATTAACATCCTACGAATTCATAATTTAATTATTTGATACGAATTAGTGTTCACCTCTTCAGAAGAGTATGAATCCGAGTCAATCTGATCATAAATAAAATACACACATTAGAACTTGATACACTTGTTTAATTCACAAGTGTATATTAAATTAATAGATATGTCATCATCTCCCTCTCCCAATATTATTTGTTGTGTTCATTTTTTTTTTTAATGCAAGTAAGATGCTTCTCAATGATTTGGGGAAGAAATTGTCCTAAATATTATGAAATTACAATCTTTTTTTCAAAAACTTTACGTGAATATGAAAATTGGATATGAGTGCATTTAAATTTTATTTAATTGTATTTTGACCTCCAATGATGAGTAAAAATATAAATATGTGAAGTTCAAATACACTCATGTCCAATTTTTATGTCCACCTAAAAGAGCTCATCTTTTTTTTATTCATTAAAAGATATATAAATTTCAAGAATCTCGTTGCACTTGATGAGACATTTATTTTATTGGGGCCAAATAA
Organism: Panax ginseng; assembly: GCA_020205605.1. Lineage (NCBI taxonomy): Eukaryota > Viridiplantae > Streptophyta > Magnoliopsida > Apiales > Araliaceae > Panax > Panax ginseng. The sequence goes on from CM035142.1 coordinate 2,582,940, forward strand.
TTTTGAGGGTAATTCGGTGATAATATTGTACCATGATTTCAAGAATATTTCAATTCCAAGTTTGCCCGCTTTTAACATTTGATAAAAAATGATTCAAGTCTTGACTTTTGATTTCTTTTTTTAATTTGATTTCAGTTATCTTTTAAGAAAATCAAATCTAATTCAATTATGGACGTTGTAAAGCAGTTCAAATTAATTTTGATTTTTTATCTATATTTTTAAGGAGATAACAAAAAAAATTTATTTTATTGCATAAGTGATTATGAAGCTACAGTTTCAATCCCCCGAAGGACCTATCTTGAAGCGTATGACAGAAGAAATTTTTTTTTTTATTGTGATTGATAAAGATGCGCAAGTCGGATGAATCACGAGAAGGGATAGTTGCTATAATCTTTTTTTTATTCATCAAAAGATAGATAAATTTCAAAAATCTCATTACACCTGATTGGACATTTATTTTATAGTATACTCATTTCAATATATAGTTGGATTTATTTTTATTAAGGTGGTGGGCAATTATTTTATTTTTTTATTTTTTTTCTCGCAAGTCTATTCATTTTTCCTTTGCCATGCTCTTTCCAAGTTCCGTCTCACTAGGCGTATTATAAAATTTGGGAGATAAAAAAACAGTCCAACTTGTTAATCATATTATTAAGGCTTGCAAAAGTTGGCAACTCCTTTGGGTTCATGACTTGTTCAAATGATATACTCCTCGTCCCTTTCACTCCTTGGCTTCTTTACTAAAGAGTAAAGTCCTTTAAGATTACCCACGAAGGAATGGTTGTTGAAACTTACAACCATTGTTTGTTTTTTCCTTTTTCCCCTTATGGCGTGTACATTTTGGTAACACGTAGGAAAACAGCCACCGTTAACAAGTTGAGTTATGGAGGACAACGTTGTATTATGAATAATTCAAATAGATAAAGAATATTTCCCATCGGGAGACCATACATAGATCTAAAATGTGGCACTTACCTAAAAACTTTTAATACATTTGCAATCAAAAACGACATTAAATTTTCTTTTTGCGAATTAAACACACACACACACCCCACCCTGGCTTGCCAAGGCTCGAAGCTTACCGTTACAACCATTGTTTGTTTGAATTGCCATGTTGCAGCTAGTAATGTCTACCTGAAATGGTACACATCATGTTTTTAACGACGCAAACATACATGCTAAAAGAACTGAAGTAGGTTCAGTGAACAAGATGGAATGGCTGAAATTGAGAAGCACAATCTTTCGGGGTGGAGGGGTGAAGGAAGAAAGAAAGATGGAGACACAAACTTCCACTGAGAAGTGAGAAGCAGTTCAGCGTGGTTTAAAACATAGAATTAGCTGCTGCATAGCATATAATAATTTTCAATCATTAAGAGCCTTATAGATCCGATTAGAAATCTATCATGTGCATTTTACCCTATACATATTCAAAATAAAGAACTGATGTCATGCATTCCACCGTAGAGCTAGAGTGAGGAGATGTTTGCAACAGTGCTAGGGTGTTTGGCCTATCTTCGCAGCAAATAAGTAGAGAGAAGCGGCGAGTGTGAAAAGCACAATAACCAATAAAAATCTGAAGAGCAAATTGTAGCACGTAACGATTCTCTGACATCCACACCAATGTCGATTAACTTTTCTTCCGCAATTGTAGCAAAAATCAGTTCGACATCTACATCCAAAATAAAGATAACTAATTCTCAGCCACAACATAAATATGTTTTCCTTTTCACTGTTGTTTGGAAATCAAAATAACCTAGCAAATAACAAAGGAGATCGATACACAGTTTGGGGTTCATATGGCCTTATTTTTTAGAGTGAACTGCAACATGGCAGAACATGCTTCAGTGGGGATACAACAGAATCCCTCATTAGCAGTTAAAGTTTATGTTGGGTTTGAATTGGAAAACAAAAAATGGTACCTCAATTAAGCCAAATGTTGGTATGAGATTGAGCTATGGCCAGGCACTTTGTTTTACTAAGCCTCAACAGTTGAAACATTCTAGGTCTACAACTTAATAGTTAACCTCTTCTCATTTTTTCAACTACCAGACAGAGAATGGCATATAATAACAACTAATAACTAAAGTAAAGAAATTTTTAAAGAAGTTGGAGAGGAAATATTGATGATCAAGGTGACTAAGCCGCCAAGAGACTAAGAGTCTAAGACTAACCCGAATCCGGGGAAGGATCCGTATATTCCAATTCAGCAGATGCGCATATCCATAGTCTAGCCCTCAACAAATTCTACCTTCCAGAGCATGAAATCTCAAAATTAACAGCTATAGTTAAGTCAAATACAGTGAACTACCCTGTTTCGTTTGTCAAAACTCCACATTTCAGATTTGGAGGCATAATATTGATATAAATGAATCATCTTAATCAAGCCAAACTAGCTGAAAAAACTTGGTTTATTGAGTCGGTAATTATCCAAAGCCCCGAGATCCCAAAGTTTCACAATTTAAGATAATTACATGCCAGCCATAAAAGTTTCTAGGCAATCAAGCATAAATAGACCCATATAAACCAATTAATGCAAACTCAGTTATACTGATCAGATCCAACCCCTTGGTGAAGTGGGGACAAATTTTAACAAAAAAAAGTAGCAAAGAAACAAAATACAATAAAATAAATTACAAAACTAAATAATATTGCTCAAATATTTTTTACAATAACATTTTTCAAGGCCTAATTGCTTGAAACTGTTGCAGTACATGATAGGCTCATTTTCAATAGTTGCAAAATATCATGTCCAATGTAAGTTGCCAAACAATGAGAAAGAGTGAAGTGACGGTGTGGGTAGAAATTTGAGACATTTAGTAGTTTTTGAGTTTAAAATTTCATATTTTCACTAAACACCATATAAAAAAAATATGACCCCCTGAAAATTCAGTTGGTCAATTGCCCCCACTGCCCTAGCCTGGATCTGCCCATGAGTCTCGGACCAATAACAAGAAGTCAACAAGAACCCACATTTTAAGCAAAATCAGTAAGGTACCTTGATCGCTTCCCACCCAATTTTAACCATCAGTATATGCCAATGAAAGCCCAATTTTAAGCGTTATTCTTCTAGAAATTGATGCACATTTTCACTATAGTTCAAGCATGAATAAAAAATTTATAGTCTAATCAGTTGACTGTAAAATAATTCAGTTCAATGATGAAAATGTAAATAGGACGTTTGTTTAATGACTAAAAAAGCATTTAATTTGGTGTAGCCAACAAAAGGACTCATTTTGTGTATTTGTATTGCATTTACACAACACATATATGTAGAGAGTACCTGCATCTAACAATGGCACAACCTTCAATAAGTTCAACAAAATGTTGACAAGTTGGACACCTCTTCCACTTCTTCCTCTCTGCAAGCACTCCAAAAGCAACATCATTCCCATCTCTCAGCTCCCCACTCTCTTCACACCCATACCCTGCATGCCAAACAATTTTACAGCGAAAGCAAAACAACTTCTTACACATGGGGCACTTGGATTTTCTCACATTTCCACCACATTCATTCACAATCAAGGCCGAGCAATCCCTATTAGGGCAATAACACCTATCAAACCCCAAAAGAGCAGACTCACAAAGTAAGTCGGACCATTTATCAAACAGTTGGTGGGGGATAATAGGTTTGCAATATAAACAATCAAAATAGTGCTCGCAATCCAAGGCTGGGCACTTGATTTGGGAAATGTTTTCTTGGGTTTTCACCGTAATGTATTTGATTATGCAATCTAGGCAAAATGGGTGGACGCATTTCCTTTGGTTCTTGAATTTCTTGTTTGATAATGAAATGGGTTCAATGCAAATTTCGCAAGTGAAGATTGAGCCATTTTCTCCTTCTTCTTCTTGGGGTTTTTCTGGGTTTAGGGGCAATTTTTGCTGTGCGTTTCCCATTCTGATTTCTGAATATGAAATCAATATACTGAGAATTTGATCATTTGTAGAGGGATATTTTTGATAAATTTCTTGACTTTTAAGTCATCTAGTATTTACATTTATATCATATTTGGAATAAATATCAATTCAATAATATACGAATTCCATTTGCGGAAAGTGGAGAAAAGACCATGTAAAGTATAACTTCTATAAATTAATTTATATTGTTAGAATTAGAAAATTTTATTAATTTTGAGAGTTATTATTTAATCAATAAATTAATAATTTATTAATTTAAAGAGTATTTTTTATTTAATGAACATAAATTTAATTACATTAAATTTATTACATTTTATTGATGTTTATATCATTTTTTTGATACAATTTATCATACTTATTAAATTAATGTATTATACTTGTAAGGATGATACAATATCTTTGGAGTCAATAACACTTAAAGAAGAAGACTCATAAGCGTCAACAACTCTTCACAAAGTTTTATTATAATTTGAGAATGCAACACTTTAAACTTTTGGATGAATGAAAAAAATTAAGGATGAAATTAATTATATTTGAAATTGAATACAAATCATACGAGACAAGATGATCTATATATATTTGTAATTTAAAAGAATTATTAATTTATGATTTTGATGAGACTATATATTTATATAAGGGTTTTTTTAAAAAATTTTATTTTATTATTTTAACGAAATTATTAATTTATCCCATTAAACAAAGTCAAGACTGAAAAAAATATTATTTTAGAAAATTATTAATTTATCGAGAATTTCTCTTTGGGAAGGAAAATTTTCCGTTGAGAGTAATTAAAATCAGTAGCTGTTTTCAACTACTAGTAAATTACCACCCAAATTGTTACAACGTGTATTAACTCGTAACATATTTGTATGTGAACACGAGACTCCACGAAAAGAGATAAAAAGGGTAAGAAATAGCACATAAAAATAAAATAAAAATTTATATCCGGCGTACAACAACTAAGAAACTAGCCTTTTGGGACCATTTGATTAAAGCTTGTTTAGATTTGAGTATGATTAGTTTGAATTTTTTGAACAAATATGATTTGAATATCAACAGAAAATTATAATTTAAAAATGTTTGAATAATTTATCGAAATTTAAAATTTAATCATATATAAATTATTTATATTTTGAGTCGAACTCAAATAAAATTTTTAGTCGAACGAATATGAATTAAGCGCGAATAATTTGGTTCATTTTGCTGCCAAAAGTCAATTACTTGGAAAACTTTAATGCCCCTAGTTCAGCCACGCTCGTCTATCCTGGTCCATTGCTGTCATGCTTATCTCAAATGAGTTTAGCAATTCAGTGCCCCTCCCCCTACTATGATGATATCTGTTACATTCAAACTTGCTCTGTTACAAAAAAATAAATAAATAAATCTTATATGATAGTGTAACATGACGAAACGTACTTAAGTTTAATCCAAAAATTTTATTTTTTTCTATATATAGTTCATCTACTTATTTTTTTTCCTAAAATATAATTTATGATAAAAATTATGTCATCGTTTTCAAAATTAGAGATATCATTTGAGTTTACGATATATTAAATTTTAAATTAATGTTAATTTATTTAATTTTAATTGATATAATTATTATAATTATATGATATATGACAAAAATTATTAATTAAAAAAATTATTTTATTTTAAAATTTTATAAGTTATACTAATTTTGAAGATATGTAGTTGTTTGACTCAGAGTTCAATTTTTCCACAAAAAATTATTCTGTTATTATCCCCTTCACTCTCCATCCTCCTAATTTTGTCCGCTTTCTTTTGCCCCGTCATATCTTAATCTCACAGTCAAACAATGCACTTTTCGTCCATTGTTATTGTCCTTCTTTTAAGTCAACTGTTACCTGCATACATCTGTATTTAATAATCATACTAATTAAAATTAAAAATGTCAATTATAATTTTATATTTTAGAAAGGAGGAGGGAGTATTATTGTGTATATAAATCTAGCCTTCTTCCCAATCCCAACTGGTGTAAAAACCAGGGGAAAAAGAGAGAGAGAGAGTCCAGATTCATATATTCAGGTGGCGTTTCCTGTATATTCGTATAAAGTCCTGAATATTCCCCGTAAAGTTAGGCTAATATCAGCTACACATTATAAGTATTACTAGTATATAAACATATAAATGTATGTCTATGTATGTTTATATTTGTGAGAGAGAATATTTCAATCTTAGTTGAAGGAGAGGGGTGTGCTTAGGTTAAGCTGGGATTGAGGTGTGTAGGATAAGATGGGTGTACCCAGAGTGCCTTTTTGGTGCTCTGTTCTTGCCATTGTTCTGGGTTTGATGTTGAATGCAGCAGTGTTGTGCAATGGAGGAATCACCAGCTCTTTTGTTAGGAAGGTTGAAAAAGGTATTGATATGCCTCTTGATAGTGATGTCTTCAAGTCCCCTCCAGGCTATAATGCGCCTCAACAGGTCTGTCTTTGTTTTCTCCTTCAAATTGTCTTGGTTTTTAGTGATCTAGTTGCATATCAGCTAATTTTGTATTATGTGATTGTCATTTGGCTGTTTCATTTTAATGGGTTTCCTTAATCAACTACAACAATCAATTGTTTCCTAGATTTTATTCTTTGTATATTTGTCTATATTTTCCCCTGATTTTGGATTAAATTGTTTCATTTTGTTTTATTTTTGGTGGGTTTTTGTTTTGATTTTTGAAGGTTCATATAACACAAGGAGATCATGTAGGGAAGGCAATGATAGTGTCATGGGTTACTATGGATGAACCTGGTTCTAACACAGTCCTTTATTGGAGTGAAAACAGCAATCACAGCAAAAAGGCACAGGGCAAGGTTACAACCTATAAATACTACAATTATACTTCTGGGTACATCCATCACTGCACCATTAATAATTTGAAGGTAAATTTCTATTATTTTGGATGTTTGGCTTTCCTGTGGTTTCTTTATATTCATGGTTCATTTTAATATAGACAGTTTCGACTTTTGAGCTTCTTGGTATGAAATATGTTTGGAATTATGGAGGATTTCTCACAAATATGATGAATGTGATCAAGCATTAATACTAATTAGTTACTGCTTTTTGGCAGTTTGATACCAAGTATTACTACAAAGTTGGGATTGAACATTCTCCACGAACTTTCTGGTTCATCACTCCTCCTGCAGTTGGACCTGATGTCCCATATACTTTTGGCCTCATAGGTAAACTGCTCTTCCTGTATTAGCATTGCAAAGATGGGCTAATGAATAAAGTTTTGACATTTGTTCAATGATCTTCTGTCCTGTTGGTGAATTCCTTTGAAAGAGTTGAATTGGATAAATGCGAATGTAGTGTAATACCTTGTACAGCTGGACTTAATAAAGAAGTACCGAATAAGAAGAAACTTTAATTAGATTAATTGTTTGTTTGAATGTTTAGATGAATCTCAGAAGGGAAAACATAGTTGCGATGTAACATCATAAATCTATATGACATTTTTTGTTGTCTATATACCTTTTATTCACTTTATTAAGAATTTTATTGCAGGGGATCTTGGTCAGAGTTATGATTCAAATCAGACACTTACCCATTATGAGCTAAATCCAACGAAAGGAAAAGCTGTGTTGTTTGTCGGGGATCTTTCATATGCAGATAACTACCCCAATCATGACAATACAAGGTGGGATATGTGGGGAAGGTTTGTCGAGAGAAGTACTGCATATCAACCTTGGATATGGACTGCAGGAAATCACGAGATAGATTTTGCCCCTGAAATCGTAAGCATCCTTAATTGCTTATCTGTCAGTTTCTTTAAATTGATTTAACATCATAGATTAGTTGCTTGAAAGGTGATTTCTATCCCCTTTTGAAATGTTAAACAAACTACCTGGACTAACTACACAAGTGTGCTCGTAGTGGTTTCCAAGGGCAGTATCACTGCTCCAAATCATGATACTAAATGCATTTGAGTGTTGTCTTAACAATGAAATATGACATATGAATATGAAAAAAAATGCACCTTTTCCCCTTCAAATGTTTCTTCAAATACATAATTGTGATATTTGCTTCGTGATCTCTTGCAGGGTGAAACCAAACCCTTTAAGCCTTATACTCATCGTTATCGTACCCCTTATAAAGTATCAGACAGTACTGCTCCCTTTTGGTACTCAATCAAGAGAGCTTCAGCATACATCGTCGTGTTGTCCTCATATTCAGCATATGGTAAGGAAATGTATGCATATTCAAGTTTCATTAATATGAATCATACCACTAAAAATGCACATATATGCGGCAGACCAACTATCTAAAAATTGGTAGTCTAAAACATTCTGTTGCTGTTTGAAAATATCTGATGGCACAAGGTTAACTCACATAAGATCTGCACAACAAGTGGTTGATGATGTTTCTGGTTAGGATGGTGATATCTTTCGAAAATGTGGCTACCTTTCCTTTCAAACAGATGTATGATGCTTAACTTATTAGAATCAGGCCTATCTTTCTTTTTAAATCACATGACAGGCTGCAACTTTATCTGTTTTGTAATGACTGCATTTTTTTTGTGTGCAATACTGCTGTCATCATTTGAGGAAAAAGTCTTTATGTTCTATAGAATAACTTTTTTTGGAATTTGAACAGTTATATATATATATATATATATGTGTGTGTGTGTGTGTGTGTGTGTTTTTCTAGGAAAATACACCCCTCAATTCAAATGGCTTGAGAAAGAGCTACCAAAAGTCAACAGGAGTGAGACACCATGGTTGATTGTTCTTATGCATTCCCCTTGGTATAATAGCTACAATTATCACTATATGGAAGGTGAAACCATGAGAGTAATGTACGAGCCATGGTTTGTAAAATACAAAGTTGATCTTGTGTTTGCTGGTCATGTTCACGCCTATGAGCGATCAGTAAGTGTGCTTCATCTCTACTTTAACGCGATAAGTTACTTTCTGATTTAACTTCCAAAGTAATTTTTTACATTCCTGAGACTGTGAATATATTGAAAATCACGATGCTGGAACAAGACAAAAGAAATCTTCATTGTGATTAAACATTACAGGTTTGAAACTTTTGATTGACATCACGGTCAAAATATCAAAAGCTTGACATGTCCAACTAATTATGAAACCTTCTGATTTATATATTTCTTTACAGATATCATCTATATTTACGAGCAACATTTTCATTTGTCAGCGTTAGTTGATACCTGATGCATATTTGTCGTGCAGGGCGATGTATCGAACATTGCTTATAACATTGTAAATGGAATTTGCAATCCTGCAAGTGACCAATCCGCACCAGTGTACATAACCATTGGTGATGGTGGAAATCTCGAGGGCTTGGCAACCAAGTAAGATTAACATACATGTTTTAGACTAGGCCTAGATTGATACTAACCTTCAGTTTGTACCTATGATCCAGTATGTCAGAGCCACAGCCAAAGTACTCAGCTTTTCGCGAAGCCAGTTTTGGTCATGCCACTTTAGATATCAAGAACCGAACCCATGCTTACTATGCTTGGCACCGTAATCAGGATGGATATGCTGTGAAAGCTGATGATTTATGGTTTTACAACCGATTTTGGCATCAGATAGATGATTCCACGACTACCCATTCGGGTTGACAAAATTTTATTTTTATTTTTCGTGGGGGACTAGAATAATTACCCAGCTTTTGAATGTGAAAATAAAAGGTTGAAACACCTTCTTCAACAAATTTCACCTCTTTGCTTCACTTTCATTGCATTACCGTTTATATGCTATAGTTTTGGCTACTCTAGCAGAAGCAATGGCCTGCTATTGGACTTGGGCAGGAGGTTCCCTCTTTTGGTTGGGAAAATAGTTGTGTGATCATTTAGTAACTTTGTTCCAAGCTCAATTGTAACTTACATTGCTAGAGTCATAGTTGAAATAATTTGCTCTAACAAGTGTTGTATTAAGCTTTGATTAATGAATGTCTTTGGTATGACTTGATATCAATTGAATTAGATTATACATGTGTAAATAAAACCAAAAAGGAAAAAAGTTTAGGGAGGGGCTACTAGGAGAGGATAGGATAATCACTAAAATTGGAGTATAAATTTAACTGGAAAAACACACTTTTTATGTTAATCTAAAAAAATTAAAAAATGGAGCATCAATTTCAATAATTACATTTACTTATAGCAGTTAATATTAATTTCTATGGCAATTAAATTGAATTTATTTATTTATTTAATTTCAATTTTTTTTGTTAAACCTAGACAACCAAAAAACAGAAAATTTTATTCGGTGATATAAATGTACCTGTCACCAAACACCTTCTCAAGAATAACACAGCATCTGGTCACGCTGCTCGCGCGCGTAGTAATGGCACGTGACCGACTCCATTTCAAAATCCAATATATATATTTTTCAACTCTTAAAAGAAAATTAATTTCTGTACTTTTAATTACTCCACTCGTTCCAACAAATTCCAAATCCACATACAGAATTTGATCTGCAAAATATTACTAAATTTGAAGGGAGAAGGTACAATCACATTGTCCAAAATTCAATCCTCTGATCTCAAGTAGTATTCGAGTTATAACATTGATATCGAACCTGAGATGTGTTTGAGCAGAATTACTAAATTATCTCAGATGAAAGATTCATCGGAAAATCAGTGAAAATGGCGGAGCAGATGACGGAAAATTGCTCGCCTGAAGATGATCAAAAGAAGGAAGAGGAAAAAGAAGACGTAACTAGAGATCCTGAATACTTCAGTTGTATGCTTCAACCTTCCCCCGCTGACTCCGATCCTAATTACATCGGAATCCGCCGCCTTCTGCTCTATCGCAAGGCTGAGTCCGGCGGCCGCAGGGTATACTTATATGCATAAGCACACATATATCATTCGATCTATGCTTAAATATTGGAATGTAAAAACAAAAACAAATGACTAGTGTAATTAAAGCTTATTGTAGAATGAATTTTCTGTTGTTCATACTTATCAAAAAGAAATTTCTGTTGAATCATTGTGAATTCAATACATATATCAATATGCATATGCTCAAATGCAGCATTAGTTGAACTACTTGAGCACTATATTCATTCACATGCTGACTTAGCTGCCTGCTTACACACACAAAAAAAATACCCATATTCTCTTGAGCATAAGTGTTACTTGAATAAATAAATAGAAACAAAGTGAACCTATATTATATTATAATTTCGCCTATTTTCTGGTAGGTGTTGAGGAATTGCTTGCTTATTTATGTGCGAGTGTGTATGTTTGCTAGGAATATATGCTTATACTTCAGCTTGTTATATTTAAAAGCTGCTTTCTTTGAAATTTCCCAGGCACCTATAATTCACATAATTAGGTTGTTAGTTAGAGCATGGTGTTGAAGATACGTTGCTTTGTAATGTGTGTGCATATATGTCATCTTTTTACTTGCTATGCACATTCTTACTTCGCTGTAAGGTATGCTTATACATATTAGTAAACATACATGCCTGCACTCACACATGCACTTCTGCATGAGAATGGAAACAATTTTTTATGTACAATGTGCTCTAAAGCTAATTCCACACACAAAAAATTGTGTTCAACAATCGCTAAGCTTTATATTCATGCATTCTGGTTGCTGGTTAAAGTATATTTGTTTATATGAGAAATGACTTAGTCCATTGGTTTTCATATTCAAGGATTGGCGATGCAATGGGAAAGGTTACGTGGCCTTCCGCAATTACATTAACAGGCCGAGGAATTGGGAAAGTTTACAAATACCAAGCCACTCAAGCACTCCTGGACAAAGGTTACTGATTTTATTTTGTATTTTGTTAGAATTGTGATATAATTATTGTCTTTCTACTTTTTAGCTTTCATTGGTATTCATTTCCAACCTACCCCAACTAGTTTGGGATAAAAGGCGCTGTTGAGTGAGTGAGAATTGTGATATTATTATCACACTTGGTCGCCCAAATTATCATTCTCAAGCAAGAAATGTCATATACTCATGTCTAGGTTCTAAAGTGAGAATGTGCACATGTTTATTCCAAATAGAACAATGGATATTCATGTTGAGCACATGATGTAGTGACAGGATAGTTACTTATCAAAATCCGAGTGTAATGATGTTATAGGTATTGTTTTGGATCATATTTAGAGACTCAATACACCATTTGTTTTGGATCATATTCACAATGATTCAACAGGAAATAAGTAGTAAGAAAACTTTTTTCAACACCAAAGACTTTTGATTTCCTCAAATGAGTGACACAGTTTGAGAAGTAACACTTCTTTTTCTTCATATCCCTCTATGGAGTTTCAGAAGTATTTTAAATTGATATATTTTACTATATAAACAAAAATTGCAAAGAAGCTTTTATATGCAGTGATTGATGAGTGTTATTCAAATTTATGTCTTCATACGATTCTGACATCAGGTTAATTCACTGGTTGATGCATCAGTGGTCGGTTGATATCATCTCCAGGTCCATTCTCCCTGTTGTTTGAGGTGGACAGCTGGAGTACAAGCAGGGTATGTCCCACACTATCCTTTATTGGGTGTCAATCTTTCCAATTCATTGTGCGTCTTTATATTGAATAATGCTTCTTTTGACTATCACGCATCCATACTAATATTTAGCGCATGCACAGTGCAGTACTTGAGAATATTAATGATGCCTTTTGTATCCATCCACAATGCATAACCTAGATTGATTTTTAATTATGTCATGGTCGTTACTTATAGACTTATTGTTGAGTTCTAAATGGAGAATGCTGTTCCCCTTAGTTTATCAAATTGGTCAGTCTTCTAATGTTGAAGTATTTTCGCTTCCAAGTCTAATCTCTGAGAAGCATGCTAATAGCTCCTTCTCAAGTGGCCCTTTTTTATTTAGACTCAAAACCTTTATTCAAGCAGAAAAGCATGTTTAATTTACCTGAATTCTTTCCGTTTAGTTGCCAAACAGTTTATTTTTTCCTTTACAGGAGGTACAAAGTGGAAGTCAAGCATTAAGTCAAAGCGCAAGTTTCAGCTCAAATGCAAGTGATATTGATCACCCACGTAAAAAGGCTGAACCTGCATGTTCCTTTATAGGGATGCATTGCATCTTTGATCAATGCAAAGCCATGGGTAATTTTCTAAGATAAAGCTAGATTGGTCTCACTTCATTGTTCAATCTTCCCCTTAGTTGTGATTTCAGATTTTGCTAAGGTAACTGAACCTTGTGGTTTCATTTCCAGTTACAGTCTTGAAGTTTGGGCATATGAGTTCAGATTTACTAGCATATGGAGCATCAGATGGAACCTTGACTGTGTGCACTGACTCCCAGCCACCTTCTATTATCAAGCAATTAACAGGGCACTCAAAAGATGTCACAGGTTGGATTAACTGGTATTGGTTCTGTAGTCTTTCTAGATGCTGAAGTACTTTGTTGATAAACTCCTTTCTAAAGGAAGAACTTAAAATGACTTAGTCTGTTAATTTTCATGTACTAACAAGAATAACTTACATTATAATATGCCTCATAGTGGACACCGGATGCCAAGTTCAAGCATTTTATTACATTCCTCGAGTTATCTTGTGGCATTGTTATCATGTTTGTGTTTCTTATTCATGTTTTTCCTAGGGAAGCCTTTTGAATTTGTTCAGGAAAATCCCACCGAAATACATCCTATGATCTTAAGACCATAATAAGACCTATATTTTCACCAATTATATTTATATCTTTTAACCTAAACTGGCCAGGCATACCGACACAGAAAGTCTTAGTTCTATAAGATCATGTATCCTATTTCTTAGGGTGCCAAAGGAAATTGTTTTGACTTGACCAATTATAAATTGAGAAGGTGAAAGTTATACTTTTGAATTGAGTGCACGGAAAATTTTGAAAACACAGTAGGATCTGACTGTAGTTTACATTTTCTGCCTTGAACATGTTTGTTGCTGATCCATTTTCTTGCAGTTTAGAATTTCTACCTAGACGTCAACACTAAGAACAAATTGTCTTGTGACATTTTGTACATACATCACACAAAGCTCTATTGAATGATAACTTGGTTCCTAAGTGATTGATGTATGTAAACTGGTGGAGAATTAACAATTGATTAAAGTGTCTCCTAGATTAAAACTTTGAATGAATTTTATTTTGTCTGTTCTAAAATGATTGTTTTTCCAGATTTTGACTTCTCATTGAGCAATCAGTACATAGCATCATCCTCGATGGATAAAACTGTGAGAGTTTGGGATATATCACAAGGACTGTGTATTCGAGTAATATATGGAGTCTCTCCACAACTGTGTATCCGATTTCACCCTGTAAGGACATACTTACATGTATGACTTATTTCATATAAGTGATATACACATCAAATATTTGAGTTGACTGGATAGCGAGCTAATATTTCCTTGTGTCTTGACTGTCTTCTTTCTTGTACAGGTGAATAATAACTTTCTTTCAGTTGGAAATGCGAACAAAGAAATCAATGTAATGACATACATTTCGCATATCGTATTTGCATTGGATATAAATCTTACTTGCGAAAAATTTCATGATAATTCTTGGATTGTTTTTTAAGTCATAACTGCATTTTCGACATTTTCTTTCATATTCCTTTCTTTTTAACTCGAGTATGATTAGTAGAATTCTCCCTCTCCCTTTCTCTCATAGGGGATTGATCATGAGAATATTAAAACACAAAATAACATTGCTTCATCTAGTATCAACTTCTAGGGTATTGTTAGTGCATTACGACCAGTAGTTTCCTGAGACAACCTTAACAGGTTAAAGCTTTGTGTTTTCTGTTTCCAATCTGAGTCAACTAAGTTACACATGAAATGTTGATCCTTGAAATTATTTTCCTGGTTTTGTTTTCAGTCAAGTAACATGCAATATTCCGTCTGTCTCTAGCCTTCGTTTTTCATTTTTACTAGATCCCTCTCTCACAGGTATTATGTATGTTTTTGGTATTCCAGGTGTTCAATTTCAGCACTGGGAGAATTATCAATAAAACAGTCTTTGACAGTGAGGTTACCTCTATGGACCATGACCACACTGGCCAGCTTATTTTCTGTGGCGATGGTCAGGTGTGTGCCTGCTTATTAATTTCTCCTCTTTCATCTGATGAACTCTTAAAAATTTCTTAGGCATTGTCTACTGTTTGAATGTGCAGGGTTGTATATACACAGTCAAAATGAACTCCCACACAGGTACCTTGTCTCGGTCTCACCGCAATCGAAGTGCTAGCAAACGCAAATCTCCAGTCACAACTGTGCAGTACAGAACCTTTTCTCTACTGGCACGAGGTCCTGTGCTGCTCTCGCTTACTCGAGATGGAAGTTTGTCTTTCTTCAGGTCTGTCCAGATAATATTCACTTTACTCCATATCTTAATTTAAAGCAATGTCTGAATAGTTGTATTTTGTTTTTTTCAGTGTTTCTTTGGAGATACAAGGTTATTTGACTCTACGTTGCTCACTTAAATTGGCTCCACGACTGCACAGCATTCGTGCTTCTTTTTGCCCACTGCTTTCTCTTGAAAAAGGAGAATACATAGGTTTGTACTTCAGTTAACAATTATTATTTTCTCTTTACTTCACTACAATAGAAGGTTTTAGTTCTAATGGATTTTCCAGAAGTAGTTATAATTTACATAGATTACTAGTTAGGAGCCTTACTCTTGAAAGATGGTCGTATGGAAGCACTCTTCTTTTTAGATTTGAGGGGGAGGTAGAAATAGACAGATGTACTCTTCACCTGCCAAACTAATTAAAATCTTAATTTCTGTTTCTTGCTTTTCAAAGACAAATAGTGATATGAGAAAGCAACCCAAGCTTGTGAGGCAACACTAAAAGTTTCAGAATGCCCATATTGAATATTGAACTTTCAAAGATGTTCACAATAAATTATTGAAATGATTGAGCATGGGTTTACTCAATATTTTTAGTGCTTACAGTTTAAAACTTACCTGAGAAGCAGTTCAATTTTGACTTCTAATGACTATTGATCTGGCTGACATTTTGAATCTCTTTTTCTATGAAGTTGCTGGAAGTGAGGATGCAAATGTCTACTTCTATGACTTAACTCGCCCAAAGCATACATGCGTAAACAAGCTACAGGTCTATTTGATTTGCATACAAGGTTCTGTTGCATTACCAATGTCTTCTCTTATAACTGATTGGAAATTTTACGACCGCAGGGTCACGGTTATGCAGTTATAGGCATTGCTTGGAATCATGGAGAGAACTTGTTGGCTTCTTCGGATTTTGGTGGCACCGTTATTGTATGGAAGAGAGCAAAAACAAATTAAATCTGTTATATTCAAAGGTAAAGTTTTAAAACATATACGTTGAAGAGCTGTGCAAGGACCTTTCTTTTTCCTTGTCCTGTCCCCTCCATTCTTTTGTGAAAGTTGTGAAAAATCATAGTATATCAGAGGAGTTTCTGAGTTAGATGTATCAAAGAGGTTAGGAACCTGAATGACATGAACTCTATTCGTTGCATTAAAAAAATTCTTTTAATACTATATGATAAGATTTTTGAATTTATAAAGTCTTCAAGAGATAGTGCCTGTTTCTTCTGTTATACAAACTGAACCTCTTGGTCCCCTACCAGTAGCAGATCAGCAATGCCGTCCCCCCCTCTCTTTCTTTTCTTATGGTAGACCGTTATATCAACGTGGGAACACATGCTGTTTATTATGCATTTATTTAAACATGATTGGTAATTTTGTAGATTAACCATCCATATATGGAGTGGAAATTTCATTTTGTCTGCATTGTTCGTCGTCAACCTGTTGTATCCTTTTGTTCTTTATAGATATTGAAAATTAATTTGCTTTTGTTGTAGGCTAAAGCATTTGTTATGTGTGGTTTAACAGTTTATCCTAAATAGTTAAGGTTACATCAAGAAGAAACCATTCCTGCTTGTGAGGCATATTACGAGAAATGTATTATTTCTATGTCCTTTAAATGTAGTCAAAGATAGATTGCACCTGTTGACAAATTTGAATAATGATTCCATAGTTGGAGAATTGCAAAAGTAAAGCTTCCTAGGGGTCCATTATGGCCTCTCTATATGCTGGCAAATCTAGCCAGCTGATATGAGTTCTTTTTCAAGTGCCTTAACATATCAATTACCAGGTAAAGTCAGCAGCAAGTTAATTATGCCATGTATACTCTTGTGCCAGAGTGATGTTTTGAAGAGAGATTCCGAACTCTCTTTCTTGGTCTTTTGAATTTGTAGACTGCAGTGCGATGGAGGCAAGGTAGCTTTTGAAATCAAAGATTTCCAGCTCATCTCAAATTATTGCAGAAGCTAGCTTTGAATGTTAATGTGTAACATTTTGCCTTGAAATTGATGAAATCAGTGTATTATGCGTCATATCTGCAATATCCCTCACAAATGAAATTGACCCCAATCCCTTGGCTTCTGCGCATTATAAACCCAGGCAGTTGCAGAGTATAATCATACTTCATTAAAGTCTGTTTTTGATATTCTTTCATATTAATTTATGTTAAAATACCAATTGTGGCATCAAGATTAACTGACACAACATGGTGAATCATTTGAAGTTTAGCTTTTGTTCAAGCCTGAAGTCCTTGATCAAGTTGGGTTCAATTTTTTTACCTTTTTCAAACGAAAGCTTTTCCTTGAAAGTGATAGTAGTTAATATGGGGTTGAGGAACGGCCTAGGAATCTACTTCTTTATCCAAAGTTCTAGTTTGGGGACCAGCATAAAAACTGTATACAAACCCAATAATTCATAATTTAGTTTGTTATGAGTTGATGCTATTTACTTAAGTCGTCCTCGTCATTTGATTGGGATACTATTATTACTACTACATCTGACAATTTAAGTTGAAAATCATATAGTTAATCAAAATTACTTGATTTAGTGGGTTTGATAAATAATTTTTAGGTGATGGATTGGTTTGGTTTTGGACTCATATTATTATTACATGACTCATATTAGTCTATAATAATAATAGTTTTTTGCACTTTGTAGAATTAATACATCAACATGTATATATTATTACACTACACTTATATAACACGTATACATTATACATATTACATACTTTTATAATTTATACATTTGTAATTATGTATTAAAATTATTTTACTAATTATGAAATTAATCCATAATAAAGTTAACACTTCTAGTGTAACGAACTACTAATTTAAATAATCAATATCTCCTTCCTTAATTAATTCAAATAACTCATTTAAATTATACAAATCTATATAACAAAATACAAATGATTTTGAATTTTCCGCTCATCCTAATAAATCATCTGGGCAGTCTAAAGTTTGTGATAAATTCCACCGTACACGTAGTGCCGGAGGCACGGGACACATCTAGTTATATTATATAATTTAATTTAATTTTCTCTCTCTCCATAAATTGTTTTATAATATATTATATAATTTAATTTAATTTCCCCCACTCCTACCCCCACTCCCACCACCACCCCTATCCCTCACCCCCAAAAAATAGGTGAATCTAGATTCGACCCATAATAATTTAAATTCAAATCACATAACTCATATTAAATATAAGTAATATGGTTTTAGTTTCAAAATTAATCCAACCCTATTTTATGTAATTTAAAATCAATCCATACTTATTTTTTGCCATGTCTAATTACAACCTACAATTACAAATCAAATAGACATGTAGACCCCGAAATAATCATTAATTTATGCATGATCTTTTTGTCAAAACCCTATTATCTAGATTTTATATTGGCTTTGTTAATTTAAGTGACGTGTAACACTTACCGAGTCTTGAGTCTTAACTTTTATTACGGGCTTTATAAGATCTAGTATTAAACAGTGTACTTAATTATGGATGATTACGACACCATTCAGTTATTGAATAATCATTCTGGATATATAGTTCCACACTGTTACCTATACAATAGAACCTCTATAAATTAATATTGTTAAGACTAATTTTTTTATTAATTTAAAGAGCTATTATTTAATCGATAAATTAATAATTTATTAATTTAAAGAGTATTTGGTGAATATAAATTTAATTACATTAAAATTATTGTATTTTATTTATGTTTATATCAAACTTTTTTTGATGCAATGTATCATACTATATTAAATTAATGTAATAACAGAATTCATTGTAAGTGATATTAATTATTTTAATAATTAAATAATGTTCATTGTATCCACTTTTCAAATTACATTCACATTTTATTTTTAAAAAATTATATTCACATTAAGTTTAATTAATTTGTATTTATAAGTTCATTGTACTAGAATTTAATACATGGAGATGTATGATGATAAATAGAACTACTATATAAACATCAACAAAAAATCTTCAAATCATACTCAACAATGGTTTCTCATCTAAAAGTGTCCATATATCCAGCATGACAGATCAAATACGCAAGGAATTATACAAGTATAAGAGAAATCACCCTACATGTACTTAGAAAGATTTACAACATTAATTTGATGAATCATATTTTACAAGATTATCCTAAATATATTTGTATTTAAAAGAATTATTATTTTATGATTTTGATAGGACCATATATTTATATAAGGGTCTTTTTAAAATTTATTATTTTATTGAAATTATTAATTTATCCCATTAACCCAAGTCTGAACTGGAAAAAAATATTATTTTAGAAAAATTATTAATTTATCGAGTATTAATTTATAGTGGTTAGTGTACCACAAAAAAATATACATGTTTCCCTTTCCACTAATGAGACTTGAGCATGGTGAGGAAGTTTGTGAACACCTAACATGAACTAAGGCCGCACAAACCTTTCACATCTGTTTCATTTAACCCCGGGAATAATGTCTACCAATGCATTGTCCATTCAGTCATTACCCTCCTTAGTATATATATATCTTCCTCCTTTGAGAGTTTTTACTGTCTAGAATTTTCCAGCAAGTTAGTATTTCTTTGTAAGTTCTTTATTAGCTGGAAAATAGCCATTGTAAACCAATATCCTTTGTTACAAGTTCTGTTAACCAGTATTTGTCGGAGTGGTCGATCCATTAATGGATAGGGTCTGTTCAAAGAGCTTTTAAGGTTGCAAAGGTGCAAAGGTTGCAGAAGTGCAAAAAGGGGCAGAGGTGTCCATACAAGGAGGAAAATTTTTGTTGAACAGGGAAGTTGTTCTTATTGTATTTAATTTGAGTTTTAAATATTAATAAAAAGAGTCTCCAATCCTAGTTGGGATTGAACGTAGATTAGGCTACTAGATAGAGGATAGGGGCTGAACCACGTAAAAATCCTTGTGTCTATGGTTTGATTATCTCGTGTTTTGATTTGATATTATTTCCTGAATAACTGAACTTAATATTGCAACGTAGATTTTCTGGCAGTGCGAAATACACTTATCCAGACATTCCTCATATCACTTTATTCTGTCTGTGTTATAAGAAAAGTGAAATTTGCTCTAAAGCAGACACAATAAACTATTTTCCAAACTGTCTGTTTTAGTCCAGAATCTGAAAATTGAAAATTGGCCGTTGTAGATCACTTCAAAGTATTTACACCTATTCACCCCCTCTAGGTGTGCTTAATTAGAGAATTACATACCTTAGTATCAGAGCGTCTGGAAGTAGCATGGGAATTCTGTAACTTCTTTTGCTCTTCAGATGAACAATTTTAACAGAAAAAGTGGTCAAGCCTCTTGGCCTCCTCTGTGGTCATGTCTATACAAGTAGGATGAAACCTGAATCACAAACACCAATTGAATATGTTAAAATCTACATTTCTGGTTGCAACGGCAATTATAATCAGAATCAAGCAAATCAACAAGCAAACAAAACTTAAGTAAGCAACTTGTACAGATAAAAATCTTTCTTGTTTCTAGAGTATTTTTTTCTTTTGATACAAATTATAACAATTATACCATGCATTTCTCTCTTCAATTCGAAATGCAAAGTTTTCCGGAATTAAGAACAACTATATAAAACTCGGTACAAACTGTTTCAAACCTTTCTCCAACTGCATCTGTGGGTGAGACATGAATACTGTTGTATTGCCTTGATGAAGTAGATATTTCTTTTTAAGGCTTATCAAGAAATGACTTGTTAAATAAAAAGAGGAGGAGGGAGAAATGACTTGTTATATTATATTTGTATACAAAGTAGTTCCAGATTTTAGCTTCTCTACTAAATTCAAAGACTCAACATACCTAGACACAAGCCAATATCAAATTTTCCAAAAGAAATTAAACCTCTTGACAACAAAATATTTGATGAATATTTGTAACAACAGGACTCTCGCTGCAAGCAAGACTTCCTAACATCAACGAATCCATATACTACTATTGGGAGTCGGTAACAGTTTTATCTTCAAGCAGTCACCAAATTTAAAACTAGTCATGGTTACCGAAACATATATAAAAAGGATAAACTTCAAGCTCGAAATGAACTAAAAGAGTTCCGCGATGAAACTCTATAAAAAATATTATATTTGTTCAGATAATAATTTCTCTAGAATAATTCAACGCCAACCAAACATGAGATGGAACAGAAGTTACACAACAAAAGGAGTGGCTGAAGTGATAGTTTTAAAAACATTCAACCTACCAATCATTGCAGCCTTCACATTGAACCATTAGATCATCAGGATTGTACGGCATCTCACATTTACAGTACCTGCCACAGTGAGAACTGAGAAGAGCTACATTAATCAAACAACTATTAGTAACAACTTTAAGTAGCAAAAAAGTGAAAAACAACAGCTAATTATTTCTCGACAATGTTAAGTGTTAACGCCAAGATCTTTCTCCACGTCCCAATCACGTAAGACGCCCCGATCCTCGCATAAAGAAACACAAATAACACCAAAGCTTGACGCGGTTCCGTCGAGGGATAGCTTCAGCGTGAGAATTAAGACGCGTTCACAAGGTTAATAATGGAGGAATATATGGTCTAGTGTATTGAGAGAATTAAAATCTCAATCGTGTGTATGGGAGAATATGAGTCATCAATATATGAGAGAACATACCTCTATATTGCCTTTGATAGAACGGAGATGGGAATTAGGCTGCTGGTAGTACAACTAGGCTCTTTGCAAGATTCTCGCTTCCTTGCTAAGTTATATTACTTTTGCTTGGATTATTATGCCACCCACTATTACTCTCGACACCCCTCCGATCTCGATGGACCTCGCCAACTATATCGTGTTTATCTATCGCTTTTGGCCATTGTTTTCTCCTCACTACTTAAGTTATGATCCCATCCACATTAATGCATGGCAGGAGGATTGGTCAATCCGTCATGCTTTTTCATCATCACAAGTCAAAGTAAATGAGATATTAAAATATCTAATGGGTCGATCCACCGGTCCAATTCTATCAATAGAATTAAATAAAGTTGACACAATAAATGGGCTCAAAGAGTCCCATGGCTTAATAATAAAAGCCCAATAGATTATATCGATAAATGGGCCCAATCTATCCTACCAAAGATAGAGAAATATTATGACCCAACATTACCCCCCTAGTTTTTTTAGTTAAACAAAATGTTTAATGGAAAACTATATAAGATTCATGATATTTAGAATTTAATAAAGGCTCAAAAATAGAAATAAGTGGATCATACCCACTTTTATCATAATGAAGTGGAATAAGGAGGATCTGGATAGTGGATACCCCAGCAATAAGCCCAATTTGATAAAGGATCCGAATCCGAATCAGCATGGGCCAATAAGATAGAGATCCAACAATCAAAGCCCAACTCGATAAGATATTCAAAGGTCATCCAAACGTATTCCACTTTAATTCCCATTATTATCGACATTAAAAATTGCCTACTTCGCCCATTCACAGAATCACAAGATAAAAGGTAAACCTCACCAAAATTGACGGCTTTTACCCATCGATTTGAAATTGAACCTTTGAGCTTTTTCCTTCTCTCGTAAAAACTCTCTTTAGCTTTCACAAACTTAACAATGGTGAATCCAAGCCAAAACCCTTCAAATTCTTCTCGCTCAAACCCCAACCAAGGGGGGTTCAAAGTGCCAATCCACCATCTCCCACCGATTTCTTCAAGGATGGGGAACAATTTCCTCATGCCAACATCACCTCCACCGCTTCTCAATCCGAATCGCGAATCCTCCGGATTCGCAGATCATGTTCCGGATAACTTTATATGAGGGCTCCATCTCGCCGAGAGCGAATGTACCAAATGATCAGACGGATGGATCGCCATGCCGACTACTCTTTGAAAAGGGGTTCGCCACCCTCCACGCCTTCATAGTTACCTCCTAGGTTTATTGGAGTAGGCTTTCATGCATGAATCGGTGCCCAACTCCTATATCCATATATCGGGCGCTCATCGCCTTCGTCATGAACTAGGGGTTACCCTCTGTTGATCTCTTCTTTACCTCTTCTACCGGGCAGATCCCGAGAACGAGGGTTCAAAATGTCGAGCAACAGCCCCACGCCCAAACTCGAAATTCGAGAAGAGGTTCCCTAATGAGCACACCCTCGAAAGCAACAAAGGATGGTATGAGAAATGGTTCTTCACATCGGTCCCGGAATCTCTTCCTTCCCGATTGGACCACTTTGAGCAGATCTCTCACGACTTTGGTGACATCCCCGAGGGCGCGCGAGGAGATGGGCGACTTCATGAATAAGATCCCTCTCAAGAGTGGAGCTTCACTTTCATCGACCAAGCAAGCATGGTCAGATGACCATAAACGTAAGTCTCTGGACCATTCTGTGATATAATTTTTGAAATGTTTATGTGGTACGGATTTTAACTTGTGATTATTTGCGTTGTCTTTGATCAAACCAACTTCCTAAGTAAAAGACTTGGAAGATTTCTTGGCAGGAGGATCATCGATGCAAATGAAGAACTCCCCTAACGAGGAGCCTTCCGAATCGAACCTCCCGCCTCGAGCTAACAACAACTCTTCTGGATGATGACCCAAGTCGATAATCCTATCATCCTCAAGCGGTCCTCCGACTCGCCAAGGAAGAAGGCCGCCAAAGGGCCAGACTCTCGCGAGATAAATCCCGAAAAGCGATTTAGAGGTACTTCCTGAGGTAAACCCACAAACGATTCCTTCAATCGAACCCACAACAACCTCTCGAACCAACCCTACCAACTTCGAACCAATTCTACCAACTTCAACCAAATCTAAGAAAGAGGAGTCTCTCGACATTCCTCCACACGACGGCGAAAGTCCTTCGTATAAAAAATCGAGAAGCAAAATAATTCCTCTCATCGCCGATTTAACTCCGCTCCCCTCCTTCAACATCCAAACCCATTAAATGAAACCCCAACACCTAATGGCTGAAAGCAGTCGGGTTTAACCCTTCTCCGTCTCCGAAAAAGAAAAAAATTTCTGGACGGCCAAATTTTGGCTCGACTTTCAACCTTCTTCAACTCCCCGAGCCAATGCCACCGATCACCTTCTCCAGAGGCAATGACGCGGATCCTTCACCGGCTCGCATAGCCACCTACGCCTCCTCCTCAAGGATCAATGACATCCGAATTTCAAAGATGATGCCATGGGTTCACCGACTATGTGCCTCTTGCTTAATGCCAACTTCCCTTTCAACTGCTTCGAGGCCTTTGTTCGTGAGACCGATGACCACTCTGCTCGGGAACAAATTCAAACGGATTTGCTTTCAATGAGGTATGAGCTACTTGGCTAGGTAAATGACTCTTCTCTTCCTTTGCTTACTTACTTTCATACTCATACATCCAAGTCGATTGAATAACATTGAACATGAACAGCAATGTCGTTTCTGGACGCTCAAGGCCCCTGCATCTCTCCAAGTCAATCCGAGGAGAAGGCCAAGAAGGAAAATTCCTCCCAAATCCGCTTCGCTTTGAAAGGACTCATCGTGAAGGCCTTCTTCATACTAATGAAGGTCTTCGTAAAGAGTCGCCCAAAGCTAAGGGAGAAGTGAAGGCCTCCAAGGAAGAACTAAAGTCGACTAAGGCTCAAGATGTCGAAATTGTCAACACGAACGCCGATTTAGTTCAGAGGAGTGAACCGAGGATGAATAAGATCAAGGAGTTGAAGTCCAACGCCAAAATCTTGACCAAGACGATCCGTAAGATGGAGCAGATGAAAAGCTTCAATCGAATATACGGCAGAAATCGAGCAAGAGATCCGAGAACTCAAGGCTCTTCGGGACCTTGGGCCTCCTTTAATCGATGCTCTTCAGAAAGAAATTTGTGAAGAGTATAGAACTCTGGATTTAAATAAACGAAGAAATCATGAGGATTCACAAAGAAAGCTACGAGCTCGCCAAGTCTTGGCAAGGAAAGGTCGATCAAGGCTAACTTAGATCCTCACTCGCCGGACTCTTCTTGGATGATGATGGAGCTACCAAGCACCAAATTTTATGGATCGTCTTAGGTCTTATTATGAATATTTGTAGAAATTTTATGTTTATTTCTCGTTTATAAATGAATTTAAATATTAATGAGAAATGATTTTTTTCCTTATGACTTCAAAGGTACTTTTTTATTTTATGTCAATACTTCAATATGAATTTATATGGACAAGTATACAAAAACCCTTTCGAGGATTTAACTTCAAATAATTAAGATGTCATATAATGTATAAACATGTCATGTAATGAGATAAAGTGATGTTAAGTGGACGAGGCATTCAACTCAACACTTAAATAAAATAAAGTACCAAATACTCATCTCATTCAAGTGTGAGATCGGTCATTTATTTACCACTCTGGATGAAACAATTATACTAAAACCAAGATATAAGGATCAAGACATAAGGACCAAGATATAAGGATCGAGACTTAAGGACCAAGATATAAGGATCGAGATATAAGGACCAAGATATAAGGATCAAGAGAGATATAAGGACCAAGATATAAGGATCGAGATATAAGGATCGAGATATAAGGATCGTAGATATAAGGACCAATTGTGACCATCGACTTACCACCACCGGTAAAATCAATATAGATCCTTCGCTCACCACTCAAGTTAGAACGACAAATGGGTCGCCATCGAATGGCCAAATGAGTCCTACCATACCTCCTTACACCATGTTGACCATAGGACAAAATAGACCAGACTAATAGTGACCATTGATTTACCACCCGGTAAAATCAATATAGATCCTTCGCTCACCACTCGGTAGAACGACAAATGGGTCGCCATCGAATGGCCCAACGAGTCCTACCATACCTCCTTACACCATGGTGACTATAGGACAAAATAGACCAGACTAATAAGTGACCATTGATTTACCACCCCGGTAAAATCAATATAGATCCTTCGCCTCACCACCTGGGTAGAAACGACAAATGGGTCGCCATCGAATGGCCAATGAAGTCCTACCATACCTCCTTACACCATAAAGTGACCGTAGGACAAAATAGACCAGATCAATAGTGACCATTGATTTACCACCCGGTAAAATCAATATAGATCCTTCGCCTCACCACCCGGGGTAGAACGACAAATGGGCCGCCATCGAATGGCCAATGAAGTCCTACCATACCTCCTTACACCATAAATGACCGTAGGACAAAATAGACCAGGATCAATAGTGAAAAAGTGTCTTTTTATTGATAATGAACGATAATATATGCAGACTTCAATGAATGAACTAACTTGATCTTTATTGAAAGTATTTCAAGCCTCGCCAACAAGTGCAAGTGTTTTTGATTTTGAACCATCTAATGCCCTTAACCTAGAAGTGCCTTGTTTGGATACTTCGATCACCTCATATGGTCCTTCCCGGTTTGGCATTAACTTTCCCAGATTTTGAGGTGTAGGCTTTTGGCTTTCGAGATCTAAGTCTCCTACTAATGCAAGTTCGACTCCTTTGTTGTAATGCTTCGCTACTCTTCGCTGATAAGTTAGCCAATTTAAGTAGAGCAAACCTCTAACTTCTTCTAGTAGATCTAAATTGGCCTTCACCCCTTCGTCATCAGATATTTCTTTCAGATTGATCGACCAAGACTTTGAGATCCGATTTCGACAGGACTAAGGCATCGCATTCATAGGCCACCGAAAGGGTGAATCCCAGTGGTAGTCCTGGTGTAGTCCTAGAAGCCCACAACACGCCGAAAGCAGCCTCCTCCGCCATCTTCCTTTAGCTTCATCTAGTCTCGCTTGATCCTGCTTCAAAGAACGCCCCGTTGGTCACCTCAACTCGCCATTCGATCGTGGATGAGCCAATCAAGTCTTCTTATGTTGAATCCCCAACTCCTTTAAAATGCTTCAAATTTTGATCCCATAAACCGACGTCCGTTGTCCGATATTAATACTCTAGGATCCCGGTCAAACACTACGGATTCTTTTTATGAACTTCAAGCATTCTTGTTCAGATTAATCAAGTGGGCTTTTTTCTACCCACTTAGTCATGTAATCAATAAAGAACTATGATAAAACTAACTTGACCTTTAGCTTTTAGGCAATGGACCCAATATATCTACCCCTGCATAAATAAGGGTATAGGAGATAAAATCGAGTATAGCTCTTCCTATGGGTCGATGGGATCGGACCGCTGAGTTGACACTTTTCACATTTCTCGACATACTGTAGCTTCCTTGAAAATTGTAGGCCAATAAGATCCTTGTCAAGTACTTTGTAAGCCAAAGATTTAGCAGCCTATATGATCACCGCAAATGCCCTCGTGAACTTCCCCAAGAAAGAGCATATTCCGCCTCGATGGGACCGTGCACTTCAAGAATGGTGAAGAAAAGGTTAATCCAGAAAGATCGCCATCAATAAGAGTAAAGTCAGCGCTTCTTGTATTTGATCTTCTTTGCTATCATCCGATCCAAGGAAGGACGCCATCCGCCAAATATTCGATGTAGGGTCATCCAAAGAAGCTAGTTGCTCGATACACATCACAACTTCACGTCAACACTCTACCGCTGCGTAACTTCCAAGTAAATCGATCCGTTAAAAACATCTCAGATCCGTAGTAGCTAATTTTTGACAATGCATCGGCGATAGAATGTCATTACGCCTATGCCCTCAAATTCAGACGGTTTAAATCATAGCAATGGCCCTTTAACTCCGCCAAATACTTGATCATTCGATTCCCACGAGCTTCATAGTCCCCTCGATAATCGCTGACAACCAATCGAGAGTCATCAGAGATGATAAGGTTCCGGACTCTCAGACTCTTTTGCCAATCGAAAACACCCGCTAACATCGCTTCATACTCTTCGTTGTTGGTCGCTTTTAAATCCAAATCGATGGCTCGTGAACTTTGAACCCGTCCGACTCGCTAAGATAATTCCCGCCCACTAACAACAGCTAGGTAAGAACCATCCGCATATAGGTCCAAAAACATTCGATCTCGTCAAGAATCAGAATCGCTGATCGGAGGATTCAGCTTCCCAGAATTCCTAAGATTCGCTTCGCGTGAACTAACATTCTATTTATGAAATCGCCAAAGCTTGGCCTTTGATAGCGTTCGTGGATGATATTCGATGAAAAACGCGGATAACTCCATTGTCCACGCCGCTAACCTTCCCCGAAACTTCCGCTTGCCCATCACCTTCTTCAATGGTCGATCGCAGTAGACAAATCAGAGCCGACTTGAAAATATCGCCAAGCTTCCTACTAGCAATTATCAAAGCAAGGCAAATTTTTCAATATTTGGATACCGGTTTCAAAGATCTCGCAGACGTGACTAACATAATAGATCGATGTCGCCTTCCATCGATCTCCCAACCAAAGATCGCTTCCAACCGCTAACGAATCTTGCCGCCAGACATGTATATAAGGTCTCGGGCTGGAATGGGTTTCACCAATAAAGGAGCCGAGGAAAGATACGCCTTTATGCTTCGAATGCGCCTTCACAATCAAGTCCATCGAACGCCTTCGCATTCTTCTTCTACTTTTAAAGTATCAAAGAAAGGAAGGCACCTCTCGCAGATTTGGCGATTTAACCTCCTTAATGCCGCATCCGCCAATGACGTTGGACGCCTTTGAATGACCGAGGAGTCTTCATATCAAGAATGGCTCAATCTTCTCGGGTTGGCCTCGATACCCTTTCGACTAACAAGATAACCCGTAAACTTCCCCGCACCGAGGCCGAAAGTGCATTTGGCCGGATTAAGTTTTAGTCGACGACGATGACGACGAATTCAAAAGCATTCCTCTAGATCGTCTAAATGACTCGAACGCGCATGCTTTTCACAATCATGTCATCAACGATACCTCCATGTTCCTTCCCCAACCGCCATCAAGATGAAGTTCATCATTCTCGTAAAGGGCTCCAAAGATTTATAAGGCCAAAAGTCATCTTCAGAAGCGACAACGAATCGAACTGTGTGTAATAAACGCTACTCTTTGGGATGTCCTCTTTACGCATGGATATTTGGTGATAACTCAAAAGCATCCATAAAGCTTAGTAATGCATACCCCAAGTGGCATCGATAAGTCGATCAATACGGGCGAGGATAAAAGTCCTTCTGCAAGCTTTATTGAGGTTTGCAGTAGTCGATGCAAACCCGCCATTTTCCATTCTCGCTTCGCACCAACACCACATTCGCCATCCACTCTGGATAATCAATTTCATAGATGAAGTTGGCAGCCAATGCCTTTGCTATTTCCTCATCAATGATTTTTCGTCGCCAAGCAAAGATCCGCCTTTTTCGCCGAATCGCTTCTTCGAGGGATCTACATTCAGTCGTGTTTCACTATCTTCCCGCTTAACCTGTGCATGTCCTTCTGTTCCCATGCAAAATATCCAGATAAATAACAAGAACAACTCTATAAGGTTTGTCCGAAGAGATTCTCGTAAGCTCGAACCGATCTTCACGGCCTCCTGGGCTTTCCAATGATCAACTCGACCTCCTCCCGCTCTCCAAGCAGAATCACCATCGGCTCGAACTACTTTCTAGTAAAGGGCTCAATCTCAATTGCCATCACCGCTTTTGCTTTGTCGACCCCACCCGAGGAAATAACAAAGATTCGATAAGATCGTCGGGCTGCGATCCAAGTCCCCGCCACCTCTCCTACCCATGAGCCGTGGGGAACTTGATTTTGAAATGAGGGATGGAGGTCACAAACTTGAGAAGAAGCTTAAAGTAGGTCTTCCCAAAGATAAATACAGTAAGTCAATCAACAACGGCACAACATAGAATTTACACACTATTTCGACTCCAAGCGCCAGTGTCAAGACAACCGGAGTTCAATAAAGGCTCGCTACTTTACGGATCATCATAAGTCAGATAAAGGAGCTTCCCGCCCGACCTCCATTTTTCCGCTGGCCGAGGTGCATCCTCCGACAGTATGGGCATACTGTGATATCTATCAAGATCCATTGTTCATCATCACGCGCTTATGTCCACCGTGCTCACATCATACTGTGGATCACCAAGGCCCCTCACGCGGCTCGATGGGCTCGTAAGGATACCAATGTCGGTGAATGATATGACAGCCCCGGAATGGTCTATCTCGTCTGGGGAACATCCGTCATAGTCACGACCAATTGTGTAAGTTTCTCTTCTTTCCTATCAACTTCCTCATGGACCCACCAGCTTATCACATCGATAACTCCGCTTTGCGGCAAGATTGGAGCCCTCGAACCGCCTCAACAAAGACGGTTAACGCTCGCCGATTATTTACTACCACATATCGCACCAACAAGCCGCCTTTAATCTTCCTTCCACAAAGTCTTTCAAATTGCAACACTGTTAGTTGTCGTGGCCAACTACCGATGATAGCCACAATATTTTACTTTAGAGTTACCCCCCCAGATTCGGTAATTATCACGGGTGGCTCAAAGAAAGGTTGGTTTCGATCCGTCCAAAATTATCGATCTATCGTTGTTTAGTTTGGTGTAGATCTTATTTACTTTTCGGGTAGGAACGGAGGGATGACCGCTTCCTCGACGCCAGAATTGTTGTACTTTTTTGAATCGCCTCTGCTCGATCATTATACCCCCATTCTCTCTCTGCTCAACTTCGGCTTAGAGCCACCAACTCTTTCCCCGACCAAAAGAGGATTTTTCAGTCGTTTCATAGCTTCTTCCACAACGATGTAGCCTTCTTCGCTTTGTCAAAGGCTTCGCCAAGCTCTTCTGGATGATTGAACATCAACTTCTTCACCAACTTTTCTGACTTGACCAGTCCAATCCATTCGAACAAACCTATGTACTGGAGGTCATTAAGATCGGACACCGACCGATCGCTTCTCCAACCTCTTTACATACATCGCCCAAAGATTCACCAAGCAACCGCCGAATCTGCGGTCAAAGAACCCGTGGGCTTTCCTCTTCTTCTACATTCTAAACGAAAGCATGGAACTTATCACAAAGTTCGGTCCACGAGGATATGGAATCAAGGCAAAGTTCCCAACCATCGCCTCGTGATCTTTTCCGAAAGGCCAGTAACAAAGGTGTGGCACTTGGCAAAGATCAAGAAAGTCGTAATAGTCCATTACTCGATCGAACGCTCGCTATGGTCATAAGGATCTCCTGCCCATCAGAACTTTCCACGCGAGGCATTTTTTAGTGATATCCGCTTTTCCTCGAGAATACCGAGGAAAAGGGATGCTTTTTTCCTGAGCGTCTTCACTTTCCGCCGGACTCTCACCATTGTTTTCTAAGCTCTTTAAGCTCCTTTACTAGAAAATCAACGCCTTCAGTCATGGAGAAGGCTCTTTCTCATGAACAATATTATGTCTCGAGAGGATCGAATTCTCCCGCCGATCCCATCGCCCCTGTAGGACTTTTCGATCCGCCTGACACAACTCTTTCCTCAGGTGAGAATGATCACGCTGATAGTCCATTACCCGGACTTCTGTATGACCTCCTTCGACCGCTTCCTTTGTTGATAATCATCTCGATGTCGAGAAGTAACTACCATTATCGCTTCTTCGAGGCCATGGAGTTCTCGCTTCGATCTTCTCCTACTTCGAGAACGATCCCTAGAAACCCATGGGACCTCTTCTTGGCCCTTACCCTTTCATCGAGTCTCCTCCTTATGCCCATCGCGCCTTTCAGATTGATCCGGCCGGATGCTTCGCCTTGTAATTCCGCCACCAAGCATCTGTTCGGCTATATATCTTTCTTTTTTAATAGACCGCCACGGCTCGTCTCGCTTCGTCCGCCATCTTCGCCAACTTGGCGCCTCTATCTCCTCGCTACTTCTACGATGATGAATCTTGGTCATGAGCCTTCCACCGCCTCTCGACCACGACCTCGCCTCCTCATTCGTGATCGAAACCAATTCGCTTAGCCTCGCCTTAATCTTCTTGGACGAGATCCCCGAATTATGCTTAGAGTCGTGGCTCGTGAGCACTCTCGAAGGACCCAGACGATCCTTCATCAAAACACGAGGCAAATGACGAAGCTAATACCATCGCCGCCTTTTCCGTGTACCATCCCTACTCCTCATCTTTCAAGTAGGTTAAACGATTGTGATTGAAAATTTTTATGACACTAGAACTCAAAAAGCCCCCTCCTTCTACTAGCCAATGTTAACGCCAAGATCTTTCTCCACGCCCCAATCACGTAAGACGTCCCGATCCCGCAGACAAGAAACACAAATAACATCGAAAGCTTCGACGACGGCGGTTCGGCTTGGGGATAATTTCAAAGTGAGAATTAAGACGTGTTCACAAGGTTAACAATGGAGGAATATATATGGTCTAGTGTATCGAGAGAATTAAAATCTCACCGTGGTGTATGGGAGAATACGAGTAATCAATATATGAGAGAACATACCTCTATACGATGGCTTCCTTGCTAAGTTATATTACTTTTGCTTGGATTATTATGCCACCCACTATTACCCCGACACCCCTCCGATCCGATGGACCTCGCCAACTATATCAGTTTATCTATCGCTTTTGGCCATTGTTTTCTCCCACGTACTTGTTATGATCCCATCCACATTAATGCATGGCAGGAGGATGGTCAATCGTCATGCTTTTTCATCATCACAAGTCAAAGTAATGATATTAAATATCTAATGGGTCGATCCACCTGTCCTAATTTTATCCAATAGAATTAAATAAAGTTGACACAATAAATGGGCTCAAAGAGTCCCATGGCTTAATAATAAAAGCTCAATAGATTATACTGATAAATGGGCCCAATCTATCCGGCCCAAGATAGGAGAAATATTATGACCCAACATTAAGCTATCTGATTATTAATCATATCATATAAATTTCAAATTCATTACCTACAAAGCATAACAAAAAAAACATTTTCCTTCATACAAACACTCCATGGAACTATGCAAATCAAAAACCAAGCGAAAAAGACGCAATTCCTCCCATATCATCAACTTCAAAACAATGTGAATAAGAATTTTAATGTCAACTTAATCCACATTTGAATTCAAAAAACTAAGACGAGGAACACACATTCAACAAACTGCGAATTATTCAAATTACGAAAACAAAATATGAATAAAATATCAACATACACAGCGACTCTGTCAGGATTGAAGGATCCGGTCGTTGAATTATACTCAAAACGATAGAAAAAATAATCATTTCCAACTGCGTCAAGTTTGGTATAGCTCTTATAGCTGTGAACCGTACACTTGCTTTCAATCGTATCGGCGCTCTGATAATCATAGTGATTGGAGAGAAAAAGCTCCTTCGAGCCGTGAAACTGGCGCCGGCCTCCGAGCGACTCCTCCGGCCGGTAATACCACTGGACGTAAAACCTAACATTTGCGCCTTACCGTCGGACTCTATTTTCTCGATCCTCGCCACGTAGGAAGGCTTCGAGGATTCCGACGGCCTCATCATTCCACAGTCGCCGGCTGAGAGAGAAAAAAGTTGACAAAAGTTTGAAACGCCGGCGGGAAGAGAGAAAAATGAAGAGAAAGGTAAAGAGACTTACGACAGACGGTTTTGTTGATAGCTTTAATGGAGAATGGTTCTATGATTTTTCTAGTGGTACAGACTTTCTCCATGGACGGACACTAAAAAGTAAACACTGAAACAGAGCCTTCACAATTTATATGTACAGATATTATTTATTTATTTACTTACTAATTTCTTAACTATTATTTTAAAGTGAGACACGATGTGTAATGTTTTTTAAAATTAAAATTTTCAAAAATTAGAAAACGACTTTTAAGTTGGAACCGTATTAAATGGATCTTACTTTAAAATGGATAATGATTAAAAGTAAAAAAGTTCGCATGATAAGGGTATTTTTGTCCCAAAGACAACCAGTAATTTTAATTGTTTAAAAAAAAAACATTTATTTTTTTTGAGACGATAAAAATTAATATTCTAAAATTAGGTTACACCTTTTGTCATGTATAATCGTAAATTGATTTCCCGCAATTTAATGTAAAAATGACAATAGTAATGATAAGGAGATTACAAGAATTTGGAAAACCGAATATGTGCCGCGTGTAAATTCATTCATTAAGGATATAATAGTCATTTTATCATAAAATTGGATTGTGTACTTAGAATTTAATGTATACTAGGTTTAAAATTCAATAATATTAATTAAACTATTTTATCATAATAATTATATAATTCATTTTAAATCTCTTGATTTTTTTCTAAATGATAGTACTCCCTTTGTCCTAAATTAACTGCTCAATTTTGACTTTTTTAAGTTAAATTGACTGTTTTTAAAATTAATAATTAAGCATATATAAATATATTTCTAAAATTATAAAAATTAGGATTAGTAATAAATTATATATACTTTCTTTTGGTTATAATCTCTTCACCTATATTTTAACAAAAATAATAAAAATATTATTTTTAAAAATGGTCAATTTAACTTTAAAAAGTCAAAATTGAACAATTAATTTGGGACGGAAGGAGTAATAAATACTAAGTGAGACGGTATGGTTGAGAAACTGCTTTAAATACTATTACAAGCAAAATCATATAGTAGTAATATAATGGCAATGCCTATTCCCCTCAAAATTGGGTTGTACACAAGGAGCTCACTTCCACTAAAAGCTTCAACTATTTAGAGCTCTTACTTTTACTAAACAAGTAGTAGTATTTACTTAAAGCTCATTTTCATGTGATCAACAACTACTAGGTCTAGGTCCAGGTCCAGGTCCAGGTCCAGGTCCAAAACTTAAATCTCAATTCAGCTTTTACTAATAATCAATGATCTTTTCACTAGAGAAATCTTGGATACATCCCCGCCAATTTCCTCAAAAACTACCAATACATTTTGGGTTGGCTTCTTCAACCAAGACCGAGGAACGTGGTACCTGAACATCCAAAAATTTAGTGAAGGGCTTAAAAATAGTTTGACAAGTTTAAGATATGGTTGTTCCAGAGAGTTTATTATACCATCTTTGAGTCGGTTGGTCACAGCCAAATTGGCACTTTGCAGGCCGAAATGACCCCCTGTAACTGCAGCCACTGCAATTACCACTAGCATTAGCAGTCCAATATCTTCCCAGGTTCTGTCCATTGATCCATATTTGACCCTTTCCCATATTATTCATGTCCAACGCCAACGGCTCATCTCCTTCCGGTGCTTTAAAATAAGCCTGCAAGTTACTAGATAACTCATCAACACGTAATATTAAATTTAAACCAGAATTTCGAGATGCAGGCCTGAAGGCCGTATGTATTATTAGATAGAGACAGAAGCAAACTACATTATTATGGTTCCACACTATGGAATAGCAAACATAAAAACACTAATCTTGTCATTTTTCATTTGTGGATGACCCCTTTTAATATTTCTGTCAGAAAGCCAAAATTGAACTAAGAAAGAAAGATAGAACAAATACGTTACTAGTTGGATTTTTCCTTCTCTCATTTTGCAATTTATTACTTTTAAAATAGTTCAATTCTTCTCTCCACTGATATTTTTTATCCTAACTAAGCAGTAATCTTCCACCATTTTCTGTGTATTCTAAAGAGGACAGTTTAACGCGCACAAGAAATCAGAACCCTGGAACTGCTACAAGTTTCTCCTAAAAAGAACAAAACTTGTATACCATGATAAGTTTCTACCTAGGAGTCCACTACCTACTAATCAGTTTCAACTGGTCTAACTGCTGAAGTGATTTCTAAGAGAAGCAGCGCTAGCACTTCAAGAAAGACTATGAATTTGACATCAGGCTATCAGCATATTCAATTGATTACATTCAGAACTACTAGTATTATTTAAGAAACAATTGCTTATAAGATTCACAAAATCTGAGATCAGCCTTCAAACAATATTATTCCAAAGCTAGTGGCTATTAGAAAACTTTAAAATCTTAACACACAAATCAATTCAGCCAGTCTTATGAACCTCTCCTATCATATATGAAAGCTTAAACTACTACCCCATACCTACCTTATACCATGTAAGCGGCTGTTGTTTGAGTGCAGCCAAGGACACTTTTACCCAATCAACAGACGAAATTCCACTTGGAGAAACTAGATTCATGTCTTCTCCTTTGAGACCGGTCTGCGCAATGGAAACACTCTCAAGGAAAGACTTTATGGGGAAAAATTGCACAACTTACATAGGAAAGAAAAAGTACAGTTCGTTACCTGGTATGACCATTTTTGCCAGGATAAGTCCATCTTTCCTTGGTCTAGCCCATTTAAAACAACTGGTCCAAGTACTCCTGTGTTCCACGTCTCAAAATGTGGCCCATTGTTCTTCAACCAGAACAATAAACAGTTAGAACAATAAGCAGTTATATAAGAGTACTTGGTGCAGAAACAATCATTATGTATTTAGTTACTACTGCTGGTTGAGAAACTGTTAAGAGCTTAAAATTATTTTGGTTTTAATAACTCTTTGTTGTCTCTTCATCATCCTATAGTGTCATATTCTGCTCTCTCTCACCCTCTCTGTTATGCAGTGTCTCTCATTAATACAAATAGAAATGTATAGCTTTTAACTCTCTCATCTGCAACCAGCAGGTCAAGCACAGTATTCACATAAAGGAAAAACAGGCTGACGAGATGTAAAAAAAGATAACCAAAACAAATAGGCAGAATATGCAACCAAATACAGACACAAATACTTGAACCAAAAACCTTGTAGAAAAGAACCCTTATACTATCTTACACTCTTAGTCTAACGTAGTTGTATAAACCCACCCCACTTTGATTCCTACCCCATTATTGCTGGGGAGTGATATAAAAGGAACAACTGGATTAGGGAAACTTGGAAGCAAATACCATTTTACACTACTAGTAGCTCCAAGAGCTAAGGTCTAAACAGGAAAAGAAAATCAATTTCAATTTTCAAAAAAGTGCTGGAAGTGTCAAAAAAAATTATTTTTTGCTTTTAATATGGAGCAACACTTGCTGCTATGTTGCAATTTTTCCATTAAAGGCACTAAAAACTAGATTTATATTTCAGCAGACAGAGACTAGAAAGGGTTAAAGAACTAACTGGCAATCCAACAGCTACACTAAGTAGTGCAATTTTGTTCGTTCCAGCTTGCAAATTGACATTTCCGTTGTACGTAAATTTTCGGTTTACCCGAGTCCCAAATGCAGACCCTGCAATTGAAATAAAATAATAAGCACTCTTGGCAAATTTTCCCACCGTTTCAGAGTTATTAAATACTGAGTATTCCATTTCATGATTGATTAGCAAGGAATAACATATGATATTGGATTTTGCTTTATAAGAAAACAAATGCAGCAATATACCTGATAGTTGTCCGTTGATGAATACATGCAAGGCATGGCCTGCTGACTGCACACTGAGAGTTGGATTTTGTCCTCGGTGCAGAAAAGATTCGGAGGGACTTACATTGATGCTAGAAAGCTCATCAATATAAATAGGTGTGATATATGATTTTTAACAACTCTGACTTTAATACATCAATTAAATCTCATTCTCACCTGGTCATGTACCAGAGATAGTCACTAGTATCCCTGGTGACATTTAACTGCTCCAAGAGACCAACAACTGTGATCTTTGAATCAGTATCACCTGATGAAATGTCTTCACTGAATGTTTCCCACGAAAGCAACTCAACATTCGTGGGCAACATCTGTGCTTCGGATATCTGAACTCCAACCTGCCGAAGGGTGGATGGAATTCATTTCGTCATTTTAGGATGTAAGAAGAACTTTGTAACAAGTACAAAATATTATAGAAATCAGTGCTAAGAACTCTTTATTTTGAAAGAATATTATTCAAATGAAATAATTATGCATTTTTGTTTTGGAAGACGTGTATCATTAAGATGATAATGAAGGAGACTATTTCCAGATATTTACTTCCTATAGAAGAGAAATGAAGCGACTCTATTCTGCATAACAAGATGTCACCTTGAACAATTAGTAGTATCCGCTCTACTTACCTTTGCAGTGTTGAAGGCAACATTTTTGCAATCTGGAAGAATACTGATGGACCAAGGAGGCAGATCATAGCGCCTGTTATTAAATGTCACAGTTGTAACTGAATTTAAATGGTAATTTGAGAGAAAAGCTGCACAACCAGCTGAGGAAGAAAATACATGTGCCTGGAATATGTAAAGTAACGAGTCAATATGGTCTCAAAGAAGTAAATAAGGCACGCTCAGACATCAGAATTAGCCATAACTGCAAGGATGAGTTCTAAGAACTTCATAACTTGTTTTTCTATGTACAGGCCAATAAAATGATTTGCAATAGCTTAGTACAAGTGGTCATTTTGAAAGGATGGGAAAACTCTATGTAGTGATGCAAGAATATTTTTATTATTATTATTTTTTGAAAACACATCTGACAGTTAATTATGTGGATTCAATTCAATATCCTTGTATAGTTGAATATGAAAACAAACCTGTTCATAGTTTCCCAAGGATGTCGAAGTCGGATCTGCAGAAATTAAAGCTTGCTCACATGACTTAACAGCCTTATGAAGCTCCTTCAAGTGATCATACTTGGGTTGCCTAATCAAACCTATCCATTTTGCATGGCGAATTAATTAGTTGGCAAATCCCCCATGATAAATAATAAACAAACAAAATGACAAGTCAAAATTTTGGGTTCTCAAATACTGGAAAATAAGTATGACCATAGTTGTTTTACCATATTCATCAATGGGAGCATCATAATCATAGCTGGTAGTAATAAAAGGACCACCAGCTGTTCTCCCAAAGTTGGTTCCTCCATGATACTGTTGAGAAACAGCGGAACATGAGTTTGATTGTTGAGTAAAGCTTCCAACTTTACAAGAACAGTTATTACTACTGAAGCAAAGAATAGCATGAGCCGAGTAAGCTTCAGTGAAGCCTTAATTAGCTAAACCAAATTCTCAAAAAATTAAGTTCTATGAGTATATGAACTGTTGCAAATTCTGAAGTTAGATGATAATTTTCTAATCAACCAAATGGATTATTGAAGACTTCCTAATAATAATTATAATTTCTCAACATCAAAGCAATAATTTTGGAAGCTCATAGGTATAGTTCCCCATGGTGTCAGATGTAATTGTGATTTTTGACTTATGAGTATAGAAGAAACTTGAGAGACTACTGACCATGTAGTAATTTACAAAGGAGCCTCCATTTTGAATAAATCGAGCAACTGCAAAAGCCAAGTCCTCAACAGGCCGCTGGTGAGTTGGGCCACCAAAATCTGTAAACCTTTAAAAGTGACAACTATCAAGTGTAAATCTATATTTACACACCATATGTAGTAAGTAGTATGGTTTCAAGAGTGACAGTAGAGGCTTAACTTACCAACCAGTCCAAGCCTCAGTCCACATTGTAGGTTTGTAAGGCTTGTTTGGAGAGAAATAATCGCAATAAAAACCATTGCATGTGTCTATCTGTATCCAAAATTAAAGCAATTTAAAGTCGATGTTATCTTATTTTCCAGTCTACAAATTTAGCGAAACTTCCAAAGTTCATGGAAAGCTCCAAACTCTTAAAGCATATAGCATCTATAAATAGCAAATACTGATAAAGTATGGATGTAGCTCTAGCTAAAACTAGTTTACTGCAAAGTAGTACAAAATTTCATACCACCGAATCCGGAGCATCATCTTCCTTGCACATAACCCAAGGGACCCCAGTGCCCAATTCAAGCGCCATGTTAGCAGCCCAAGTCATGTAAGCATGACCAGCAGCACCAAATTTCTTGCTTTCTGGCCCATACTCATTCTCTATCTGCATAGAACATAAATCAACATACAACAAATTCTTTTAAGATGGCAGTCAAAATTAGTACAAGAATTTAGTGGGTGCTCAAAATATTCTCATCTTTTCTACATAAACCCAAACTACAAGTTACTAACAAAACCAACAGAAACCTAATAAATCTGTGTTTTTTTAAAAAGCTAATATAAAGTAAACATCAAAAACCATGCCTGAGAGAGGATAATAGGGCCACCTTGAGATTCAAACAACTTTTCATCCTTCATCATTTGGACAATTTTTTGGGTAAAACCTTGCATTGCTATCTGCAAACACCAAAAAGCACTTAAAATAACTCATAAAAAAACTATGAATACTGCACATAGTAATTGAGAAAATAAATAGAGAGAGAAATTGTACTTTTAGAAAGTAATAGAAATGTTGTCATTGTACTATGCTTTGAAGACATACTAAAAGATTGTGAGTGTGAGAGAGAGATGGAGAACCTTGAAAGGTTCATTATCTGTTCTGAAGCTGATGCCTGGAACATACTTCAACCAAACGGGAAATCCCCTATGGTGAAAAATATGCAATCACATTATTGAACATAAAATAACTAAACCCCCATTACATCAAACTATATAGAAAAATGGGTATAAGTATTTACTACCCAAAATTCCACTCTGCACAAATATAAGGTCCAATGCGAAGATGTAAATATAGCCCTGCTTTCTGGACCATCTTAACGAACCGAACCAAATCATATCTTCCCTCAAAGTTATACTATAAACCCACAAATTAAAACCCATCAATACATAGAACCAGTTACATAATCTGGAGAAAATACTTAGACTATTTAAGAAAACAGGGTATTTCTCCCTCTGTCCCAAAAGGAGAGGCATATTAAGATCTGTAAATAATACACTTAAAAGCATAATTTTATCAAATGGAAACCTTAACATGCCCAAAAACAAAAAGAAATTAGGCCCTCATTTTGGGACATAGGGGGTTTTAACCAAAGCAAGATAATTACATTGCCAGTTGAAGGTTCATGAACATTCCAAAACACATATGTATCAATAGCATCCAACCCGCCATCTTTAGCCTTCTGTATAAGATCTTCCCACATCTGCATAATTCCCATTTCATTTTTTTATCATTTTACAAGAAAATACATTTTCCCAAGAAACTCGAGAGTAAGAAAAAGGAAAGAAGAAAAAAAGTTGGGTACTTCAGGGGTGCTTCTTGGGTAATGAATGGAGCCTGAGAAAAGAATTCTTCTTTGTCCATCGATGATCAGAGCCTTCCTATCGTATGTGACACTGCATACTGTTAGCTGAATGCTCAATATTAACAGCATGCAGAGCAAAATCTGCTTGGAAATTGAATAACATTGCATTTCCTCTTTCATTTCTAGAGAGAGAGAGAGAGAGAGTTTCTTTTGGTTAGTGGAGAGAGAAATATAATATATATATATATATATAGAGAGAGAGAGAGAGAGAGAGAGATAAATTCTTTTGGCCAGGGAAAAGAAGACAAAGGGCGAGATAATAAACTGCGGGGAGCAAGATTGTAGCCTGTAAAAAGCAGAGGAACTGATAGATAATTAGCTATGAGTCTATGAAGCTGACAAAGAATCAATGAAAATTTAGATTTTTCCATTTTCTCGTTATTAAGTGACAATTTTTAAAGGACGTAATGACTTTACCTCCTTTTTTTATGGTTAAAGCAAAGAAAATAATGCTGAATAGCCTTCTGTTTTTTATACTACTAGAAATGGATCCATATAAATGGAGTGGAAAGGAATAGTAACTTTAATTGGTATCCGGTTAGTATGAAGTTTATTTTTTAATTGATCAATTGATCAATAGAATATTGACACACATAAACATTTTATTGATCAATTGATCAATTTATTCAAAAATAAACTTCATATTAACTCCTTCTCTTTAATTGAAATGACTCATAAAAAGAACTTCACCAAAAATGGGATTTCTTTCTGT
Source organism: Panax ginseng (assembly GCA_020205605.1). Classification (NCBI taxonomy): domain Eukaryota; kingdom Viridiplantae; phylum Streptophyta; class Magnoliopsida; order Apiales; family Araliaceae; genus Panax; species Panax ginseng. The sequence continues at coordinate 2,624,789 of CM035142.1, forward strand.
TTTATAATGCCCCGCGTTATCTTTCATAGTACAACATATGCTTGTAATTTTGTATAACCGTTTGAATTTTATTAAGGTTCTCACTAAATATATTCCATAACTAGATCAATTTTTATTTTTATTTTTATTATTTTATGGTGGGTTAAGATGACTCGAGAAAATAATATTTTGTATTAATTGTTCAAAGTCTTGTTCGAAAGGATTTGATTCGATTCAAACTTTGAATTTGACTCAAGATTTTATTTCAGAATTTGACCCGAGTTGTTTTATAATCACAATAAAGTTTTTTTAAATTTTTTTTAAAACATGTATTATTACATTTCAATTATACGGGTACATTTCATTTCAGCGTCTAAAGATAACTTGGGAAGATGAACAGAAAGAAAATTAGAGGAGTATCTTTGTGGCGACAATTGATTCTGATTATTGTTAAAAATAAATTTAAACATATGACCTTCTATAATAAAATAAAAAATTTATCACTAAATTATCAGCTCGAGTCAGAACACAATAAAGCTTAGATCTTGAAAAGAAACAAGCTTTTGACCATTACGAAAATTATTATGTATCATTAGTCTTGATGTCACATTCATAATTACATGTTCACAACAACATACATGTGACTCAATCATGCAATGGGGAAGGGCTCATACTAACCGTCAAATTATACAATTTTCTTAATTCTGGTCTATAATGTCATCATTCTTGTCTTACTTTAATTGAAGATTTATCCAAATAATGTCACATTAAAAGTGTGAATTACCTACCATGCACATAATCATTGAAATGATCAAAGTGTGATATGGCTAGAGATTATTAATTTCAATCTAATGTTCATTTTCTCCTCAATTTAAGTATGTAATTTGCCACTCATCCCATGATCACCATATATTAAAGTGCAAGGCTTCATTTATATATTTGATTTTGGGTTTGTCTATAGAATATATGCAGAAATTCCAAAGGTAAAACATATACTTGAATCATTTGCACAGTTTGGAATATGAATGACTCAGTACTCACTCACCAAGTTAAGCACGAAACAATATAATAGCATATCCCTTAAACTCATTTGAAACCCAAGGTCACTTGCTCTTTTTTTTCATATATATTTTACCAAGTTAAGTTGATTTATATAATTTTGTTGATTTCTTGGAGCCTGAATAAAGGGCAAGTGTTCAGAAAATTTTTGGAAAGATGGGGAAAAAAAATAAAATTTGATATAGATGGAAACAAGAAATAGAGCATGTGAAGGTATTTATGCATTGTCAATGTCACCAATTTTGAAGAAATAAGGAAAATTTTATATATGGGAACCGACAGCCCTTTTTGATATTTTCACAATAAAAGTGTGAAAATTGTCGTTATAGGATTTATATTATTTTTTTTTTTATTGTGAATTTATCAGTTTCCTTAATTAAATACCCCTGCATCCCAAAATGTCTCAATTTCATTTTCACATGCTCCAAAATAAGAATTCTCTTGTAAAAAATGGATTAAACTGTGGTTTCAAGCATCAACAAAAATCGATTTTACATAACATTATTCAAATTGAGGTAGAAAATTAAATAGAATCTCCTAACCTTTTTTCTAAAATGCATATATTTTGGAATGGGACTCTTATAGTAATTTATTTTATTTTTCTGTTAAGGGGGAGGGGGGGTTGTCACAATTGTCAACATTCTAAAGCAATATAATTCATAGGATATGATTTTATTGAAAGGACAGGGTGATGATATGAGAAAAGATGTGAAAATGAAGCATAGGATCCTTTGTTTTCTTATTTCTTTAGCTCATTGAGAGGAAGAAGAGTGCCCTTTTTGGTCTCCACACCAGGCTATGAATGTGACCCACCCACACATCCACTATAAGACGCCTCATGTCATGTGCTGTGAGAACCCATTGCCTTGTAAGCCTCTTTCCTTTTCTTGCCAGTGCTTACATGACTGCTAGATGTGTCATAATGCTATGCTGTTTTACATTATGTTTCCGTGACTTTATATATATTGCAATTATACTATTAACAACCACCCCCGACGGCGACGGGTGAGATAAATTAGATATATGTTTTTTTTTTTGTCTATTTAACTAACATTACTGGATGGATGATGCTAACTTAATATTTCTTCTGTTTTAAAATATAATATTACTCGTCTTTGTAAAATGTAAATGCAACAAAACTTATAATTTAGACATTGTTTGGTTGGTTAGGTAAACCTAAACGATCCATAACGGATCAACTATTTTTTGCAAAATTAGGTGTGTGATCATTTGACAGTATTTTAAATAATGGTACGTGAAAAGGGAAAGAAAAGGAAAAAGAGGAAGCCATGGCATGGCATGGCATCATTGGACATTGATTGATAAATTATTAATACCATCCAAATTAAGAAAAAAGGAGAAGGCATATCATGTGATCTCAACAAATGCGTCTTGTTCTATACCCTTTCTACCCATCCCACACTAGATGAGCTATCTATCATAGTAGTAAATTGCCAATGGCTGACAATAATAATGTCCCAAACATTTGCAATACTTTTAATAATTGTTTTATCTCAAAAGAATGTTGCCAAAGGCCATCTTGTATATACAGGTCAGCCATCCCCATATCAGAGATTATTGAGAGTGGTTCTGGTTCTGGTTCTGGTTCTGGCTAATTTGAACCACCTCATTAGCAAAATTGAAAATAGAAACCATGACACCACAGAATTGAAACTAAAAACAGAATATACTCCATCACTTTTAAGTTGCAATGAGTAGACAAAATTTTAATGATGCACAATGCCACAAACATTAGGTTAATAGGGAATTGTTTTTTGAACTTGCATAACCTATAACAGAATTATGATTGGAACCACCTTCTAAGTTGTCTGGGAGGACCTTGATTTTCACCCTCACGCTGCGATAACTTGGATGTATATTGTTTGATAAGCATGTCAAGTTTATCCTCCGCGTCTCGGCCCAAAGGGTCTTTGTTCTTTTTAGTCCTTTTTCTGTTTGAACTGAAATCTTCCTTCGGCTGTTGTGTTCGATCTTGCAATTTCCTCTTGTTCCTTTGCTCCTCTGCTTCCTCCAAAGGTTTGGATTTACGTGTGACGGCCTCACTAACAGCATCGAGTGATTGTCCACCATCAGGCTTTCTCCCCTTCTGTATATTCATTGCCTCCTGTTTGTTCTTCTTCTTTGAATCAAACTTTTTTTCTTTTGTTCTAGAAGGGGAAGGCTTATGCCTCTTGTTAAATTTGCCTTCCTCGGAGCCAGCTCCTTCAAGGTCATGCTCCACTTCATTTTCGCGTGTAGTTCCTGAAGTGTTTGATGGTGCAATGTCACCTCTAAATGTTCTTTTCCTCAACAAGTTCGGATGGGCGTCAAGTTTATGGGACTCAAAACTTTGTCGCACATTTTTAGCATCATGGCGGGAACCTTGCTGCTGGACTTGGAGCTTATCTTGGCGCTGCTTCAGTGTTTGGATATTATCAAGAGCAAACTCCACAATTGGGCGATGCTCAGGATCAAAAGTTTCTGCAAATAGAATAAATAGTTCAGTACACGTTTCCCAGATTAAGGACATGGAAATAACATTTTTCTGCAAACCCCTACAATAGTAACACTCTATGATGTCAAACACTTGTGTACCAAAATCATGGAAGACAACATATAACTTGCTAAAGAAACACATACCGGGATTATTATTAAGAACTCTCAGAGCCACAAGAGAATGTTGATGCTCCGTAAACTCAACGAAAGCAACTCCACGAGAGTGATTCTTCGTAACTACCTTCCCTTTTTTTGAATCCTTTAAAAACTTTATCTGCAAGAAGCAACACATGTTTAAATACATAGTATTGCATGGACACATAAATATACTCCATCCGTTCAAAAATATAAGATCAAAATGTTTTCAGTTTTGTTCCAAAATAAATTATCAGAATGACTTCTGGAAATATAAATACACAAATGAGTGTTTCAGTTCTCGAAAGGACAAGCTATTCCTTATTTTTGACAATTTTTAGTAGATTTTGTTCCAAAATAAATTATCAGAATGACTTCTGGAAGTATAAATACACAAGTGAGTGTTTCAAGTCTCAAAAGGACAAAAGTATTCCTTAATTTTGACAATTTTTAGTAGCTAATCTTATATTTTTGAAGGGAGGGAGTATTATGGTAAACTTTAAACCTTAAGTGACACAAGCATATGCATAGCTGACCTGTCGAATCACAGGCTTTTGCTTAGATGCTCGAGAGGTTACTACATCTATACAATGTCTTTTGAGTTCTTTTTCAGTCATCGACTTTGGCAAATTATATATGATGAGTCTTGTCCTTGAAATATGAAAGTTTGGAGATTGAAGCTTAATTGTTTTAGTCCTTTCCAACCTGCAGAATAAGCATTGCAAATCTGTGTAAAAAAGGCCAGCATAAAACAATATATGACTAGGAAAACTAGCAAGCACAACTTTATAAATGAATCCCAAAAAAACGACACTAAAAGCTAGATCTAGCACAAGCTGTTGGATGTCCTTTTCGGCAATTTGCAGGGGTAACTCAAGGAGTTATATTTTTACCAACTTCAAAACTATTATTTCAAGATTATCTTTTTGAATTGTAAGAGAATTTAGTCCACAAAAGCTTTGCCAAGAAGAGAGCATACTAGTACTTCGTTCTCTCTTACATACCCGCAGATGAATCTTCTCCACCACATGACGTCATTAGTGAATCACAAGGAACACAAAGAAGTTTAGACAGCCATGGATAGTCCAAAGGATCAAAATGAAGCCTTCTGATAGCGAGCATACTAGTATGCCCATCTTAAATATATGGAACCTTCATAGCATTTAGAAGTGAAAACCAAACAAAGCCATAGAAATTTAGTGATTTCAACAAAATAAATCCAGCCAACCCACCAAGAAATAGAAGAAAATAAGAAGGCAAGTATGAAGCACTCCACCATAGTCCAAAGCTACATCGGACAATGCAATACAGTTTGTTTGGTATTACCATTATCTGACTTTTGACTCTAAGACTCACTAGTACCTAGTAATTTGGGATGAAGTTTCTATCACTTAGGATTGGTCAAATGAAATTCCCGAGGAAGACCCATTCAGTTGTTCTCAAACGTCCTCCGTTCACATGTTAAAAGGGTAAGGGTTTCTTCTCTTCCTAATATAATATTTTCTAACCACATTTAAATATTTCTCCTAGTACTTACATTTGACGTTTCGACATATCAGTCGCTGAAACACCTTCAGCAGCTGGAGTCCCCTCAACAATAAGTCCTTCCTATCACAATCAAAGATAAAGGTAACCTATCAGACATGGATCAACATTAAACAACTTATAAATTAAATAGGTTCAACATTAACCAACTTAAGCTGAAAACCAACAGTACAACATTGGACCCCTCAGCTAAGGAATGAGATGGGGTTGATGAGATAGAAAACCAACCTTTGCCAGGTACAGATTGCGGTGGTCATGATCCTCCTTCTTGGTCTTTTCCAATTCCTTATTATGTGCTGATTTCTTGTCCAAAGCCTTCAAAACCTTCAATTGTCTGCCCTTGAGAACAATACCCAAGCCAGCTACAGCACTGCCAGCTGAAAATGCAGCATCAGCTGCATCAGCTGTCTTGAACTTGAGAAATCCAGTTCCTCTTGGTCGCCTATACAAATGAATTAAATATATATATATATATATGAATTTCAAAGAATACTAAAAAGAACGAATTCCTAAATAGATTCATACTTTGTGACTTGATGAAGAACTGGGACAAAGGACTGCACTTCACCAAATCCAGAGAAACGTTGTTTCACTTCTTCATTATCAATATCAAAAGGAAGATTGCAAATGAAGATTGTTCTCTGCAGATCTTCTTCTTCCTCAACAGGTTTTTTACTTTCCAAATCACTTTTTCTGGAGTTGCCTTGTTTCGTTTCATGTGGTAATTGTGTAGACCCGTCAAATGGCTTGCTGGGAATTGTAACAATTTCATCATCCTTTTCACTCTTGGCTGCTGTTGATTTATCTTCAGGAGAAATAGGTGTCCCTTTAGAAGTTAATGAAATCAAATTATTAAGAACTTTCCTTGCAAGATCTGCCTCCTCTTCAAAATCAACTTCTGTAGGAATGCCTTCTATCTCTGTTGAATACGAGTTATCAGGAACAACATCTGCCCGATTAGGTTCTCTAATTTTCTCTTCAACATCCTTGTCATCATCCTCTATATCACTATTCATATCATCATCTTCCTCATCACTTCCATTCTGTCCTGTAAAAACAACAAGGTGGATCCAGTTAAAGGCTGACCTAGACAATGAAAAGCACCACAGAACAGAACGGAAAGTGCAGTGTTTTTCAGCAGAAAAGCATCTCTGTTGAATGTACTACCAGAGTTATTGTTAAGAATATGGAAAGTTACTGTAATACCCCATTCCCACATCAAAACATGTGGAATGGACTGAAATCTATATAAGATCTCAACTCTACTTCAAAGAGTATCAATAATTTGTCATAACATTTGGGTGGGTTTGTAATGGGTCAAGATAACCCAGGTAGCTCTTGGTCCAGTGAATTTAGCCTGGATCAAGGCTAAATTCAGGCTAGGGTCTTAGCCGAGCCAACCCACAAACCGTATGGTCCTATGAGGGAACACGTGGCACAGAAGTGTGGTAGATCCTACGGGTGAGTTGATATGTGTCCCATATCGGAAATAGCCACACATATCGAAGCATGTGCAATGGATTGAAATTTATATAACTTCAGGGAAGAGGTCAGGATTTTTTGATAGGAGGGCATGGTAAACATGAAGAACTTTTTCCCTAATAATAGCAAACAGATATTTAAGTTCTCAAAGTCATAGTACACTTTGAAAAGTCAAAGTTTGATGACATTCTGACTTTAATGTAATCAATGGCTTCAATCAGAACGAACTTAAATACGTATGTCTCCAACACGAACCATTCTATCACTCACCAAATAAATTCCTTTCATAATATAACTAAATGTTATAAATGTGAATATTTAATATAATTTTTGTCTCAAACATGAATCCTTCACCACATAAATTGCTTCCGTAGTATAAATCCTTATATATTTTTTGATAAGTAAATAGAGGGTTTACTACCACTTGCTTCCATGATATAACTAAATGTTAGCAATGTGAGGGTATTTAGTACCATTCATACGTAAGCATTTAGAATACCTTTACAAAAGCTAGTATGGGGATCCAATCTGTATATTATTCTCTGTTGAGTTATCTGAGATTATGATAACACAATCCAACACACTCTACCACCTTCCAACCCCTTCCACATAAGGTTTGCAGTTGACCCATTTCTTTCTCTTTAATTTGCAAAAGTCCCATTACACTACCAACTATTCATTTCATAACTAAAAAACAAAAATATGAGCTCTTGTGAGGATATTTAGTACCATCATACGTAAGCATTTAGAACAACCTTTACAAAAGCTGGTATGGGCATCCAATCTGTATATTATTCTATGTTGAGTTATCTGAGATTATGATAACAGAATCCCCACTCTACCACCTTCCCACCCCTTCCCCATGAGGTTTGCAGTTGACCAATTTCTTTCTCTTTAATTTGCAAAACAACTTGCAAAAATCCCATTACACTACCAACTATTCATTTCATAACTGAAAAACAAGAATACGAGCTCTAAACTTCATAATAAGGGGCGCAAATAACGAAAAGAGAATAAATGCTAAATATAGTAAGTGGAGAATAGCTAATGGCAAGATTACCATCTTCTGAAGCAGTAGCAGGCTGAGCACCAGTAGCATAAATTTTTTTGGGAACAGCCCAATCAACAGCAATGGGTCTTTTACCAAAAGAATGTCCATTAAAATTCTTGATGGCCTGGAGGTGGGAAAGAAAAGATGAGAATAAAAAAAAATGTTAGACGGACTTGAAAAGATGAAAGCTAAAGCTAAACCTATATTTAGCACACTTGGTGCACATGATATAACATGTATCATACATTTTCTGCATCCTGTTTGCATGTGTATTTGACAAATGCAAATCCCTTAGATTGCCTGTCAAAGACGAAATCAAGTTTATAGAATTGTAAGAATATGATCTTTCATCAACAACAAAAAAAGGTTATCAGACGTTTCTAAAGATATACCCGGTCTCAAAATTTTGTGGAATAAATACTTCCCAAACAAAGCCTGCTGATGAAAACATATCTTTAATCTCATTCACTTTAGCCTGCATTGTGATTTGTGATGTAAGTTAAAGGTTCAGCTTCTCAGTGTATACATATATACAAGTGATATATCAAAAGGTAACAGAAATAGGTTAAATATTAACATGGTTAATATAAGAAAAACCTTGAAAGGAAGATTCCGAACAATAAGTTTCCATTTCCGAGTCTTGGAGCCCTGGTCCACAAGTTCAATCGGTAAAGGAAGACTAAGAACTCAAGTATAAGTACATAAATAAACATATATTAAACATAACAAATATAATAAACAATAAAATGAGGTCGGAAGCAGATGTTTTAGCCAGAGAAAACTTGCAATGACAAGTTGACAACCAAGGTTTTGAATTTACTTTGGAAGACCAGGAATACTAATACTTGGTAACATAATTTTATGTCAAATGTCAAAACTTGGGTCTTTGGCACAACATTTAGCGCGTGACATGTGAGACTTAACACAAATGATTTCATAGCTGATCGATGAATTCCTTCAGTCAGAGTTTAAATCAACTATGTGTCACTGAAAACAATAGCAACATTACCTCTCCACCTAACTGGCGAGCCCAAACAAATCCCCCACTTATCTCTTTTTGGTGCATCATTGTAACACAAGCACGAGCGGACTTAACACTCGTATAAAGCACAGATGAGGCATCCATTTTACATCCATCTTGAGCAAGGCCTGAGAAAAATTCACACATTCATGGTCTTGTTACATTTTAAGCAGTAGAAAAATTTTATAGGGGGTATACATAGTATCTCTACACATTACAATTGGAGAACCCGTTGCTTGCCATTTCATAGCAAAGACTAAAGATTATTGTCAAGCTAGCATATCAGAATAGTCAGTATAAAGTGAAAAAAACAAGATAATATGAAGAACAAGAACACCGCAGTTAGGTATATAACTTCAAGGTACAAGCATCACAACAGGATCATAGATTATCATACCAGCTGCACAAAGAGCTTTCATATACAAGTTGATGGTTGATCCACTTGAAACAAGTTAACCAGTTTAGTTTAGAAGTCAATGGACAGTGATAATTGACAGGATTCCTCAAGGAAAGTTGGCATGTATCATAACTATTATTTTAAGAAATCAGGATAAATATTTCAGATTAAAAAAAATTAAATATGGACTCCACACCCCTCAAATAAATCAAACTAGAAGAGAAAAACTAAAATCTATAGGCAAAGGGGGATGTTATTCAAAGAAACTTGGGGTTGAAGTTCTAACAAAGAAATGTTGTAAAACCTTCCTTAGAAGTCAACTAAAAGAGTTTACAACATTAATTAAAGAAGAAAATGCTACATATATACACTTGGACCTCCAATTGATCTTCAGTCCTTACATAGTTATACACTTTAACACTTATATGGAAAGTGGAGATTGAGGTATTCTTTCTTACTAAATAGGTGCATTACAAAAATTTCTCTTTCTCATAGCTATTTCAGCTACATATTCAATAAAGAACAAAAACTACATTTATTACTCTTCCTGTATCTTAAACCTGATATATTCAATAACCACATTCTGATATACAAGTTTAACTATGAAATCGTAGAACCAAAGAGACGGTTATAAGTGTTTCCTACATCATAAAAGAAACGCAAATAACACCGCAAACAACAAAGAAATATATGCACTTCACATCAAAATGTCGCAGTTAAAACATTTCCATTGTTTTCTTGGAAAAAGTGTAGACTTCATAAGCAAAACAAACTGTCAATATTCCGCAGGATGTGTTGACAGAAACATAACATCAATGGAGAAATGTTCTTACCATGATGTTCAAGCTCAGTTTTTGAAAGAGGATAAGTTACAGAAGATACAGTGCCACACTCTTTTGCTTGACGGTGAACAACCTCCGCCATATCAGAATTAAGAAGCCCACCAAATATAACTGTCCTAGCAACCCTTTTGGACATAAACAGAGATGAATACATGATGAGCCAGTTAGTCAAAGAATTGAAGTTTAATGCAAGTAATATAGCATGAACAAGGATTAATGACTCAGGAAGATTCGACAACTGAAACTGTTGATCTAAAACTTCAAAATTTAAATTTTAAACAACTGCAACAACTACTTTTTCAATATCTGCTCTAGAGGCCATACTATCTAAGTCGATATGGAGCTGAAATCAAATACAATAATAAATTGAGGTTGATCATGAGCTTAAAAAATCTAACAATGAACCCACACAATTCATAAACAATTATGAGTACATGATATTTCTTTCATTGATGACACATTCACATAGCGGAAAACACAATGGACCCACACAATTTAGTTCAAGAACGCAAAGGAGGATCTAAGAGATGATTTAACACCTCTGTGTTTCTGAGCAACTTCCTTCAGCAGATACACTTTTGCGAACTGTCATTGCTTTCCTGGGTTCCACAGATTTATCTACATTTTTCTCTGTAACATTTATTCATAATTAAAAAAGTTAAACAATAAATATCAACTTTATGAAAATATTTATAGGATATTTTAACACAAAACCTAATTCTTGAGAAGTTGAAGTCTGTTCATGCTTGACAACCCCAGATGAAAAGTAATCCTTGACCATCTTTGTCTTGACAACAGCGTCCAAGTGCACCGCTATATATAATGACCACGTAACGAAAGAAAAGTTTTAGCAGAAAATAGTGTGATTGAAGAGCAAGAACACTCGAACAAAAACCAAAAAAAGAAAAAAAGGTTGAATGAGCAAGAACATGATAAACGGAATCATTGACATAAATAATTAGTACATACCTTGATCCCCTTTTGATCGACGTTGTTCAAGAGGAGCTCGATGCATGGCATGTTTAACTCCAATTTTTCGACCTCCGACAGATGAACCATTTTTCAGCTCAATAGCACGGTTGGCATCTTCAGTAGCAGCACTATAATCACATTCAAAACATAGGAAAATGTGAAACCAATATACAATGCAAATGAACAAGAAGAATAATTGAGTATTGGCAGGAGTTTGCAAAAAGCACTTGTGCCCTTGACTCAGAGATACTTCAATCTTATACTCCCTAAAAGAGTCCCATTTGGCTTTGATAGTTAACTTGAGAAATATTACATTTAGTGATACTTTTTTAAGTAGTTTAAAAAATATTAACTATTGCATTAATCAATATCAAATAAATTCACATCAATTTTGAATAGCGAAATAATCAAATAGGACTCCTTTTGTGGAAAGAAAGGAGTATATATTTGTAAGAGAATGAAAGTACTGTCAGGTGCAACCGAAATTGGGTTTACAAATAATAAAAACGCAGTATAATTCATGCATTGTAGAAGTACACCCAAATATATTGGAAGAATTAGAACCAATAAAATTCATAACAGCAAAATTTGTCTTCTGTAGCAAAAATAAAGAACAGACTGAGAAAAATAAGACACAGACTTACAATTGAACAAATCCAAAGCCACGGTGTTCAGTCGACCCTATAATCATTGAAAGAACAAAAAGTATTCAGTAAAAAGAATAGCATTCCACTTCAAATAAGCTAGATAAGGCCCGGTTTGAGAACAGAGAAATTAAATTACATCAAAACTTCTCATTTTGCAAAGCAAACTAGTAAGTACTTTAAATTAAGCATAAAATCAAGCCACCTAATTTATGCACCCAAAGGTACCTACTTTCCGGTTAATCTCAACAATACTACCATTGGCACTTCAGTGAGTGCGGAGTTTAGGAGCAATAACCATTTTCCTAAATCAAAAAAAAGTGCAATGGAAGTTCAAACGAGCTGTAATCGAAACAAGTCTGAGCTAGAACTCAATAATTCAAATGCTTACCTCTCTGGGTAACCATAAAGCATCGCCTAATTGGTCCGACATCACTAAAAGTTTCTTCAAGCTGAAATATAGAGAAATTAACACACAAATTACAATATATTCGTGAATTTGTTCATGTATGGTAAATAAAGAGATTTAGAGAGAGAAAGAGAATCTGAACCTGGGAATTAGTGAAAGAATAAGGCAAGTTAGCAACGAAGATAGTGGCAGGACTGTATTGGCTATCGCCACCTTCTTTCTTCTTCATCGGCTTGTTCTTGTTCTTTCCCATCTTTCTTTGTAGTTTGGAGTTGCAGAGCGAGAGGCTATTGAACCTAATCAAATTGTTTTATAAATTTCATGTTTTTCATATATATGGAGTAAATGTGTACAAGGTTTATATAGGGTTTAATTTAAACTACATAATAATGTAATAAGCTAAGCTGGGCTGGGCTGAGCTGAGCTGGGCTGGGCAAGGAAGGGCAGGTCTAGACTAGACTGGACTGGTCTGGGATGGGCCAGTTTAAGGTTGGGTTAGTCCTTCAGAAATAATAACACTTCTTTGAACTTTGTTGTCTTAATAAAAAAAGAGAAAAGAAACACTTTTTTTATTTTTTATAAAAAAAAGTGATGCTAGTAAATGACAAAAAAAAGCTTGTCCGTGGTTGGTAGGGCCTCCGGGCATAAATTTTGAACATAAGCTCTCTTTCTTCTATTATAAGCCTACACCATCAAATCTAATTTAATATGTTTAGTTTGATTTTAACGCTATAGTGGGCCCACGTTTCCATGCCAGAATTTCCAAACAATTTTGTTTTATATATCAACTTATATTTTTATTGTTTTGGGAAAGGAGTGGGTGGGGTTAATTTTATTCATACTTATGTGTAATTTAAAATTACCATTTTAAATAATTTTTTCACACTTATATTACACGTGTTAGCCGAACTTATGGGTTGGTTTAATTTGTAATGTAAAATATGGCAATCGATTATAATGATGACTAGTGGCACGTGCCAATTTTGTTAATGTCCTTACTTTGTCAAGCTGCCAAGTATATACAATCGTGTGGATTACCGACCCACAGTTTTTTAATGATCACAGTTGGCAAACTTGATAGAAATTTGAAGATAGTATCATTTACTAGCAAAATAAAAAGGATAAAACTAGAGAAATACTAATATATTTAAAGCTTTGACAATAATATATTATTATTTTTAAACAAATATTAGGTAATATAATGGAGTTTGGTGGAAATGACTCAACCAACGTTACATCACAAGTATAACTAGTAGTGGTACAATTGGGAATTAAGCTTATATTACCATTGCCATTCATTTTCACATACGTAACTTTTAAAGGGTTGGATCAAGTAAATTTATATTTCTATGCAGAAAGAATGACACTTCCAACTAAGTCTTGTCTTTCTAGGAATACGAAAAGAGAGGTCATGATAATATCATCTACGTTCATATCGTTTCTTATTAGAAATTTTGGGTCAATGTTAATTATTTTAAATTGAAATATTTATGAATCGAGATCCTGATAAATATAAATACGAATGACACAATGGAAGAAAGAATTTTTCAAGAATGTTTGAGAAATATTTTGTCGACTTGAAATTGTCAAATCATCATTTATAATCATAGATATAAGACTCATTTATTATTTATTCGAGACGCATTATATAAAAATATCAGTCGTCTTGAATTAAAATGGGATAACCAAGTGCATCTTGTCAAAAGCAAACGCATATGGCACTGGAGAAACCATCACTAATCCATGTTAATCATAATCGGTTATAATTAAACCGAATTATTTATTCGGTTAAAATTGAATATCGAATTTCATATAATTTTATTAGGTAAAAAGCACTTTTTGACCACTGTGGTTATAGTGTTTTAAGCAATTAGCCACTGTGTTTTTAAAATATTCAATTAACCCACTAAACTTTTTAAAAATATGCAATCAACCCATTCCGTCCAAATTGAGTAACTGCCGTTAAAAAATATCCTACGTTGCTTAAAAAAAATAAAAAGAAATGACATGTAAATGGTGAGATGGCTTGTCTTCAACCTTTAGCCGGGTTAACCCGACCCGTGCATATATTAAACGGGTCAAAAGCCATAACCCTCTTGTTTTAATTCTAAATAACATAAATAATATACCAAAATTTTTGTATCAATTAAATCTATTACAACATGTTATTCATATCACAAAAGTAAGTCAAAAGATCAAGTAGATCGGCCGGATATGAACCGATAGAATTTTTCCACTGTGAGTCAGTGAATCCAAGTTCAATTAGTTTGTATTAGATAAATCAATCTGCGCATCATAGATCCGAGTCGGTCAATTCATAGATCATTTCTTTCTTCTTCTTTCTCTCATTGTTTATTTGTTGTATAAAGAAGAAAATTGTTAAGAAGAAAATCTCTCAAACGCTTCTTTCGGTCGAAATCCGATCCGGTTTGCCGCCAATGACGCCCTCTACGGAATTTTGTTGGATAGTTAAGAAATTTTCAGTAATTTAATTGAAGGGTATGTAGAATTCTTGATGAAGTGAAAAAAGGGCTACTTTTGTATGATCGAATGGGAGGCATAGGTTTAGTGCCATCATTCATCAAGTTATATCATGTTTTTTGTGGATATGGTGGAGAATGGCTCCTCGCTTCGTTATCATGTTTGTTTTTAAAAGAAGATGAACAGTAGGGTTTATTTAGGGAAGAAGATGACCAGTAGAATAAATAATGTTTTATTTATTTATGTTTGTAATTTGCATTATTTCTTTTTTGTCTAAACATTTCAAAAAAAAAAATTGGTCTTTTACTGTCAAATATAAAGTAACATGTATTGTACATCGCAAAATTGTATTTTTATTTATTGTTTTATTTTAGGCTTATTTATTCATTTTGAAGGAGAAAGAAAATAGGAAATGAAAAAATTATTAAAAAATAAATTAAACCCTTTATTTTAATTTTATTATTATTTTAATTATTTTTTTGTCACATAATCAATAATTGATTATTTGTATTATTTTAATTAATGATTTTTTATTATTGATTTTGTATTATTTATATTATTTGGAATTAATTTTTAAAATAAAATAATTATTCAAAGAAAAAAAAGATAAAAGGAATTTTTTTTATATAAAAATGAATTAAACAATAATTATTTTTCTTGATTTTATTATTTTATTTTTAGTTTGAGAAGAAAAAATTATAAAGAAAATCCATTAAAAAATAAAAGAAAGGAGCTAATATGTATCTATTGCCACATAATTACCATGTCATTTTTTATTTTTATTTTTAAAAGCCACGTAAGCAATTCTTGCTGATTTGTTAACGGCAGTTACAAAAAATGGACGGAATGGCCTGATTGAATATTTTTAAAAAGTACAGTGGGCTAATTGAATATTTTAAAAGTACAGTGACTAATTGCTTAAACCACTATAACCACAGTGGTGAAAAAGTACTTTTTGCCAATTTTACTATTCGAATAAGTATTTGAAATACGAACTAACCGAATAATCAAAACCCGAATAACCGAATTATACTATTCGGTTATTCACCAAAATATGAACTTAATTTTATTAAACAAAAAATTTCACAATTTTTTCATTATAGTTTCCAAACAATATTTAACCACAATCCGCAACAATAATAATTCATAAACTAGTTTAAGAATTTCTAATTAATAATACATAAGTACACAATTCATATGACAAAGTCTATCAAATTCTAATTAAAAACAGTATTTTATTTTTTTAAGTTTTTAATTTGATTAATCGGTTATCCGAATAGTCTAATTTTCATATTCAAAATCGAAATTAAAAACCAAAATATAAAATGATTATAACTAAATATACCCAAATAATCAAATAATTGAATTGAAAAAAAATTAATTTAGTTCGATTATTTGATTTTATGTAGTTTTTTTTCCTCAATCCTAAGATGACCTTTGAAGTCTTCATAACCACTAGATTCTCTATTTTATACCCTTCATGGAATATTGTAATTGTAATAACCCGAGATTTTCTAAATAAAATAAATAAGAAAATTTGCGTATAATTTTTTTTTATTTAATGACGAGAATAAATGTCTAGTAATGTGAACGATAAATGCGAATATATTTATTACTTGAAAAATTAGAAATAATTATGGAATTATTAATTACTACAAATTATATTTTATGGTAATTAATTTTACAGAAGCGAAATGTTTTTATTAATTATTTTCCATGATAACATGATTGGAAATAATATATGAAGTGATAATTAGAATTTATATAATATATATTTTATTATATGAATTGTTCGAATATTTAAATCAAGTATTTTAACTTGATATGCGAAAGAGAAGTCGAGATATGAGATCCAAACCACGAATTGGGATTGTGATCAAGAGATGAGAATAATAATATTATATTATTGTTATAATGATTTTACTGATTACAATAATTATGTCTTGTGTATGTATGTGAGACAGATAATATTGAGACGATAATGATTGACCAATTAAGTCATAAAGATATTACCGTCTTTGTGAAACCCTAATTATTAAACTTAGTTATGAGAAATGGTGAGTAGTATTTGTGTATATGAAGTTTCTTGTGTATATGAAGGTTATTGTGTATAAGATGTCTGTAATTAGAAGAAACCCCTATCATCTGTTGTTTTGTCGATAATTAGGACAAACCCTAATTATTACAACCCTAATCGGTTGAAGTTAGAGATCGTAATGACGTGTTAGAACATACATGAGATAATTAGAGAACCCTAATGGTCAATTAGAAACCCTAATTGATGGCGTTAAGAAACCCTAATTAGAAAATCCTAATTTTCATGAAAACCCTAATTTAAAATTATCGGGTTTAATTACGATGTTAATGTATAAATGTTTTAATTTACCAAAGGATGAAAAGTAATTGGTAAATAATAAAATTACCATCTAGTGATTAAATATTACATTTAATTGCCATGTACAAGAATGCCCATGAAATTATATGGGAAATTACCAAAATACCCTTTTTGTCCATTTTAGTGTATTATTAGTAGCATTGTTGATGGAATCTTCAATTATGCTAGCTAATCAATGGCTTCTAGAATTCCCTCATGCTACTATACCATTACACCTCAATTATACCAACCCCTATTGAGCATCCAAGGCACTTGACATGGTACATATATGAGATTGAAGGAGAAATAATGCAAATGCACACTAATATTTTCTAAACTCTCTAGCCACACTCTCTCAAGCTTTAGCCAACGAAATTCTCTTACCCATAAGCTCCTAATCAAAGCCCAACCATTACAAACAACAAATCAGAAGCATCAAAGCCAAAAAAATCAAAAATCGAAGCTAGAAAAGGTATGAAATTCTCTAATTTTGAAATCCTTCGATTCGATTTTAATTGATGCAATTGATTGTTTAAAGTAGTATAATAGGGAGTCTATTAATGTTCTGGGTTGTAAAAACACAAACCCATAACATCAAAGTGCACGAATTTGAAGATTTAAACAAGTTGGAAAAACCGAATTCTGTTATTTTTCACCAAATGTCAGAGGCTATAACTCTTTGGTCGATCTCGAGTTTTGTTGTTTAAAAGTTGTTATAGGTAGCCTGATATGTGGTCTTTAATATCCAAAAGGAATAAAGTTTATAGCTATTGTAGATCGGGATTTATAAGCGGTCAAAGTGGGTTGACCTAAGATTGAATCACATGTTTCTTCAAACCCGTAAAATATTCTAAGTGTCCGGAAAATATTTTTTGGCAAATGTCGAGCCTTATATCTCGGTTATCTTTAATGTGTTTTGTGTTCTAAAGGTTGTTATGTGTAGCTTGTTATGTGTATTTAACCTCCAAAAGAATCAGGTCCATATATATTACGTATTAAGAGTTATTTAAGGTCAAAGTTGGTTGATTTTAAGATTGGACGGAAAAATTAGAAGCAAATTGCAATTTTCTAAGTGTTGATTTTTCCGACAAGGTTTGACCATACTTTATCCGCTTGATTTCTTGTTGTTATGATGATGTTAAGTGTTAGAATTGTAGTCCTACATGTTGTCTATATAATTGGAATTGATAGATCACGTAAGCGTTGCACGCATCATCAAGTTATAGAGGTCCAAAGTAGCACTTGAATCGTTCTTTGTGAAAAACGACTTTGGAAAGCTACTTTGATAGATTATTTCTCCCAGATCTGATGTTTTTAAGCGTTATGATTATTTGTAATTGTAGTCCGGTATTTCTCTACAAGACCCAATTTATAGATTGTCCAAATTCGTTAAGATAAGAGAGTTATTCACGGTCCAAAGTAGAAATTTCGGTTACGCCTTATGAAGATGCAGGTAGGCTCAAGAACACCTATATGACGGTTGCTCTGTCACTATAGGGGCCTTTTAGCACAGCTTTTAATTATTTTAATTTCGATTTTCCGAAATTAATTTAAAAATTAGAAAAATTAGTTTTAATTATTAAAAATACCAAATAAATTATGAAAATTTTTTAAAGTCCGAAAAATAGTTTTTAATTATTTTGAGTATATTTCATAAATATTTAATATTTTTGAAATATAAAAGGTATTTATTTATTTAATTATAATATTAAATAAATGATTTAAAAATAGTTTTAATTCATGAAAAATCATGAAAAATTATTTTATGGTATAAGAAAATATTTTAAGTTATTTTCCATGACTTTTAATATTTTATGATGAATTTCATTAATTAATTATATATTAATGATATTAAAGTTATTTAATGATTATATTAAATAATTTAGTTTAAAAATGATTTTAATATTATAAAAATCATTTTAAATGAAATTAAGGTATTTAAAAATATTTTAAGTTATAAAATATAACTTTTAATATTTAAAGGATAATTTCATTAATAATTTAATATTAATGATATTAAGATAATATTAATGATATTTAGTTTATTTAATAATTATTATTAAATAAATAGTTTAAAATGGTTTTATTTATTTAAAATTATTTAAAGAGGATATTAAGGATTTAAAATATTTTAAGTTATAATTAATGACTTTTAATATTTGGATGAATAGTACATTAATATTTATATATTAATGGTGATTATTTAAAAATGATTTTAATTGTTTTAAAAATCATTTAAGGATAATATAAATGTTTTAAAAATAGTTTGAGTTATTATAAATAACTTTTATATTTTTGGCAATGGTTTCATTAATAGTTTAATATAAATTAATGGAATTGTTTAATGTTTAAATCATTTAATTATGATTAGATGTTTTGAAAGTTATATCCAACCAAACTAAATGACTTGAGAACCCAGGTTATGAAGTCCGAGATTTGATGAAAGCACACATATAGTAATGAGTTATATCACTATAAGCCCTTGAGTGACATGATTTGATTTATTTTAACTTTTTCAATTTACGGAAAATTGAAAATGATTAAAAGTAAAATGTCCGATATTTCTGAGATGTGGAGGTATAGAATAAGAGTCTTAGACTCAAGTATTTACCCGATAAAAAAAAGCCGATGCTGGCAAGACAATTTGTCGGAATCCTATAATAGAAAGAAAAGACTTACAGTAGAAAGCATGGGTGAGATATTTGAAAAATGTATAAAAGTATAGAATAG
This sequence comes from Panax ginseng, assembly GCA_020205605.1. Lineage (NCBI taxonomy): Eukaryota > Viridiplantae > Streptophyta > Magnoliopsida > Apiales > Araliaceae > Panax > Panax ginseng. Next base: position 2,644,406 of record CM035142.1, read on the forward strand.
AAAGTATGATCATTTGCGATTATGTGATGACGTGATTAGACTATGTCTTGGCCAAGTAATTGACATGATTATGTGTTATGATATATATTGTCTAATCGAACGAATGACCGCTTTATTGATAGGTTGTGATAAAGAGATAAGACCTAAGTTGAGATTTGTAGAATCAAAGAAATCAAAAGTATCCTACCTTTGCATTTCCTTTATGCAATGGACATGAGTAAGAAGTTTGTAATTATTCTATTCTGCATGATTTTGTATGCTTTGATTATCAACATGTTAGCTCGGATATATATTACATTAAGTTGATTTCTAAATGGTTATACAAGTGTCCCCATTTGGATAATCATGGCATTTATTCACATGTTGATATACCTTTGTCAATTACCCGTATACATATGTGTTGAATTACATATTATTGTTGAAGAAGATTAAAACCTTGGGTTTGGAACGAGGCATGTATGAACATTAGATAATGGAAAATTTTTTATTACTTACTACGGACAAAGGTGAAGCGATGAATTTCGTTCAAGTTATGTAGTATTGATCAATCTGAGGTACACAACAGGGTGATCACCCTCCGTGCCGTAAGTTATAACGCATTCATGATGAATTTCTGCTAAACCTTTTCGAAAATGAAAAACCATGTTCATAGTATGTTTTTAAACCCTATTCATGGGTGGAGCCTAATTTCAAGAAATTGAAAGAGAGTTGTTATGTGAATCTTTTATCAAGATCTGATTACTTCACAACTTTTGATTCGTTGTAGAAGTGTTATGTAAAGAGAATACTTATATTCTTTCAATTTATATATATATAATTGCTATTATCTTTGGGCACTCAAATGCTCATCCTTGCTTAAACTAAATGTTTTTCGATTACGTCGATCGACACAAGGCTCGTGCACTAACAAGGAAAAGAAAAGCTATTGAATGAGATTTAGTATGAGTTAATGGTTATAGTTAGTAAAGACAATGGAATCTATTGTCGAGATATTGTAAGGAATGTATTTGAAGGTCACGTACTGGGAAGTAAACTTTGATGTATGTAAATTAAGTTGAATGTATTATTATTTAGTATTATTCAACAAAAAAGAAATGGTATCGTGGAAGCCAAGGTTCGGGTTTCAAGACTGGATTTGGGAATGCCACGATAATACTAGTGTGTGTTTCAGGCTCCCGGCATTGTATGACGGTGAGATTTATCTCAAATTTTGGACGGTTCAAATGATTTATTAAATGAGCGAAAAATTTAAAATTATTTATATTTTATTAGAAAGATAGAAAGATATAACCTTAGATTTGATTTTTGCCAATCCCTAGGTTTAGGGGTTTTGTTATGCTGCAGCTGCACCTCTCACTCCCTCAGTCTAAGATTCCAAATCTCAAGTTGATAAGTGGCCCCTTGCTCCCAAACCCTGCTACTCTGTTCCTTACCAGTTACCATACCGGCCTTATCTCTCTCTTTTTATATTCAGTGCCCAGGCCCAGGGATTTTAATTTAATATACAAAATTTTCAAAACCAATTAACTCCTACCAGAATTCTGACTCCAATTTGAATTATATTTAAAAACTTATGTTCAAATTTGACACAACTTAAATAATTATTATTGAAATTTGATTTAATCCCTTTCATAATGTATTCAAAAACAATCAACTCCTACTTGAATTTGACTCAAATTTTAATTCTATTTTTAAATTTCACTCAACTTAAATATTTATTACTTAAATTTAATTCGAGCCCTATGATGATGTATTAAAATTATTTGTGAGCTAGGTTTGAATTTGAGAGCTTCGATTAACATGAAATTTATTTTTTGGTAAGTTAGTAGATAGAATATTGTGCAGCATGAAAGCCTCGCTGCATGCCACAAGACTCTTTTTGATCAATTAACTAACTTATCTAAAAATAAACTGCATGCTAATCAATTTCAAATTTGAGATAGGTGATGGGATAGGTCACAATCAAATGTTGTATTTATATGAAGGATACCTTTGTAATCCTATTTCCTCACATGGATAAATGTACCTCTAGAATTAATGATGAAAATTGCAGCCATAACTTCAACCATCAACCCTACAAACAAACTTTTGCTACTTGCTACACTTTTCATATGCAATAATATCATCAATAATCATCCAAAATGCCTCATATAGCATGTTTGGGTCCACTGCTTACCAAATTCTATGTCTGAATCATAAAGAGACAGTGACCCTTGATCTTTTCAACCTGCAAAAAGGGAAAATAAATTGACACTAGTACTCCATCAGTTTTTTTTTAAATTTATTTACTTTTGGTTGGATCTATCATATATTTGTAATTAGTTTGTATGTTTGTTTTTTATTTAATTTGCATTGTTATTTGTTGAAATTATCATCACTAGTTTAAATTTATATTATTTTTTATTTTATAATGCATAAAAATAGAGTTATTATATTTTCACAACTACGTTCCTCATTCAAAGAATGTCATAACTAATTTTCATTTTACCATAAAATTTTAATGTGAAATAATTTTATTTAGTTTAACAAAGTATTAGCGAGAAAAATGATCATTTTGAGTTATTTATGGGATGTCTTATACTTCTTCCGTCCCATGATACATAATATATGATTTTATTTTTTTAAAATTATTTAACGTTTTATATAATTTAAGATAATTAATTATAATCTTTCTAAAATTACCCCCATGATGAGAGAAAATGTTACAGGTGAGGGAGAGTATGAGATAAGTAAATGATAAATGGTAGTATTATAAACAATTAATACTATATTTAATAATATTTAATTATTATTTTAATTCTTATACACAACTTTAAAATATTATATATTATAGAACGAAAGTACAAGTGTGACATCTTCTACTGGACAGAGATAATAAATGACAAAAAAGAATGTTACCATTATTGTAAGTTTACATTTAATTCCATGCTGACTCTCTTACTTTGTGGAGTACTTAAGTATTAGTAGTAATATACATTGTGGTCAATGAAAATTTAATATGGCTGCTTGTGATACAGTTAATGCCTTTAAATGTTGAAACTATTGAACTAGTAGTACATTATAATGAGCAATGCCAATAATACAAGTATACAACTATTCTAACACACATCTACATTTCAAATAACCAATAATTTGGTTACTCAATAGTAGTAGTATTATTCATTATTATATTGGTCAATAATATGCAAAATATTTTGCCTCCCTCAATTGACAAATGTTGCATAGTACTGTCTCCTAATATAAGATTTTTTTAGTGTTGTGCATAAGTATTAAAAAAATAATTGTATAATATTAAATATAATATTTTTTTTATTTCTATTTAAATGACGTTTTAGAGTTTTTTATTTGTTCCTAATTAATTGACGTTTGTTTAAATCTAGGAGAATTAATGATACTTTTTCTAAAATTATCCTTCATTACTCTACCTATTTTTTTGGTACTTTAAACTCTTGTGCTATAATAAATTAATGATTTAAGGGTATTATAGACAATTGAATACTATATTTAATATTTTCAAATCATTATCTTAATTCTTGTGCCTATCTCTAAAACGTCATTTAGATAGGGACGGAGGGAGTAGTATCAATTATCTATATTGTCCTTGTATTAAAAAGAGAGATTGTTATTTATTGGACAAAAAATAGTGAGAGAACCAAAGTTTGTTTAATACTTATGGTAATATTAGAAACTAAGCAATTAAGTTAAAATAAGTTATGAAGGTGTTCGACTCATGATGACTTATAAATTAAAATCAAAATGTAAAGATTACTAAAAAGTACATTAATAAAACTTTTTAATATTGGTGTTTTGTCAATCTCATAGAATATGCGTACCTTTATATATAAAGAAAGTTTGGTAGTCGTTATAAACTTTTTAAGATTAAAAGTTGAGAGCCAAAAATCTTTTCCTTTAACAATAAGTTAAACGTTATTAACAATTATATGGTAAATTTTCTTTTATTTCCCTCCTGACCCCGTCTCAAACTCTTCTATATATTCTTAAAATTGAATTTTATTACCCAAAAAAAAACTTTGGAGAGTAAAAAGTATAAATGGTAGTGCTGCATGGACCACATAGAAAAGGTTGAGGTGCAAATGATAAAACAACAAAAGCGTATTGGTGTTATTAGAAAAATTAAAAAAGAATAATTCCCAGTGCAAAAATTAAATTTTAGTTGGAGCAAGAAGAATGATTCGGGTTCACTCTCTATACACTAATACTTGTAATTATTAAACTCGCACCGGACTGTCCATTCATCCGCTAAAAATTAGAATCGGTTGATATTTTGGTCTGATTTAAGCTAATTTTATTGATTTAATCAAAATTCAGTTGATTTATCGGTTCAACCGGTAAAATTGGTTAATTGATTTAGTGGCTTTGTTTTTTATTTTTTTGTGCACAAAAAAATTTAATATTAAAATTAATCACTTTTAATAATTTTATAATTCAACTTTATTAAATTTTAGTTCATAAAAAATAAAATTTTTAATTTTTTTATTAATTATCAATAATATATATTTTAATATATTAATAATATCACTAAGTTAATAACAATTTCACCATTGGTTTGAACCGATAACCCACCCAACCGATGCAATAACCGTTCCGGATTTTAAAATTTTGCTCACTAGACATGAATAAATAAAATAAACAAATAAATTACAAATATGGTGGATATTGCAGCAACTCAGACCTTCCATTCATCCTTAAGATGAGAGAGAGACATCCAAAGGTTGAAGAGAGAAAGAGAGTAGAGAGAGGAGAGGAGAGGAGGTTTAAGGGAGGTTTAGGTCTACCAACTGGTAGTTAGAGATTGCACTCTTTAACCAAACACCATCAACAGCAAGAACCAAGTCAAGCAACACTAACGATTGTAACAACTAGCTGATAGAAATCATAGAAATTTAGAAATAGAACCATTAAATGGGAGATAGTTTTTTAAGCAAGAATTTGGGCTTGTGAGACAAAAAAAGAAACAGAGCAATCAGATAGGTATAGAGAGAGATGGATGAGTCTTTTATGTAGCTTTCTCAGGTGGGTATGGATGGAATGATGGGATAGAAAATATATACTTATTATAAGAAAAAGAGAGTAAAGAGATGATGATTTATTATGTACTTTGAGCTACAAAAAGTTCATTTCTGGGTTGTGTTTTTCTTTTTTATTTTGTTTTGAATTTTGGTGTGTGTTTATGTGTGTGAGAGATTAATTAGTGAAAAGGTAATTCTCTTTCTTTCTGGTTATCTTGGGATCGGTATGTTTCCATTCAAGGAGGATTCTTTTGGCCGATCGGAGCTTTTCTGTTCCCCACAAGACACACAACTGTGACTGGTTTTCAGGTATTTTTATTATTTTATTTGTAAATTATTATTAATTTGTCTGACTTTGTTTTCCTTATCATCTTTTCTGCTGTTGTGATAGAGAATATGCTATCTTTTTCTCTCTGAACTAGACAATGGATATATGATGATATTTAAATTAAGAGTTGATGGCTGTAATTCCTTTAGGTAAATTTCTTGGATTATTGGGTTATCAATCTTGCTCCATATACTTCCTTTTCTTTTAATCTATCTCTGCTTTTGAACAATTTATATATGATAAAATCTTAAAAAATGTTGCTTTCCTTTATTTTTGGTTATCTACATTGATAGGCAATTGTGTATTTGTCTGGCTTTATCTTCTCTTCTGATATTATTTTTAGGGTACTTTACCAACTGGATTTTTCCCTAGGTTTCTGTCATCACTGCTTATTTATTTAGTCAAGCTAGTAAAAGGGATTCTTTCTTCTCTTTCTCTATTCCTCTCTTTTTGGCTGTGCTGAAAGTGGGTTTGTTTAAGTTTTAATAAATTATATATTTTTGGATGTGGAATACAATTATAGCTTTGTCGGCAAACTAAGATATCTATCAGCAAAATGTGATGTGTGTGTTCGTGCGTGTAAAAAGTGCAAATGTATCCACTTGATTAGTGCTTATGGCCGTTCCTGTAATCTACTTCTGGCTATTTCTTTGAACTTTGTTAAGCAATTAAGAATGTTATTTTTTCCTTTTTATAAGCAGCAACATGCACTCTCTTACCTAAAACTTTGTTATGGAAATCTCAATTTAATTAATCTGCATCAAATATTGACTTAATAGATTTATTTTCAATAGTGCTTAAAGTATTATTTTCAAGAATTTATTACCAATTTCAAATGTTGTTCTCGGTTGTTTTGGGGTACTTCTCTGTTAATCTTGACAGCAACTGATGACGACCATTCCAATGGTTGGTTTCAGTTCTTGAAGAAACTAGGTGAAGTTTGAAGAAAGACAAAAGGGGGTGATGTCCACTTATTTCCCTAGTTCAAACAATGAAAGAGATGTGGCGCCGATGAACTATATGAGGGAACCTTTGCCTGGTTCTTATTCCGAAGCACCAGTTCTCCCAGGGATGATGATGTACATGAACTACGCGTCTTCTTCTGGATCATATTCAGATACATTGGCTGCAAATTCCCAGCAGCAGAACACCTGCGTTGATATTCCTCATGCAGGAGCTTCAGATTCCAATATCTCACAGAATGAATTCCTATCAAATCTTGGAGGGTCACAAGTTGGTGAGCACGATTTCAGCGCATGGAGGGATGGCAGAAGTGAGATGCTATTGATGCAACCAATGGGTGGAACCACCGGCATCCTTCATGGTAGTCAAAACTTGCAGGGTCAGGGATTATCCCTCAGCCTCAGTCCACAAATTCCATCTGGAATACAAATTTCTTCTATGCAATACAGGAATCCTAACCCAGGCTTCTCTTCATTTTTGGGTCCAAACATATCAGTTTCAGGGGATGATGTTGGGAGGAATAGATCTTTTAGAGATGATGAGGCCTCCCGCAGTAAACAATCGAGAAACACTGAATACATGCAGGCTGATTTTCCAGGAAGCAGTTCAAATTTAATGAAAGGGGATGTTTCTCCATTTGTAATGTCAAATATAGCAAGAAGCATTCCCAACTCCAAGTACCTAAACGCAGCCCAACAGCTGCTTGATGAAGTTGTGAATGTGCGGACAGCTCTGAAGCAGCATGATTTCAAGAAAGACTCAGTGAGGGATCCCAAAGAAATTGACGGGGCATCAAAAGGAAATGCACAAGATTCAACCAGCAATGCTCCAAGTGAGCTTTCAGTATCTGAAAAACAGGAAATGCAAAACAAGATGTCTAAGCTTTTGTCTATGCTGGATGAGGTGAGGCTAATTTTAATGTTAGCATTCATGTAATAGTTTTTTTCCTTTACTTCATTGCCAATTAATTTTCTCCTCTTAACTATCTACCTCCATATTCACCTTACTAGTTGCTAATATGGCTTAGCTGGTTTAATTCCTTACCCTGAAACCCAATTCAAGCATTTCTACTTTATTTCAGATCTTTTATTCTATGTAGTTTCAGCATTTGACTTTTTTTTTCTTTCAGTTTTCTTTGTGAGAAGTGAGGTTCCAACATTAGGAAATAGAAATTCCATTTAAGAAAGCAAGAGATATAAAGGGAGCTGAATTTTCTTGAGATCTAGATACACCTTCTCTTAACAGGATTACTGCATGAAAAAAAAAATGCAGTGCTAAACTACAAATTTGCTTCCTTCAATTTTGAGGACATAACTTACTAGTCCCAAATTGAAACATAGGGAATATACTAGACTCTTTATCTTGACCCTTGACCACCAGACCGTTATAAATATTGAGGCATAAAACCCCTGCTCTGGTAGCTCCTTGGAGCTCAAACCCTTCTTTAACTTGTATGTGTAGTTTTTCCCTAACTACCGACACAAGCCTCCGAGTCACTTGAGGGTGGGCTTGTGGTGAGCCAAGATGATCTAGGTACTCTTGGGACAGTGGATTGAGCCTTGATCTCAAACTTGGGTTCAGGCTCGGGTCATTACATAAGTGAGATTATTATGTATTAGATAAGGGTCTAACATGAAATTGCAGGATATTAATGTACAACTGATTACCCTATAAAAGTTTGGTGTCTCCATGAGTGAATTCTTATGGAAGCAACACATGCAAGTAATTTGAGAGAGTGTTCTTAATCTATTTTATATAGCATTGGTGGATTGTTTTTTGCTTTTATAAACCAAATTTGTTAATCCTTGAAGGCATTTTCTGTAGCTACGAAGGTTGTGCAGCTTGAGCATGTTTTTTTTCTCTAATCGGATGATGTCTTCATTTCATAGATATATATCTACTTATTGTTAGAATTTTGAGATTTAATCTTGGGGCTTAAAATTGTTATTGACCAGTAGTCTCTGTCGCGAGGGAGGTCTTACCTTAGAACTGAAGCCCGAGTAAAACAAATCCTGATAGAAAATGTAGAAATCTATTTCTTACCTTCAAAAGAGCACCTTTTAAGTTATGGACTTCCAGAATAAAAGAAGTCAACAACGCTCTATATGGTAGAGACCCGATCATCCATTATCCACGTCATTTTAATATTTGCCTTTATATTAATGTAAAGAAAGAAATATATGACTCCTTTCTTACCATACTATTAGTGTTATTATAGTCTATTGTCCTACAGAGAGTAGATGTCAAAAAGAACTATACCCTCTACTTGACAAATGCATTAAAAGAGGTTGTAGAATATCTTAACATTTCTGCATATGGAAAGCGTAGTTCGCTTGAAACAGTTCACATTTACATATGAAGTGTTTTTCATTATTATTCTCAAACTTGAAATTCCTAGACGGACTATATGCCTTGGAAATTTATGAAGTCTAGATACAATGAACATGATCTCCATCTAAGCTCCAAATGAATTTGAACTTTACTTCTCTTTCAATAACTGATGATCATCATTTTTATTATGAAAGGTTGATAGAAGATACAGACAGTATTTTCATCAGATGCAGATAGTGGTATCTTCATTTGATGTGATTGCAGGATCTGGGACAGCTAAACCCTACACAGCGCTTGCTCTCCAAACAATTTCACGTCACTTCCGTTGCTTGCGTGATGCAATAAATGGACAAATCCGAGTTACTCAAAGAAGCCTCGGGGAACAAGATGGTTCAGCAAATAGCAAGGGGGTTGGAATATCTCGACTTCGCTATGTAGACCAGCAGCTTAGACAACAAAGAGCCCTTCAGCAGCTTGGTATGATGCAACAACACACATGGAGGCCACAGAGGGGGCTTCCTGAAAGCTCTGTCACGGTTCTGCGCGCTTGGCTATTCGAACATTTTCTTCATCCGTAAATTTCGTTTCCAACCTTCTTCAAAAGTTCTTTTCCTTTCTGTTTATTTCCCTTCAATTGTACTATTCATGGTCATTGTGCTATTCGATTGATATAATTAATATTTCCTTGTTAAACAGGTACCCTAAGGATTCTGATAAGATCATGCTAGCACGGCAGACAGGCTTGACAAGAAGTCAGGTAAACAGAACTATCTACATATGGCAGTTAGTAAATTTGATCATGTATTCCTATGTGTTTATAGAGGCACATAGAGGATTTTCATTTCATTAGTTAAGCTTACTTCTCTCCAGATCAATCATGCTAACACTTGAAGTCTAGATTTAAGTGGTAGCGAGCAACATGATAAGTATAACACATTCTAGGTTCTAAACTCCACAGAGGCACTTTGGGGCGAGGTTTACCCAGTGCATACCTGAATCGTAATTGCTGCTGGTGACTCTGGAAAAAGAAAAGGAGTAATCAATAATAGTGAAAATTTTAATGAAACGAAGACTAGATTTACTGGACTAGATATGCCTGTGAGGGATTACATAAGCTTTTGAAAAGACTTTTTCTTTGAAAGTATTTTAGAGAAACATTAGTGTTGTTTATGATTGTTAAAGAAGACGAGCCATCTATAGAAGATCATGGATGGAAACTATTTTCCTTTTGTGTGAATCATATTGTATTAGGTCACTTGAACTGAGCTAGAGAAAGTTTCGTTCATTTGAATAATCATGCAATTAAGTTACCTAAAATGAGCTAAGATATCTAGATTTTTTCTAAGTTGTCCAGTCAAAAGCTTCATCTGGTATTTCTTGGTTTTAATCACGAAAATATTGATTCAAGAATCTATAAAGTCGTAAGGTATCAACAAAAAACCCCTTCTATTACGGGCTTGATGACAAATTTTAATTGTCATTGTGATGCTCACTATGTGACTTGTGTATATATATATAAGATTGGTTCTTCCATATTACTTGCTCTACTTCTGCAATGTGCTGATGTATTTCCGGTCTGGCTCAGGTCTCGAATTGGTTCATAAATGCACGTGTGCGGTTGTGGAAACCCATGGTTGAAGAAATGTACAAAGAAGAGGCTGGCGATGCTGAAATGGATTCTAATTCCTCATCAGACATTGCTCCAAAGACTACAAAAGTGGATGTAAAGACCTCTGAGGATAGAGGGGATGATTTGCAAAATAGTGCAACTTCCACAGCAACTGAGAAATGTAGCACTGGACAATTTTTTGAGCCAAAGTCCAGACATGCTCCTGATGTGGAAATGGTGGGACCATGTACTGAATCCGGTTTTCATATTGTAAGTCAAGGAGAAACTGAAACTCAATATGAATTAGGAAAACCAAGGGGGGACCAAACTGAATGCAACATTTTTTCGGATACAATGGTTCAGCCAAATGGGAGCAGCGAGAGGTTCATGGCCGCGTATCACATATCAGAGTTGGGGAGGTTCGGAAATAGGGGTGGTGTATCACTCACTTTGGGATTACAGCACTGTGAGGATGGTAGTATACCCATGTCTGTTGGGACTCATCAAAATTTTGTCACCATGAGAGGAGAGAATGTTTATGATCCCGCAGCCCCTTCTCTTGGTACTGAGACGGTGGATTTTGACTGTATTGATTCCGGAAACCAGCAGCACAGGTTTGGTTCCTCTCATATGTTACATGACTTTGTAGCATGATAAGTTTTTTTTCCTTTGTTTTTTTGTGGTGATTTTTGAGCTATTCTTGTCACGAAGAAGGATTGGTGAATGGTGACACAACTTGGTAGATCTTGAATGATCCCAAAGATGAATACTCCTCTTCGTTCAGATGGTCCAATTAGAAGTTATGTTCCTCTAAATATGAAACACAAGTGTAATATAGTAAAAATATTTGTTTGAAAGTCGGCATATTTGTAAAGATAAGATGCCTGATTTTATTTTATTTTTTGTTTTAGATGTTGAATGAATAGTTTGGTAATGAAGAAAAAGAGGATCTTCTATTTGAAATAAAGACATGCGGGACTTGGCCAATTGTAATTTTGATGGCACATGTTTTAGTGTCCACAAGAACATCTGAGTGGTTGTTTGATGCCTGGTCAATTCTTTAATCTTCATAAATAATGTCCAGATTTTTACTGTAAAAATACCTTGTTTCCCTTTTTTTCTATAATGATAAATATGGTGCGTTGCATCTAAATATGTCTGGGCTGAAAAAATATGATAGTTGGCCGAAACGGAAGTACATTGAAGTATTGTATTGTACTGTACAACACTTTAATGCACCTTCAAGCATTAAATATCTGGGCACCAATATTTACTGCAACCCATGTTGGGGTGGGTTGAGAGGCAAGAAGAATATAGGCTAAATCTGTAGATAGACATTTGCACGGAGCTGTTGTCATACATATCCCTTATGAGGTGAAGTCTGTCTGTCCTTAAAACACAAAGGGCCACACACCTGATGCCAGGGGAAAAACAGACAAGCCATAACAAAGGCTCCCCTGCCCCTCTAAACAGAGAGCTCTAAATCGTGTTAAATATAATACTTGCCAAAATACAAAATATCCTGTACTTCAAAGCTTACCTGAGCAAGAATTCCATCAATGGTAAAAGAAAACAAAATGGCGTGAAAATTATGCATCCGCCAGGAAGAAAATAGAAAATTCAGTGCAAATTAAGGAGAGTGCATCATGGTCATAAATAAGCATGTGCATTATCCTCTTTGAACCAGAACTTACTGGTAAATCCTTGAATGATTCAGTAGGTAAAAGCAAAATAGTTTCCTAAAATAACAATCAATCAAAGCTTCTCCTGTCATCACTCAGCCTTGTTAATTGTAACCATTCACCTGAAAACATCATTAACAAGAATTTTAAGCTAAATCACTGAAAATTATAATTAATGCGAGAGGATAAACATTTTGTAGAGAGAATTTAAGCATGGCCATGGGGTTTCAAAAAAACGTCACCACGATCCTTAACATCAGCAGTCTCCATCTGGAATTCTTGTGGACGACAGCATTCGTTCCATTCAAAACCACAGCTTCGAAATTAGACGATATGTGTTCACCTTTCTCACCTGTCCTGCTCGAAATGCCTGCCCGAGTAACTGAGGGGTTCAAGTGCACATCTAATATGATAATCCTCGAGGCCCAAACAAGACCCTGGCATTTGGGGAGTTTCCAGTGATCATAAATATCTCCTTACCTGGATTCCAGCCCTTAACCCTCACTAGTAACCTCTCCAAGAACTTGATAGGCAGAAGGTACTGAAAACTAGGAGCTTTTCACCACTTGATTCACACAAACGCAACAAGTTTTTTCCAGGATACCCAATTTGCCAAAAGGTGTGATAATATCACAATATAATGTTTGGGAGGACTATTTACATACTCCCTTTATTTCAAATTAATATTAACTTTTTAAAATTCATTTTCAAACGAATATCATAAATTATCTAAAATATACTATTAATTATAAAATTTATTGTTTTTAAAACTTAAATGAATCATGTCAATTTTGAATTTGCAAATATCACAAATTGATCTTTTAAAAATCAATATTGATGTTATAATTTGGAATATGGGAGTATATGATAGTATGATACAGTGAGGTGTAACTCCTCTATACAAGACGATAAAAGAAAATTGACATCTTGGCAAGAGGATGAGCTAATAACCCATTTATACTGAAGGCTTTCGGCCGAGGGAATTACCAACCCACCTTAACCATGACGTTGAGGGTTCAAGTCTTCGCATGTCAATTCAAATTAGCGCACAAAAAAAAATAAAATCCCCTGGAACAAAATTAAACTGAAAAGAAGAAAACAGACTGCATAAGGATAGGCAGCAATCATCAACAATGTTGCCAATGTTTGAAAGATACCCTGAACCTGTTTTAAGTTGGTTCAAGTCTGATTCAACCATGTCATCAGTAACTCTCAAGTCCATGGCAAAAGATGCTAACATTAAGACTCCAATAGCTTCAGCTGCTATATCATTTTAATACTCAAGCATCTGTTGCTCATATTACTAGGAAAGCTTGCCTGAACTTGAAAGCAATAAAAGGAACAAAAATTGTGCATTACTAGCAAAGTAGATAGAAATTTCAGACAATAAAAAAGAAGACTTCATTGAACAATCCATTGTCAATTCTTCACAAGTTCCTACAAGTCTCCACAGAACCTTAAAATTTCTGGTCCAACAGTGGATTCAATTTATACAGATCATTCTTTTCAAAACAAAGCCAGATTTTTGATTGGTAGGCGGTCAAAGCTGCCCTTGTCATCAACATTCTATCCCATGCCTATGCTTTTGTCACTATTTACCTGAAAAAATCAAGTAACAAGAATTTTTAGGCTAGATCATTGTGAACATGAAAATTAATGCGAGGATAAATTTTGCTGACCTTCGGTAAAGAGAGATAACATCTTCATTTAGGGATGGTGTTTCTAGAAACAAATCACCACAGTCTTTCACATCAACGGTTTCCATCTGAAAGTCTTGTGGACCACAGCATTCGTTCCATTCAAACCACAGCTTCGCTATAGACTCCTTCCTGAAACAAGTGGAGTGGTCTTCCTCCTCGGGTGAGCCTGAAGCAACCAGTCGATAGGTGAACACCTTCTTCACCTGGCCTGGTCGGAATGCACGACCAATTGCCTGGCGAGTGACTGACGGATTTAAATGCACATCCAATATAATTATCCATGAGGCCCCAACAAGTGAAATTCCTTCACCGCATGCTTTGATCGATCCAAAGAAAACTTTGGCATCTGGGGAGTTGTTAAACTGCTCCATGTGCACCTCTCGGACCTCATTCTCTGAATCACCAGTGATCACAAATATTTCCTTGCCTAGACTCCAACCCTTGACTTTTACTGTCAATCTCTCCAAGAACTTCATCGGCAAAAGGTATTGACTGAAAACTAGGAGCTTCTCACCACTTGAATCACACAAGCGGAGCAGATTAAGATAAAATTTGGCTTTTACTCCTTCTCTCTCATCCAATTTCTCTAGCATTTCGTCAATCCTTACCTGATCAACTCTGTCTTTGACTGAAGTATTCTTTGAAAGATGCTTTAATTGTGGGTGCACATAAAGTGCACTGCCATCAGAACTGATCTTAAATTTTCTTCCCAACTTCTTCAATTCTACAACTTCACGTTTCTGTCTTGGGCTGAGATTTAGAAATACTGTGAAGTCAACAAGGCCCGGTAATTCATCCAGGAAATCCCCCTTGTAGTAGTGAAGAACTTTGCTAGTCATCTCTCTCAGATCTTGTATGACAATAGCCCTCCTCTTTAGGTTGTCATCTTTCACCAGAGATTCCTCTACCAGTTCATAGAATTCATTATCGCCCTTCTTCAGCATGTTCCCTCTCTTAGAACTAGACACTCTGCTCAATATACGCCTTTTAATTGCCTTGCAGCTTTCAATTCTCAAAAACTTTGGCCGTACAAGATTCAAAAGATTAAAGACTTCTTTGACATGGTTTTGATAAAGTGTGCCAGAAAGCACAACTTTTCGAGGTGTCTGAACCTTCTCAAGGGCAGCCAGTTGGTCAGTGTTCTCATTCCTTGGAGTGTGACCTTCATCCAAGATGAGAAGGGAAGGGTGGGTCAATAGGAGTTCCTGGCAAGCAGTAGAGATCTTGCTGGTATCATTATCGCAGACAATAGAGGAAAACTGCTTATAACCTAGGAAGAGAATACTCCTTTCCCCTGCCCATTGTTTCAAAACTTCCAGCTGCTGAGCCCTACCATCTGCTTTTACAGAGTAGAAGTCTAGTAAAGGGATGTCCTCCACTTGCCATAATAAGAATTCTTTCTTCCAAGTCGGCAAGATACCTCTTGGGAGTATTACAAGTGGTCTTGCGAAGGGATACTTCGCCATGAAACTCTGAAGAAAACTGATGATCATGAAAGTTTTACCAGATCCTGGAGCATGGGCAAGGATGCAACCCCCCGGATTATCAGTTACCAGGTTACTCACCAGAAAATTAAAGCCCTCAATTTGATGGGGTTTCATTTTCTTGCTATGCCTAGGATGAGCAGAAATTTCAGTAGCGAGAAAATCATGTCCAGGCAATCTCATTCCAACAGGAAGAATTTCAGTAACCTCGTCATCTTTGCCAGTCCGAGCTTCATACCTGTAAGTTCTGGTGTTCCTTGTGCTCTAAACCAAAAGTAAGATCAGCATGTCAGGGAAAGATATCTCCATAAAAATGAAAGGGACAAAGGCATCTAGCGACAAACAAAAAGCATTTTTGGAACATGAATTCAAAGGAAGAACAAAGTCACAAACAGGCTACCATTTATAATATATTATCAACTTATGAATGTCAAAAGAGAACCAAGTCAGCTAGGATGAAAGTGATCAGAACTTATGTAACAACTATTAATGGACAATATCATAAAGGCTGTAAGTTCTAATATAGCAAATTTTGGAGAAATGCCATACACAATTGTTAATACCTTGGCAGCGCTGCCAGTTAATGGGCAGTCATCTTACATCAGGGGGAAATATTTTGGAATAACGACTAATAGTCTAATTCTCTTAAGACTGAAAGAATGATCAACAGCTTTCAAAATAATTAGAGTTCATTCCCACGTATGCACAGCAGAAAGTTTTGGAGAACAATACTAAGCAGTCTCCACAGGCCATCTATCACTATAACCCAAAAGCACATGAAGACAGAAAATGATTGAAGGGATTTCTGTTTTTTCAGATGTATAAGTTAACAGCTAAAGCAATTAAGCAGCCTTAACATTCTTTTCAAATCAAAATCAAGGCAGGCACGATACAAAAGCTCAAGTTAATTATGCCTTAAATGCACAGCAGTTTATCCGACTGAAAGATGTGTTTCCCTCATGATATCGTATGATGCTTCTTAAGCATGTGTTGCATGCGAATTGTGTAACTACTAACTAGTAAATTCTTGGTTATATGAGGAACAACATGCATAATTGATGCCGGGATTGGACAAAGGAACCAGATAGACAAGGTAGTACTAGAAACCCCATAGTATTACATAGTTACAGCCTTATACATAAGTACATAACCCTTTCTGGAACAAATTTCGCTCATTCACTTCACTTCACTGCTTCTTCAGAAATATTTTGTACAAGGTAATAGTAAGTCCATGCATAGCCTCAGCATTCCTATGTGTTTGGAAGCAATGTATGTGTGTATACAGCATTGCTGTGACAACTTACAAACACCATGCAGTAAAAAGTTTTTTACCCCAAATAGTATCTTTTCCTTAGTAATATATCACATAGGAAGAAGATGAAATACACACATGGCCATGTGGGTGAGCTCATTCGCATGAGGCCTAGCTCGTGTACGTTTAAGAATCTGCTTATGCTTCAGCATCCGAACCTAATACCGAGTTTCCTTAAGTTAACTCAAGTATATATAAAGACTGGGGAAGAAGCTTTCAAATTAAATTAAATACATGCATTTCTTTCAGATGATTGAATAATTTTATCATAATGATAATATTTAAAATCTAGTACAAAATAACAGGTTGTAAAATTTAGGTCCGAAGAAAACATATCATTAATAAAGATATGTCAAAACCTAGCATTAGATATAGCAAGATTTTTTCTTTTTTGGATAAAAAGAATTGTAACAGAAAGGACATGGATTGCAGATGGAGGACAAGAAGTCCTCATGCAAATTGGGCGGTGGGGTGGGGGGGGGGGGGGGACCAAAGAACTAATGGAACATTTCAAAAGACCTTCAATGGAGGACATTCCTCCGATCCTGGTGAATCCGAAATAAGACCCTTCGAAAAGATCCCATTGTGGAGGCCGAATGGAAGCAAAAAAAGGACATTGAATCCAAGAAAAGAAGAGAGTGACCACTAAAATCTACTTTTTCCTCTCTGCAAGTCAATTCGCACACTGCAAGGGAATCTTACAATGGTCAACAAATGGGTACTAATATTGTTTTAGCAAACATTAACCACTTGGACTTTGCAACTCATTAATCTACATAATTTTCAAAAAATTATGGATGTGTCAATTAGTCCAATTATATATACAGTTATTAGCTGTCAACAAGCTGGCCCCATATAAAACAACTGAAAACATTGTTATTCTTCTTTGAGTCCTTTTCTTTAGATAAGTTTCTGTAAAGTCCTTCTTAAAGTCACATCGACTTAGTGGCATCGACTTGAAAGCAGGCCAATTACTAGCAAGCTCTACAAGAAAGCATCCACTAAATTCTTATCTCCCTTTCTCTAAAATTTCACCTAAAAAGAAATGCACAGACAAAAGTATCCACAAAATGTCTGAGGAAAAGAATGCTCTTCTTTCAGTTGAGCAAAATCTCCAATGAAAGAAGTTATACCAAGGAGAAATAGAAAGAAAAAACATAAAGATACAAGTTTAGAAGTTCATACATTGAATATTGATACAGAAAGCATATTTCGAAAAATCTTCGGTGTCATTTGCACCTCTATCCTCTGTGTAGTTAATTTTTAAAAAAAAATAAAATTATGTGCACAAACCAGAAAATCAAAAAATGCAGAAACTCACTAGTTTGACTAATTTTACTTCTAGACTCTTTTTTGTAATACTCGTATTAAGGTTTGCCTAGGAGACAAGGGTACACTTTTTCTTTAAAACTTTCAGATATTTAGGACCAACTTTAAAATTAAAATGAAAAACAAGGAGAAGTTTGTAAAGTGTGTCCTATGCAAACCTTAATATGCATTAAAAAAGTCAAATAGCACTGCAATTGTTGGACGGATGAGGTATTAAATGCCTACAAGGTTAACAAGAACGACGTTCTCAAAACTCTCACTACAAAAACCCCTATGTTCTTATCCAAACACATGGCACGCTCTAAGGTAATACTGCTACCCATCAGGGAGATGTTCTCCCAGGCACCCAGCAACTGATTATTCCAAGACTGATTAACAAAAACAAAGTACAACACATCACAAAGCCCACATTGTACATGATATCACACAGTTTGGTGTGAGCACAAATTTTAGAACAAACAAATAGAAAGTTTAACATCATTAGATGTCATGTGAAAGAGGGAAATTTGCAACTGAGATCATGTGATCCATATTACAAATCACTAGGTCACAAGAATTTACTATCTACACGTATCTCTAGTTTAGTGTTTCATATATACGCTGGAGATCATGCTGCAACTGCAGTATTATTCTAGAAGTGAGGTTGTAGTATGTGATATTGTATTACATAAGTAAACTTCCTTCAAGGTTAAGGAAGCATGGAACAGCTAATCCAATCTACCAATATAAAAATTCATTAGGTTCAAGAGGGAAAGAAACATGCACCCAGTTCAAACCAAGTGTTTAGTAGTTAGTACAGAAATGTGGTGTATTCTGAAGTCAACAAGAGCATATTAGACTCGCTGCGAGTTCAGCACCCCACTTGCATATTATCACCAAGACCAACAGTAGCCAAAGATTTTTGATGAACACACGTACGTAGCATACAAGAATTTGACCACAGAAAAACCTACATCTATATTCTACTCGGAACTAAATTACAGAAGTGGGTGACCAAACTAATGTCTGAAGCAGCTTATATATAACAAAGTGCATAGTGCGGATATAAGTTGATGGAAATTAAAGATTCAAACAGCCGTTCTTTGGCATATTTAGGTGAATAATCATTCTTAGAAAAGTACACCATGTTCAGAAGTTCTGACTAAATCACTAGTAACCTCCCTATCTTTGATGTAAGCACATCCGACTTAGACATAACTTTGAAACCCTGCTTTTTGCTTGAGCTTCATCTGAATTTTAGTTTCTTCAACTACTTAACCTCCACAATCTACATAAATTGCACCAACACAAAAAATCTTTACATGCCAGGGGAGGGAATCCAAGTCAAAAATGTCATACTTAGAAGATCTTTGCAAAGAACACACAAGCGCTATACATGAATATAAGATAATGTAAAAACATTATCAACAGTGTGATTAATATAGGCTCCATTATTAGATTTATTGCCAAGTTCAGCAGAGAAAAACCCATACCTTTGCATACTGGAACTCAATAATGGTTTCAATTCCTCTCTGAATAACTCCACAGATACGACAAACATAGCCAAGATCATCTTTTAAAAGAAAAGAATGCTCACACTCTTCTCCATCCTCGTTTATGTGTTCATCATATGAAGGATTTACAGCAGCTTCCTACAGACATAAAAAGCTTAAGTTGATATAGCAGAAAACTTGAGAAGAAACGAAAATTTTAGCACTGTTGATAAAGATGTAAAAAATGCAATAACAAGTAATTTCAAAATATTTAGCTAGATATAAGTAAACTAGTAGAATGATTCACAAGTACGTACCAAATATAAAACCAAAAAACTCAAAATTTTGAAGCAAGCCTAAAAGTTGTTATTTCATATGTATCACTAACAGATATTGTTCGTTGAGGTCCAAATTACTAGAATAGGTGTATAAATTACTAAATGATTCTAAATTGTGAAGTCATAATCTGTAATGCAATCGCTGACATCAACAATTAGAGTCAACTACATTCATGAAGGCTTGAAGTGCCCTGCACTTTAAATCAAAAACATTTTTGCTGAGGGGACAGGAGAGTCTTGATCCACAGGGATTCCTTTCAATCCATGTAGTATGATGCACGACAACACAGCAATGATGTAGAACAACAGAAAAATATAACTAGGGTCTCTTGGTCACTAGTCACTACCAAGATAGAAATGTCAATCAATGCAAGGAAATCAAACACCCTGCACAATGTTTAAATCAATCACAATCGAATCCCACTTTTATAAATCCTCAATATCAACTTATGAGGATGACACCACTATTCAAAATAAACAAAACCCTAGTTCAACTTACGAAACAATAAAAGACTAAAATACCCAAACTAAATAATATAATTCCCTAATCAGTAGGGAAGATAAATCTTGAATACTCAATTAGCTAATAAAATATCTAATTATCAAAAGCTTTATCTTGATGCAGTAACTTGTTAAAAAAGTATCTCTTTATTCAATATTTTTTTCTTATATAAGTAACTCTTGATGCAGTAATACTTTCAGAAAATTCCACGAATAGGCTTTTTTTTTAAAACTTAGGTAATATTTAATATAATAATTAAATAAATACAGAATGTTGAGACAGAGGGGCTTATTTAAAACTTATGTAATATTTAATATAATAATTAAATAAATACAGAATGCTGAGACTGAGTTAAAACATAAGTTAAACATAGTCTACGATATAAAGAAAAAGCATTCATGCTTTTACAGAATATTTGTCTCTCAAAGAGAAAGAAAGTAAGAACGAAAGGAGTAGAGGAAAGCTGCATCTCTATAAGGTTTGGCTAAGACTTTACTCTTAACACTTCAAAAACTCGAAATAGTTCGACCGTAGGGAAATGAAATGGGAAGAGGGAAGCTGCTTCTCTATGAGACTTAGCTGAGACTTTACTATTAGCACGTCGAAATAGTTCAAATTTAGGGACTAGTTGCATTCCGTAGAAGAAAATTTTTGTACCTCCAAATTTAATAAAATTAATATAACAAAGCAAGAGAATTAAACAAATAGCCTAAAGAGGTTGGTTTAGTTGACATAAAGTATTCACCAATTGAGTGTTATCAGATGATAAAATATAAAATTAAGAAAAACTCGGGTTTATATAAGTGATATTACAGGTGCTCAACCAAACTATTTAGTATTTAACATGTCAGGATTATTGCAATTATAATCATAACAAACAACTAGATGTCAAACACATTTGACTGAGGAAAAACAAATAATGCTGCTATTAATAAGGAAAAAGAAATAATGTTTGCTATTAATAAGATGCTAAATCTAGTCAGTGAAAATGAGGGGGTGTTATATGTTTCACTAAATACGTTGGTTGACTAGCTTCCTATGAGCAAATTAATCTTTTAAACTGATCCCAATACCCAATGAATTAAGTGACTTGTCCCTAATTCCTGATCTTTTACTTTTTCTTAAGATACTAAACCAGCAAGAGAATGGAAAATCTCAGACCAAATTAATCAGCCTCAATGATTGTACACACTACACCATATACACAGTTTTTACAATACCCTCTTCTCCCACCTTCCCAGCTTTTCCCCCAAGAATCCTTTTCTGCAACCAACATTATTACGAGAAAGTTCTAAATGTCAAGAATGCAAAGCTTTGTAAAAAAATGCAAATCAAAATAGCCCAACAAGTTTTAAAATTTGAACAGCTTGTCATCCAGCAAAAATACTAATAAAGCTGATATGCATGATTGCATCTCCTAAGCTACACGTGCTGAAGAATATGTAGTAGCTTGTCCTAGAAAATTACAATAAACCCTGATATGGACAGCCATAAATATAACTGAGATTGAAATAATATATAGCAGTGAAAACTTCAGCTATTATAAAAGATTGAGACATCAAACAAAAGTACCTTGGAACATTCTACTGCAACTGTCAACTCCTGCCAGATATCAGCCAGACCATCACAATTGCCGTCAGATTGTTCATCACTTTCCTCCATCAAGTCATCTTCCACACCAACATAAATGCCTCTATCTTTCCTGACATCAGTTTCACCAGCAAGACTTGTATCTCCTAGTATCAAAGTTTGGGTCTGTGCATATTCCACAATCTATATAGTAAGAAACCAAGAAAAAAGCAGATCCAGCGAAATAAAATTAGACGAAAAATTAAGATTAAAAGTTCTGTCTCCTAATTAGAGTGTATCACATTCACCTTTCCCAGAAACCTATATTTTTCCATAAATTTGTCATCTTGGAATCACCTTAAGAATAACATTTGCACGATGCAAAATATAACGAACTTAATGAAATATAAAGGTATAATGTAATGTTACATACATCATTACAACAAAGTGAAACAAGTTAAAGGCTGTAGAAAGCCATAAAAATTATAAGATAACTGTTAGTAAAGAGAGGTGTGCAGTGGTGGGATTTAGTATTAAACCAGCTGGAATGACCTAGGTGGCCAGCCAGCTCCTCACTGGTAGCTCACTCTGACATGCCCAACAGCTGAAAGAACTCGTATTATTAGGTTATGAGCAGAGCCTGTGATGACGAAAAATAGCCCTAGATTTAGTTATTTGTTCTTTAGATCTTACACTTGGTAGAAATTGATGTTATTAAGTATTTTATCAAGTAATAGGGGATTTAGGGTGAAGTATAGTAAGGATTTTAATATTTAGTTAGTGAATAGGGTTTTATAATTTTATAAAGGTTTTAGTTACTCTATTCCATTCTTAATTTGGATTTCCTAGTCCATTAAGCTTTTGTTTCCCAATTCCACTATTTTTAGGATTTGGTTCTTTTTAAATAGTTTGTAATCACCAAAAATTGTTTAACATATGAAATATTTATAGTTTAAATAAAAATGAGAATAAAGTTGCAATCGATCTATTGTCTGCTGATGCGGGTAATCTCAAGTCATCTCAATACATCCTGCAGGGTGGCTCATCCTCTATTGGGCAAAGCAAATCATCTTAGCCATAATCAAGATCCTAGTGATTAGGTACCGAGCCTAAATATTAGTTACTTTCATTGTCATGCATCAGTCGGTCTGCTCTTTGTCCCTAATTTAGCATAATTTTGCTCTATGTTATGTTTTGTCTAGGGTTGATGTATAATGTTTTCTGTAGCTGAATTTGATAATTCCAAGTTGATATGCACCTGCTTACTGAGCTTTACTCTCCAATTTTCTTCCTCTCTCACAATTCTATCAATTTATAATATAATAATAATAAAGCTAAAATCTGAAATAGCACTCAATAGAAGAATCCTTACCAACATAATCAGTTTAACTTATTTTGCTCATTGTTGTAACAATAAGAACAAATGAGATGTCATCAATGGACAGTGGTTTGCACTATAGATAAGAGAAGCGCGGAAATAACAATATTATTTGAGAAAAACATTAACAGGCTATTTATCTTATTTAAGATCGTCTGCAGTTATCTCATCTGAAGTGATGAGGCCTCATATGTCCAATTACATTTGGATGTTTACAAAGTCATGCAAGATATTCCACTGCAGTAGAGAGTATATGTGATACTTTCAGAACCAGCAGCATTTCTAGTATCCAAAACCAGGAGCACTCTGATGGGGACGACAAGTCTAGAACCGAGAATAAGTATACATTTATTTTATGACAATTTTATTATGTTTGATTTTGAAGAAATTGATGTATGTAATTACATATATCATTTATTAGTGAGGATTTAGGATATTAAGAAATATTACTATTTAGTTAGGGTATTTTAGTAGTTTAGTACTTTTATTGTTTCCCAAGTAATATAAGGTGTTGAGTCTCTAGTAATGTAATGCCCATAAGATTATTATTTAATAAAAAATTTGATTGCTGATATTGAGCTATGAGCTATTTCTTGTCTTCTACGGTTGAGAAATTGTTGGGGTAGTGAGGTGCGAATACACAAGTAAAGGTCCTTGGGTTAGTGAAGTGTAGTAGGCGCTAGGCACTGCCCAACCTTGGAAAGTAGGTGCTAGGCCCCGCCTAGCCGCCTGAGCCTGACCATGTAATGCCATCACCCCGACATCCACCACCACCACTGCAACTTATTTCCTTCTCCTCTTCCCTAAAGAATATGTGATGATGTGATTTATTTTATTATAACAGATAGGATGGGATAACATTTGATATTATCCTTTTAATTTGCTAAAATTACTATTAGGTGCCCCAAATTTATATCAAAATTCAAATTTGGCTCCTTAATTTGAAAATATTTTAGATGAATCCCTAAACTTTCACTTTTTATAAAC
The DNA here is from genome assembly GCA_020205605.1 of Panax ginseng. Taxonomy (NCBI): domain Eukaryota; kingdom Viridiplantae; phylum Streptophyta; class Magnoliopsida; order Apiales; family Araliaceae; genus Panax; species Panax ginseng. The sequence continues at coordinate 2,668,420 of CM035142.1, forward strand.
ATCATTGTTATAAATACAAAAGAATAGAATTAATTTTATTACAAATGTAAAAATTAATAATAGCACTGCACCACCTAGGGAAGCCACTCAACCCATAAGAGCACCCATAACAACAATTTAGGTTGCTATTTCAAGAACTAATGCCAAACTAGCATCTTACCAGATCCGTTCCATTTTCCAGGTTCACATAACTAAGTTCATTGCGAGTTTGTGACCTTTTAATCTCAAATGGAAGGTTATAGGTTATTAGGTTGCAATATTGTCTTCCCATAGTAGGGATTGCAAGTTCATTTGTCACACTTATTAATCAGAAGATGAATAATCCTAAATCCCTAAAGCCCAAGGATGTGAAAGTTCCAAAATCTAAAATGGTTAATCATCTTCAACAGCGCCAAGATGCCTGATTTGATTGATTTTAAAAGCTTGTCATGCTTATGATGCTCTCAGAAACGCCACTGCAAACATGTAGGTAACACAATGTTTTTATTTGGAAATATAAACAACTAAAGTAACAAAAGGTGCTCCAAAGAACTTAACATCTTACTACCAACTTCAAATTAAACAAAGACTCATGCTTCCACTATATAATGATCCCCACCACATACTTTACGAGGAACAAAGATAACTAATAATGTCCCGAGGGACACATTTCAGCCATTTTTTGTTCTTCCGGGAAGATGTTAATAGAGATTGAACAAGGAGCTCCGTGATGAAGAAATGGAAAAGGCATACGTCAATTTCTATATGCAAAATGCCACTAATCAAACAATTTAGACATGTATTTGAAAATAGTTCAAGGGAACTAGATAGAAAAGCAGACATTTCTTATAAGTTTGCAGTCATTTACTTCCATAGAATTAGAAGTGACAAATAGCAAAGTTCCTTCTATTTATGTGTAATGTCTAGGTGCCTATTTGAATGAGCGGGTCGACTTTACCAGTCTAAGAAGCTACCAAACTTTAAAGATTCTTCAGCTGCTTAGTTGTAGCAACAACAAAAAAGTTCTAACATTGCCATGCTGCTAGAGATTTTACTGTCTATGTTCTTCGATATGATTTTCCTAATGAAAAAGCAAGGCAACTGACCTTTGAATCCATTAAAGGATAACCAACACCAGCCATCGGCAAGACAATATTTTGGTGTGGACGAGAAGGCCTCTGATCTCCAGGTTCTTCCTCATCTGAATCAATTATTAGAACAGGTGCCGCTCTCATGCCTTGATAAACATGATTATCTTCCAATGTAATGATATCACTTCCAAGAACCGCAACCGATTGATCCATATCCTCATTCATAGAGCTCCCAGTATTGCACCTGTATAGAAGATAAGGATACATTGCATACTTTGGCTTCAGCAAATCCATACTGCGGTCATAAAGATCTTTGATTTCTTTTGTTACACTTCCATATTTCCCAGACTCCAGTTCTTGCAAGTAATCAGCTACTGAAAATCGATCGTAATGATAAACTTTTGAAGTGCTAACATATTCTCTGTCTTCACTGATTTTCATCCTCTTCCTCCCCTTCGAATACAAATCTGCGGAAAATATTGTCAAGAAATAACCCAAATGCAAACAGTTTGTTTTTTAAAGTAACAACACTATGATAACTTTAGTTTAAAAAAATTAGAAGAAAGGAGGCAATATTGACTTCAGAGCATCATAAGAAATTATGTTTTCAAGTAGAAAAATATTACAAACAAAATCCGGAAGAAAGATTTTTGCAAATATAATAGTTGTTTGAGTATACTAAAGCTATATAATGAGGATTTTTCAAAAACAAAGGCTGATACATGTGATTTGAGCAGAAATTTACTAATATTGAACATCTAAGAAGTTCATATCCTGATTCATAATTATATATTAGTCCTCCTTTGGCACGCAGTACCTGTCTGAAAGTAAAAAACTGACAACTAATTTTTGGTAGATAAAGAAATGTGAGAGAAATTAGGAGATAAAGAATAGATAGTATAAGTATAAAATATTTATAATTTAGCTTTGACTGTCCACAGCTTTCCCAAAAATAACCACTCCTCCCCCCTCTCCCTTTATAATATAGATAGATATTATGGGTGTATTATATCATGTCATTTGAATGTCCAAAACATTCAAAAGCAGCAGATGTGTGGTAGCTTTTAATAAGATAATGTAAATGAATTAGTAGAGATACAGGAAGTAACCATGATGGTGCGAAAGATATTTAAGCCTGCATATATAATGGAAGATAATAAATCCAATTGAGATAGCTGAATTATATTTACAACATACTTAACAATTCTTTCCCAAAAACATATAGATAAGGAAATATTGTCCTACCAAGTGTTAAATATTGTAATTTGGTTTGCAAGTAGAGACCTATATAGGATACATGAGAAATAAACAAGGATACCATTAATTAAAAGACACCATGTAGAAGGCAAAAAGTTATAAAGATTTTCCTTTACATGACTGTCGCCATCCCCCATCCCCTGAGGCAACAATTATTTATAACTATACCCTTATCCGGAATACAAACTTGCAAATTTTGAAATCTGAAAATTATTCACATCATTGACCATATCATCTGAGGCAAAACCACAGGACAAGTACTGTAGTTTCGCCATCCCTAGGTCGTTATTTTCCTAACGCATTGCACATCCTCCCCCATGCTAGCAGGAGCCTATCATCCTTCCCAGAGATGGTCAAGTGGTTTGGGTTACAGGATATTAGCTATATTTCTATTGATCTCATGAACTTGCTAAGAATTTCTAGCTCGATATTTTAATTTTAAAATTTGTATATGAATAAGTAATTACTTTATGCTGATGACGCAGTAAAAATCTCAAGTCCAATTATTTGTACATTAAATCACTTCATTAGCACATAAATTTATTTGTTTATTGGGAAGTATGTAAGCACATAAAATTGGAATAGTTGAGGGAGTCAAAATTGTCAAGAATAATCCTACTCCTGCTTATGATTCGAACCCAAAAAAATATTTACACACACCATGCAACTGTCCCCCAGTAATTAGCAAAGGAAATAGAAACTAGCAGTAGACTAGTAGTGATGCAGAAATAGTGAAGAACTGTTGAAACAGTGATGAATTTCACTAGATTGATGGATATATCAATATAATGTAAATACAGGAGATTGGAGAGAAAAACTAAAAAGCAAAAGATAGACCGCACTAAATTTATTGCTGACAAAAAAAATCATGATAACACAGAGAAAGTTAAACTTTTACCTATTACAATTCCAGTCAAAAAAGGTCAGAATTCAAGGCAACCAAATCTCATTTTCGGACACGCGACAAAATGATGTTTGTTAAGTAAATGCATTTGTATATTTAAAATGCACATTAGTGAGTATTTACTCTACCAGTTGGACTACAAACTGATGTCCCAAACTAGTTCCCTTTTCTTGGGACATGTGACAAGAATTTAAGACGTGCAAAAACTATATGTTATCCATGTAGTTGAAAATATATGGTATATTTATTTCATATAATGTATTTGCTGCATATTCTAAAAATGCACGCCACACTTACAAAGAAAAAACTCAATTCTTGCAGAAGTAGTAATATTTATGCACGCCCATCAATAATAACATATTGGTTTGCTGGAAGAAAATGGTCATCGCATGTTGAACTTTGTGCATTCATATAATGTATTCATACATGTAAAAATATATGAACTGCAAACTATTGTGACTGCATAGGATCTCCCCTTTTTTTGCTAGGACTGCTGAGCCCCAATTTATAATAATATAAGCAATTACATATTTAGAGTATAAAATAAAAACTCCCATACATCCAGGATATGAAATTTATATTTAAACATACAACATATGAGTACAGAGAGAGATAGAGAGCGTACTGGTGGCAGTGGAATGCTGGAATAAGGATTGATTTGGGGTTTCGTAATTATTTTGCGAACGCTGAGTGGTTGTGTCCATTGTCACTAAATTCAGCAATACTAAGAAGAATACAAATCCAAAGGTTAGTGAAATTTCGAAGAGAAACAGCCATGCATGTATATATCAGAGATTGTACATCTAATGTCGCAGCACGTTGAGTAAAATTATCTCTTATGGGTATTTCTTAACGCCCAAATTTGCATTGGTACTGAATAGCACAATGATTGAACAAAATCAAAACCCTAAAATGCATCAAAAACTTAAAATTAAGCGAAAATTACTCACATTGCCAAGCTCCAGAACGATCTCCAGGGAGATGAATTTTGCTGGGTGAAGATAGAGAAAATGAGAGCAAGCTACAGAGACTGGTCAATTGGCGAAATAATTTTATGCAAAATATATTAAATAAATTTATAATAATTTTGAATTTTTTTAGAGAGAAAAATAATAAAAATATATTATTTATATGTTTCAGTTATCTAATTTATCAAATAACTTTTTTTTTATTTAGTATTTAGAATTGTTCTTCTCAAGATGCGAGAATGTAGGTGGGATTAGTCGGGGAGGGGAATAGTGGTCTAAGATGATTATTTTAGTAATTCTCACTATTTTGTAAAATAGTGTGATAATAATTGTAATGAGGATTTTATTTGAGTTTTGATATTGTCTATGAGACAATATTTATATTAAAACTCTCAGCTTTGTGTTGTCTTATTTTGCACGACAGTTGTATATTTGAAGTTGTATTCGGATTCTATACCGTATATCCGGCGAAATCTCGAATTGGATCCTAAATTGACGGGTTAGTGTGAGCTTATCCATGCGGTTATGCACTCTTTGAATAGGAATCTTTTTTCTGAAAGATCCCGATAATGGATTGTTTGGACCTATTCTGGGGGCGTCATATGTTGTGTATACCTATTTTGGGACGTACAAAGCTTGTGAAATTATCAAATTTATTTGTCAAAATATCAATTCCGCCCCGTAACATTAAAAACAAGAGATAAAGAACAAATATCAAATTTATTTATGAAGTTTGTGATTTTTAAAAAAAGAGAGATGTAAATGGATCAATAAATGTCGTTGAAACTACATTCGACTCTTGTAACATTAATAATGTTATGATGTTATAGATATTTTTATTTAATATGTATACACGTAACATTAATAATGTTATGTTATTAATGTTTTTATTTAATATGTATATGATTTCATATTGCACATCTTTGTATTTATTTATACACACAAATAATATTGATCTTATGATATAACATAAACTAATATTCAACAACAATTTGGGGTTAATTTGGCAATTAGTAGTGTTTTTTAAATTGTATTCCTACTTAAGTTTGTTTGAATAGAAAAATTGCTAGCAACAAACATGCTTGGTAACTAATGTTGTTTAATACAAATAAGTGAAAGTGAAATTTAATTTGACAACAAAACAAGCAAAAATAAGCTAAATTTGTCAATTTGACAATCCGAAGGGCCATTCTAACTTAACAAAATGTAGAACCACACGTGCTCCTAAAAAAAATATACAAACATTTAAACATGTGTAATTATTTTATCAAGAAGGCGATAAAATATTTCAAAACACATGTCAAAAAAGAAACCGACAAAAAATAAAGATAAGCTATTTATTTATGTCTGAATGACTGAATGATTGAATAAGTCAGACATTAATATTTTGTTTTTGAGTTTTAAAATTGACAGAAAAAAAAAGAAATAGACGGAAAATTTAAGTTTTTTTTTAATTTTTATGTTTATGAGTTTTTTAATAAACATAAAATAAAAGAAATGGATAGAAAACTTGGCCACTTTTCCCGCCAAAGTTTTCCGTCCAAAATTGGCTTGATTTGGACGGAAAATAAATTGGAATAAGTAATATTTTTATAATTCTCATATTATCCTCAACTTTTAATATAATAAATTTTAAATTACAACTCATGTCCTCAATTTTAATTTTTTTTATTCTTTTATATTAAAAACTCAGAAATAACACAGAAAAATTTCAAGTTTTTTTATTTTTTATTTTCTGTTCTAATTTAAGTTTTCTATTCTTTTATTTTCTGTTGAAAACTCAGAAACATAGTGTAAGTGCGTTTATTTTGGAAAAAAAATTGTCTGAATGCCCGTCAGCCATTCAGACGATTTGAGTTAAATGATTTAGTATCATTTTTTTGGCTGAACAAAGTTTTTTTTTTTACAATATTAACTATTATATTAAATAATATTAAATATGTTTATAATAATTTTAAATTTTTTTAGAGGAGTAAAATAATAAAAATATATTATTTAAATATTTTAAACATGTCAATTTTTAAATAATTTTTTTCATTCAGATTTAAAATCAAATTTCGGTTTTTATCAAATAAAAGTTAAGGTATGTCCTCCCCGCCTAAACCCTCTTTCTTAGACTAGGATAAATTATTATGGTAAATTATGACATTAAAATAAAATAAAAATAAAAAATTGTTTTATCATGCAGATTTGTACTTTCAATATTGAAAAAAACAAAGAATTAAAACCAATAGATAAAAAAATGCAGTTACCATTTACCCAATTAAATCTTCAACCTAACCCCACATATATTAATATTGGGATAAATAAGTTTTTGGTTATTGTACTGGGGTCCGATTTTCATTGTGGTTACCGAATTTTTTTTTATTACAATCGAATAACTGTACTCTCAAAAACTAACAAAATGGTCATTCTTTATAATTTCCGTCTAAAAAATGGACGGAATGCTGAGTTGACGAACGGAAGTGTTGAGTTGGCGATTTGACTCCGTTTTTTTGTTGATGTGTATATGGTTTTGTTATGTGTAAAAATAATTGTATCTTAATAATAATTTAAAAATAATAATAATAAAAAAAATAAAAAAAATATTAAGAATAATAATAATAATTTCAAAATAATAATAATAATAATTTTTAAATAATAATAATAATTTCAAAATAATAATAATAACAACAATAATAATAATTTTAATTAATGAAATTATAAACAGTAATTAATTTTAAAATTATAAACAGTAAATAATTTTAAAAGTATAAACAGTAAATTAATTTTAAAAGTATGAACAGTAAATTAATTGTAAAATTATAAACAGCTAATTTTAAAATCATGAACAGTAATTATTTTAAAATTATAAACAGTAAATTATTTTAAAACTATGAACAGTAATTAATTTTAAAATTATAAACACTAATTTATTTTAAAATTATAAACAGTAATTATTTTTAAAAGTATAACCAGTAAATTATTTTAAAACTATGAACAGTAATTAATTTTAACATTATAAACAGTAAATTATTTTAAAATTATAAACAGTAATTATTTTTAAAATTACAAACAGTAAATTATTTGTAAACCTATGAACAGTAATTAATTTTAAAATTATAACTAAACATATTATAACTAAACATATTATATACAAATCTGTTGTATTTTTTTCATCCCACGGAAGGTACATACCGTAAAAAGAATCAGATCAAGATAATGAAATTATAAGAGAAAATACAACAGATTTGTACTTAAAAAATACAACAGATTTGTATATAATATGTTTAGTTATAATTTTAAAAATAATTACTGTTTATAACTTTAAAATAATTTACTGTTCATAGTTTTAAAAATAATATACTGTTTATAATTTTAAAATATTTCACTGTTCATATTTTTAAAAATAATTTACTGTTTATAATTTTAAAATAATTCATTGTTCATAGTTTTAAAAAATATTACTGTTTATAATTTTAAAATAAATTAGTGTTTATAATTTTAAAATTAATTACTGTTCATAGTTTTAAAAATACTTTTACTGTTTATAATTTTAAAATAATTACTGTTTATAATTTTAAAATTAACTGTTTATAATTTTAAAATTAATTTACTGTTCATACTTTTAAAATTAATTTACTGTTTATACTTTTAAAATTAATTACTGTTTATAATTTTATTAATTAATTTTTTTTATTATTGTTGTTATTATTATTATTTTGAAATTATTATTATTATTCTTAATATTATTATTATTATTATTATTATTTTTAATTTTTAAATTATTATTAAGATATAATTATTTTTACACATAACAAAACCATATACACATCAGCAAAAAAACAAAGTCAAATCGCCAACTCAACACTTCCGTTCGCCAACTCAGCATTCCGTCCGTTTTTTGGACAGAAATTATAAGGAATGACCATTTTGTTAGTTTTTGAGAGTATAATTATTCGATTGTAACAAAAAAAATTTTGATAACCATAATGAAAATCGGACCCAAACCGAACCCAATACAGTGACCAAAAACTTATTTATCCCTATTAATATTACAAAAAAGAAAATAATGGGTCCGTTAAAGTAAAGCATATAAAAGTCTACCGGAGTGTTTACAAGTCAAACAACAAATCCCACCCCCAAAACCCAAACACCACCAATATTGCCTCTTTAGATTCGAGGGGAAGAGAACTATTTTCTTTTTGGCGCCTTTTCCTCGAAACAATTGGCCCAAGACCCTCAAGATTCCCCACTATTTTTACCCCATCCCCTTTTCGAGTCCTCACAAATCGAAACTCTTCATCTCTCCATACCATCTTATATATATATATATATGATATATACGTATTTGAAGTGTAATCAGTATTTATCACTCTTCAATGGCTACTCACCAACAGTTGTCTGCAATCAAGGTATAATTATTCGGTTTTTACTTGTTTATTTAGTTGAGTGGAGTAGGAATTGAGCATCTTTGTGTCATTTAGGGCAAAAAAGTGCTCATGGTTGGTGCTGGAGGTATTGGTTGCGAGCTTCTCAAAACTCTCGCTCTCTCTGGTTTTCAAGACATTCACATAGTGAGTTCACTTGTTTGCTTAATGTCTTTTCAGTTTATACGCTTTCGTGATGAATTTCTGTTTTGGGTTGTGAATATTCGGTAATTGTAGGTTTAATTAGTTTCAGCTGTTAGGGTTTGTTAGTAGGGCTTTTTTTGAGCTTTTTACTGGGTTCTTGTTTGCTTGTTGGAGTGTTGGAATTAGGGGCCTTGATAAATACTTAGAAAGTCTTCTGCAGTTGATGGAATACAGGATTATAGCTTAAACCTGGATTCCATCACTATGGTGGGCTCTGCTTCTGATTAAGTAACTAAGGAAACGGGTTGCATGTATGGGGAGAATTATGCATGTGGTATTTGGACTAGGTCTATCCCACCTGCTGGGTCATGCCCCATGCAAGTGAGCAATGGAGTAGGTTTACCCATCGGCTGGCTCACTCCCCACATTGATTTTTGAAGAGGTATTTGTTATTAGACGATGAACTAAACATTGATGAGATTTTTCCTTGTGTCTCATTTTTCCTTATGTCTCATTTTCGGGTAATTCTTTGACTCATGATTATATATTAAACTTGTAAATTCATTTTTATCGAATTTATTAGTACTAGCATATTGTTATCATAGGGACTTTGTGTTCTGTTCCCAAGCAAGGTCTGGCCAAGTTCCTAACAGTTGAGCAAACTTAAAAGCATTCTCTGAACTATTGCGACCATCTCTCCAGCTTAGCATAATTAGTATGTATTACGGTTTAAGAAGGAAGTTTATTTAGGCTAGAGAGTATATATAAAGGAAAAGGTAGGACAAGAGGTTGTCCTAACAAACCAAATCAAGCAGAACTGTGCCCATTTTCTCGTTTACTTACTTTGTTCCTACTCTTCATCTGTTTTATTTTTATGAAAATGAGATTCTTAATGAGTGTACCTAAAAGCTGCTTTACCAATTCCTTTTAGTTACTGCAATAATTATATTGTTTCTGGAATTACACTTTTTTTGTTTTTATAAATGCAACTTTCTATCTCAGTAGAACCGGAATGAGTTGATGTTGTTGAAATGTTGTTTCATGAAACTGGCCTTGCCTCTTATTCCTTATATATATACCAATGTATATATGTATTGTTAATGCATTTTCCATATCCCTTCATTCTTATTATTCTTCATTGTCACCTGTTTTTACCCCGTATTTTATGTTCTTTGCCTTCTACTTCTTTGTAGAAATCCAGCACTCAATCGTCAAAAGTATCAAGTATTTAAATTAAGTTCCATGCATTGTCACGATGTTCATCTAAAAACTGGAATGTTTCTTTTTCTACCTTTCACCTTTATATCAAGGAGCCCTATGCCTCTACTCATGAATTCAGTGCTTGTAAGCAGCTTTTGTTTGAAGTTCTGTTTACTATATTTCATAATGTTAATTGTTTGAAATATTGTTCCTTATATATCTGTTCAGAAAACATAATCTTATCATAGTTCCTATATTTACACTGAGCATGCCTTAACTGGTAGAAATATTTAAGCTTACATTACTGTTAGTCTGTAACACTTGTATCTTCTTGCGGAAGTTTTTAAGGTTCATGTATGAGATATAGAGTTAAGTTGTTCCTTGTTTGTTTGCAGATTGACATGGACACAATAGAAGTGAGTAACCTAAATAGACAATTCTTGTTTCGACAATCTCATGTTGGGCAATCTAAGGCTAAAGTGAGTGACTAATTTCCACGTACCTATTATTGTGATTGCACTGACAGTATTCCCTCTAATTTATTCTGTCAATATTTGATCAGGTTGCTCGTGATGCTGTTTTGAGATTTAGGCCTCACATTAGCATTACCCCATATCATGCCAATGTTAAAGATCCCGACTTTAATGTAGATTTTTTCAAGCAATTTCATGTTGTATTAAATGGGCTTGACAACTTGGATGCTAGGCGACATGTTAACCGCCTCTGCTTAGCGGCTGATGTTCCTTTGGTTGAAAGTGGGACAACCGGATTTTTGGGACAGGTAAACTTAAATTTATTTCATTCTTTAGGAAGACTTGATTTTCAGTATGGTGTACTACTGTACTTGTGATTTGATGGCATGTACGAGGTTTTTATAATTTATACAATATTGTTATAGATTGATTATGTTTGGTGTATGGAACATATAGTACATATCTGAACATTTATGAATAAGGTGAAATGGGTTTGCATTGTTTTCCTTTAGTAAAATATAGTATTCAGGGAGACAAATGAGACACGTACTCATTTATTTCTTCATTGCCCTATTTCTTGGAGCTTGTGGAACTCTATTTTTTGAGTGTTGTAGGTGTGGGCGTGAGTTGTTTCGGTGGACCATATTTGTTAACTCTCTTTCGAGGGTTTGAATGTAAGAGGGATGCAAAATTTCTATGCAAATGTATTTTCTTCTCAATAATATTGGGAATTTGGAATGAGGATAATTTAAAGGGAGCTATTTAACTTTCATTTTGTGAGGGATAGGGTAATTTTCCTTGCATCCCTTTGGGCTTTATGCCATTGTATTTTAGCTTCTATTGCTGATTAGACTTCAACGTAAGTATGATATCCTGTATAGATCATACTACATAGTGTTAGGGGTGCATTCTTGTAGCTAGACAGTTAATTTAGTTTGTATTTGTTGTGAATATTTCTGTTAATTAACTTGTCCATTTTATGATTTTCCATTTATCATTACTTGTAAAAAAAATGACAATCCATTTATTACCATGTATATTGTAGCGGTAATTTCCTTGAACAATTTAGCTACAAGCAGGTCGGATGAGGGTGGGGAATGGCAAACAACCTATTACATAATTTTTTGTGGTGTGACCATACCAAATATGGGGAGAAGGGTGGCGGATGGCTTACTAAGGATACTACAGCTGTCCCCTGATGATTGTTAAACATATTAAATTATAAGACGACTAAACCTTGTGTTGGGGGAAATTACTAGAATTTCTTTATATATCATGAAAGATAACCTATGGTCTGTGTAATGAATACTACTGTATTGAAACATTATATTATTATATACCATTAGTTGAGTGAAACATGCTCTTCCAGTTCACACCAATGGTAATGATAGAAGGCAAGGACCCTGTCTATTTACATGAATGGTATGGTAGAAGGCTAGGGACTCTGATTGTGATGCTTATACTGACTTTTACTCAATATCTTGAATACTTGATTAACTTTTAAATGTTTTATTAATGTTTGATAATTACGGGTGTTTGGAACTATTAAAATAATTGAGGTTATGTCCGCACTTAACTTTATCAGTGGGTTCATAAGGAAAGCAGGTCTTAGTGGAAAGCAGGTCTTAGTTTGTTTCAAGAAATGCTTAAATTATTTCATTTTATTAGCTTGAGGTATGGGCAAATTATGATGTGTACTTGTACTGTGATTTTAGTTATAAGTGTATTATTTTTTGCCCTTTTCCTCCAAACTCCTCCCCGCTTTGCTATACTTTGAAAGATATGCTGCCGTGTTTTCTCTAATCGACAAAGTTTGTAGTTGTTACTGATATTAAAAGTTCTGTTGAATGACTCTGTGTTAATGACACTTGAGATTTTCAGTATTCTAATCTATTTCTCTGAATGATTCTAATGATCTATGGCCTTCCCCTTTCACCTCTTTATTCCAATTTAATGAAACTGGTCACTAAGCAATTCTTGTAATGTATTTACATTTCTGGCTTGAATTTTATGTGCCTGTCCTCTGATTGAATCTGTTGGTCTTTTCCTCTCCCCCCTTTGTCTCTCTCAATTTTACTGGAAACAGGTAACTGTGCATGTCAAGGGTAAAACAGAATGTTATGAATGCCAGCCAAAACCGGCTCCAAAAACTTATCCTGTGTGTACTATTACAAGTACTCCATCAAAGGTATTGTGTCTCACTCTCTCATGTAGTGAAAATATTTATTTGCCTTTAGCACCGACTAGTTTATATTCTGGTAGTGAAGCTGTGGTCGCCTCTCTTTCGTTATTTCGTAGATCATGGAAAAATGTCAAAAAAGCTAATGTTCTACACCTTTTTTTGGTTTGAATTAGCTCAAGCTATGTAGTATGTTGACTTTTACTGCAATGAATACAATATAGTTGGTTTTGCTTTAATGTATTGGAAGTATAAAGTTTGTAATTTCTTATATACTATATATCACTCTATGGTGGATGATGGAATCTCTAGGAATACCTGAAAGGAATAACCTCTAGTAAAAGAACTTGACAACATATTGTTTTCTCCATTTATTTATTACTTGCTGTACCTCATTAATAGCATGCAATGACATCAAAATTTTTAATCTTGCAGTTTGTTCATTGTATTGTATGGGCAAAGGACCTGCTTTTTACAAAGCTTTTTGGGGACAAGAATCAGGAAAATGATCTCAATAAAGCGGTCTAGTGATACTGGGTCCTCTTCAGAACATTCGAAAGATGTTTTTGTCGTAAAACAGATGAAGACATTGACCAATATGGGAAGAGAGTATATGATCATGTTTTTGGTTATAATATTGAAATAGCTTTGTCTAATGAGGAGACATGAAAAACCGAAACAGGCCAAGGCCTATCTATATTAGAGATGTCCTGCTGGCTGAATTGATTCAACAGAATGGAAATGTGGAGCAAATGATAGTGGCAGAGGATCCATCATCAGTGTCTGCGATGTTATCCCTAGGGTTGAAGAATCCACAGGAAATATGGGGCCTTGTTGAAAATTCACGAATCTTTCTTGAGGCACTAAAGTTGTTTTTTTTTGAAAAGAGAAAAGGTTGGGGTTGATCCCTTGATTTTCAAGGAGTTTTCTTGCAGCCCCTATTTTCTAAACAATTACAGAGAATATACCTATTCCCGCCAACACTAACATCTCTCTCTCCCCTGCAGGAAATTGGGAACTTAAGTTTTGATAAAGACGATCAGTTAGCTGTTGAATTTGTTACTGCTGCTGCTAATATTCGAGCTGCTTCCTTTGGGATTCCTTTGCATAGCCTTTTTGAAGCCAAGGGAATTGCTGGTAATATTGTACATGCTGTTGCAACTACAAATGCTATCGTTGCTGGATTGATTGTTATCGAGGCAATTAAGGTGTTGCAAAATGACACAAGCAACTATAGGTTGGTTATAATCTTCTCCCCTAGAGCATTTCTTTGCTTTTTCCCCATGCATTTCTAAAGCCCTTGTTTCCAGTATGTACTTTACTGGGTTACTCCTGAAGCCAGTGAAATATGTCAAGATGCTTCCATCATGATCAGCTCATGAAGGCTTTGAGATGCAGAAATATATCTTCTCCCCATGAGAAGCAGTATGCTGCTATTGTCTCATAATAAACTGAGATAGTGAGATGTTTAACTTGAAAAAGAACATGGAAAAGGAAAATGATTGAGTTGCAAGTTGAGGTAGCCTTTTCTTACTGGATAAGAAAATAAGCCCATGTTGTTGAGTCATGAACTATTTTTGCTAATTCTTTTGATTCCCCATGCTATTCTTGTTGATGGATGCATGCATCTAATTCTTGATTAGTCATTCGAGGTTGCTATTTTTGTTTTTGGATGTATAAGTGAGCTAGGAAGTTATTTTTCTTTTTTTATAAATTATACATGTAGACATGTAAATAGAGCGACTGCCGTCTTAAAAGGTAAGTGGGATTTGCTAGTTGTTTCCAAGTAAAATGACTTGTAAGTCTAGAAAACTTATTTGTGCTATCTGGGAAATATGTATTAATATGATTAAAATATCTGTATAGGATGACATACTGCCTTGAGCATCCATCAAGAAAGATGCTTCTTATGCCAGTGGAGCCATTTGAGCCTAACACGAATTGCTATGTTTGTTCTAAGGTGTGTTGATGTTATCATATTTCTTTTTTTTGGGAAATTTCTCACTTGTCTTGGTCAGCAACCCCCTTATGGTCTGGTGGACCGTATTTGAAAGCAGACACCTCTATCGCTTGAGATTAATACTCACCGTTCAAAGTTGAGAGACATTGTTGAAAAGATTGTTAAAGCCAAGCTTGGCATGAGTTTGCCATTGATTATGCATGGTGCATCCCTTCTTTATGAGGTTGGTGATGATCTTGATGAAGTTATGACGGCCAATTATGCAGCAAATCTTGACAAGGTATATATACTTTTCTTTGAGTATGTCCTTGGTTTCATAATTTTTAATTGTCGGCATTCCTAGATGACTAGCTAATGTGCTTCTATTTTACCTTAGGTTCTATCTGAGCTTCCTTCTCCAGTTACTGGGGGTACAGTTCTCACAGTTGAGGACCTTCAGCAAGAGCTATCATGCAAAATTAATATCAAACACAGGTTTTTTTTAATGCTTTAACACAGTTTTTGGACTTCCCCAGCTATACGGGGATATTTATGTATGTGCACACTAACTGGGAGCCTAGCTAATTCGAAGGCTAATTTGAATTCAGCAAATCATCTAGTCTAGTGATTGTGAACATATAAAAGGACATTAAGTAGATGGTTGATGTATATGTATTTGAGCAATCCATATCTTTTGTATTTAGGTGAATGATTGTAGATGATTGCTCCCTTCTCTCTTCTATTTGACAGGTCTATAACTTGCTATATGAAACTTTGCAGTTATCTAAATTCCTTTTGTTAATTTGTACAATGCTCTTGGAGGAAGTGAATCTTAACCTTCATAGTTGATTTGACTCATTTAAATTTTTTAGTCGGATAAGACTTTGACAAGCCAAGTGTATAAAACTTGTCTCAGCTATTTTTACAGCCCTAAATGCATTACAAGTTGGTGAAGTTCAGACTTTCTACATGTTCCATATTTACAAGATTGAGTCAGGTTGATTATGAAGAGAGCTAGTTCAGGGTTTCATCTATATTGAAAACAAAGATGAAATTTCTTTCCTAATTGAAGCTTCAGGAGTTGTATACTAGTGAACATTGGATGTAAATTTTAGCATTGGATGTAAATTTTAGCTTGTGGCATGGCTATATTATCCAAGCAGATGTAATTTTATGTTTACTAGTCTCCATCTTATATTCTTAGAAATTATATTGGGAGCTTATCACAGAATCTGATCTGTAGCATACAATGGAAGATTAGAAATAATTTTCTTCATCTATTTTAAAATTATTATAAGATTTATCTTTTATGACGCTGTGGGTTATAATTTCTTTTTCCATTTTTGAATGTGTTATATTAACAGTGCGAATTACATTTTAATTCTGTCAGGGAGGAATTTGATGAGGAGAAGGAACCTGATGGATTGATTCTCTCTGGGTGGACTCAAGCTCCTGCTACAGAGAACAATAAAGTTACTACTGTTGGCAATGGGGCTAGCTCTTCCAGTCAAGCAGTTACGATAGAAACTGAAGCGGATGATGAGTTGGAAATCATTCCAGGTGGAAGTGAGAGTCTTCCTTCTGGGAAGAAAAGAAAGATATCTGAAATTTCTAATGATGCTAGTTCTGATATCCCGAGTATCACTTGTGAGGAGAAGAGTACGAAAGTTGAAGAACTTGATGTTGATAGCGATCTTGTTGTGCTTGATGAAGATACAGATGCAGACAACGGGAAAAAGAAGAGGTTTCAATAGTGTTACTGCTCGAGGTTTATTGCAAAGACATCACATCTTACTTTTGTATCATTTTAGAGAGAAGCGCAATTCTTTTGATGTTCTTTTAACTTAAGAAGTGAATATTGTTAGGCTAAGATCAAGTTTTTCCTTGAGCTAGACAGACACATGTATCTGATCTGTCAGTTTTCTCCTGTCATTTAAAGGGTAGCAACAGTTTGTATCTATTTTAAGTCTAACTTTGGCCGAACATTGTAGCTAACTACAAATGCGTTGTTTGGGACTGGTGTAAGATGGATCAGTGATTATGTAATGCCCTTTAATCTCAAACATTTTCTGTTGCAGATCTAGAATTCGTTTATATTCTTTTAAATCATATCGTATTATTCTAGTTCAGTAAAAGTCTTGGAAGTAATGGAAAATTCCAATTGGTATATACACACCTGGCTGCCTGCCTCCTACATTCATACAAAACCTGAAAGATGTTGCTGAAATTAGATGCATCGACTCTCAGCTTGTTTCTCTACACCCCAATAATTGGTGAAGCATATTGATCACGACTTGGTGTGCCACAGCATGGTAATGGTGGTGGAACTTGCATTCGTTGTCGTCTCTCTGAGTACTTTATCCTCTTTTTGATGTTGGCGTGTTCTTGTTTCTTGAGATCTTCCAAGCAATGAACTTGGGTCATACTTGTAAACGATCTGGATTTTCCCGAGTAGTATCTTGACAAACCTCTCCTGCTGAATGACAAAAAATATATGACATGATTTCTTGTGAAAAAATCCTTTCCCTAAACGTATTCAAACAAAAAACCAACAACTCTTACTCTTGTGGAAGATCAATCATCAGTGCACCCATGTCGAAGGTCATCGTGTTCTCGGCTTCTTTTTCCATATCTGTCGCCGTGAAGAAAGATGACAGATTTAGAGCAGAACTACGGTTGCATGTGAAAAAAATGGTGGGGATTTATTATTAAGTTGTGGTGGTCTCATATGTCATGGATAGGAGAAAAGTAGGCATTTTTTGGGGTATCGACAATGGTGGGTTGGTTTTGAGCCTCTGGAAATGAACTTCTTTATTTTTAGCATCCCACGGGCCACGATTTTGGAGGAGTTATACAAATACAATACCCAAGGCTAAGGGCATTTATTTTAAACAATATCCTCTTCTAAATACTCCTTCCTATATGCAGATGCGTTCAGTTCTAACATATAACATCAATATTAATTTCGTAAAAAATGTACTCTTAATTCGTTCAATAAGCTTAATAACCTTTCTATTGCCTCCACCCCCTCCCCAGTCCCCTCTCCTCTAGGTTACAGTTTGATGGCAATTTAGTTATAATGGTTTTCTTCTGATCATACACTTTCTCAAAAAGTTTAAAATTGGAATAAAAACAACTTTACAAGTAATACACATTGATATGATGACTGGTTAAATTAAAGAATGTAAAACTAGATTACAATCCCTTAATTATTTATAATAGCTGGAGAATAAGAAATTATTAACTATTAAATTTACAAATAATACTATTAATCAAAACCCACCCTTCCTTAATAATCATATAAAATTACAAAACTAAAACCTTTTTTTCTCTCCCACTAAATTAAAACCTCACATACTTATTATATAGTATATATTAGTATTATTTACTATACAAAAGATACAGTCAGTATGTGGAACCTTTTATAACTTCGATTTAAATGAATTAGAAGTCATAGTATGTGGATACATCTTTCTATAAGTACGATAAACAAAGCAATTAGACTACAGTGTGTATGTGCTTATATACACACACACAGAGTGGATACATCTTTATATAATTACGATAAACAAAGCAATTAGACTATAGTGTGTGTACGCGCTTATGTGTGTGTGTCTATATATATATATATATATATATATATATGAAATTATATTTTGCTTTTAATAATTGATACTGTAAAATGATTTTAAAATAAATTGTTGCAATTATTAGATGTAATTATGTTTAGTAAGAAGGTTTATTCTTTAACTACCATTTAAATTGTTTTCCTTTTTCCTTTCCTTTCCTTTCCTTTCCTTTCTATTGGGTTGTTCAAGTTCCAAATGTAACTGGCAGTAAAGAAGGTATTGTTTAGAGATTGTAAACTTCAACACACTGTATAGTCATCTTTGGCCAAACACAAAAAGACAGGAGAAAGAAGGAAAAATGTTAAAAATCTCCTTGAAACTAAAAGATTACTAGTAAAATATAAACTAAATAGAATTACAAGTGATGACCATTTACATCCCTCCTTACAAGTACATCAATAATACAATGCCATGAAGATTTTAAGAGAGAGATGAAAATAATAGTACAACATTAAGTTTGTGTCATGAAATAGACAAATGCTGGACAAGCATTATTAAGTTTGTTTAGGGGTAGTGAAAATTGAACAATCTCCCACCAAAAGTAAACCTTTATATGGAGTGATATATTGGTACCAAGGCAGAAGAATTTTGTGGAACTAGTAGTCGATCAAATTTGGGATTTTTTTTACCGGCCATTGAGCGCTGCAAATTGGGCAAACATTGCAGTTCCAGAATGCTCATCGATGACCTGAACTTCAGCAGGATTTCTACTTTGTTCAGGTGAAGATATGGGCCTGTTGTCCGGGCTTGCAACTGAAGGAGCAGGAGCAGGGGTAACTGTTGCAGGAGAAGCTGCGGCTGCAAATGCATTGTTTTCTCTTCAGTCTTTCCTTGTAAAGAAGCCTCTTGAAGCTGCAACGCATACTCTAAGTTCACACAACACGTCTCCCATGGTAGGCCTATCGACACCATATTCAGCCAAACACTTCTCAGCAGCTTCAGCATACTTTTTCATGGACTCGGGTTAATATTACCAACAAGGGTTGGATCGATGATTTTGTCAAGCAGTCCTTTTTTCTTCCACTGCATTGCCCATTCTGCCAAGTTCACTTGTTCCCTTGGCAGTGCTGGGTTAAGAGCAGGTCGGGCGCAAAGCACCTCTAAAAGAACCACCCCGAATGAGTACACATCAGACTTATCAGTCAGCTGTTGTTTCCTGAAGTACTCAGGATCCAAATACCCAAAGCTTCCTTTCACCGCAGTGCTCACGTACGCCTGCCCCTCCACTGTGGAACCATCTTTTGAAAGCCCAAAATCAGCCATCTTGGCGACAAAGTTATCATCAAGTAAAATGTTAGTGGTTTTAACATCACGGTGAATGATGCCCTGAGCAGAGCCTGTGTGCAGATAATGAAGCCCGCGAGCAGCTCCAATGCATATCTCTAGCCTTTTCTTCCACGGGAGGAAGGGTAAGTCCTTTCCATACAAATGGTCCCTGAAGGGTCCATTTGACATGTACTCATACACCAATATCATCTCAGAGTTTTCATCGCAATATCCAATCAGTGATACCAAATGGCGATGGCGAAGCTTAGAAAGCATCTGAATTTCTGTCTGGAATTCATTGATACCTTGCTCGGATTGTGGATTGCCACGCTTGACTGCTACTTTGGTTCCATCATCAATCTCCGCAATGTATACATTCCCAAATCCTCCAACACCTATAATTGCATTAGGATCCCAATTCTTGGTTGCATCTTGCAGCTCTGCGAGGGAAAAGAACCGGCCTAAACCCATTGTTGATGAATAAAATGCGCTCTTTCGAGATCCTAAAGAATTCTTGCTTGTCATAAAGCTTGAATCACCAGCATGAAGAGGAAGCAACCATGAAGAGAAGCTATTCCTCCTCTGCCAGTCTTGAGGCCTCTTTTGCCATTTACCGCCATCGCTCCCAAACCCACAAAAGCTCCGAACATCATTGCGAATCCTACTGCAGCCACAGTGCCATGAGTTGGACCTCCAGCGGTCCTGCCATCAGAACCAAACTCACCATCCAGACTATTAACTGAATTGTTAATTTTCAAGATCTCTAAGCCATTAAGAATTGCGTTCTTTGTACCTGTGGCTTCATTCATTGGACCAATCTGAATGGTGAGAGGACCAGAGGTAACCATCGAAGAGTTTACAACAAAGTCTTTGTAGTAAGCCATTGCCAAACCATTGGTGATACTTGACAAATCTAGCCCAGAAATCCCCATTCTTCCACCAATGTAAACATTAAAATATAGGTCATTGAGAGATTTGCTCACTATGTCAGCGAAGTGGAGACGGACTAAATATGCAAATGATGTATCAATGTCAAAACTCCATGTCACATTAAAATTAGGACTTATAGTGTTGACTCCCCATCTCCATAGCGGATGCATAAACTGATGGTGGTGCAATCAAGGAGTAGCTCCTCCTTCAGGATAACCAATTACCTTTGGTTCCATGGAGACGCTCTTAGCAGCAGTTTCAGGCTTAAGATACTGCTTGTCTGGTGTCCATGTTCGACCAAGGGTGTCATTTTGTGAGGTAATGTCTGGACCACCTACATTGAGGCGGTACACAGTTTGGTAAGAGTTCTGAGACAGGCCAGACGTTTCTGCAACAGGGAATAAAGTGTTGCCCGTATCGCTGATCAGCACGTCAGGTGCAGAAACCACCTCGATGGCATTAATGAATGCAGAGGAGCCCTTCATAGGAGTG
Organism: Panax ginseng; assembly: GCA_020205605.1. Classification (NCBI taxonomy): domain Eukaryota; kingdom Viridiplantae; phylum Streptophyta; class Magnoliopsida; order Apiales; family Araliaceae; genus Panax; species Panax ginseng. The sequence continues at coordinate 2,689,280 of CM035142.1, forward strand.
AACCTGATGGACAAACGCTCATTCGTGACATTGACAAGATATTCCTTGACAACCCACCTGGGGTTACTGGCAAGACTAAATTCATGGAGTAGGACTAATGAGTCCGAGATGACTGTGAATTTTGAGTGTTGGAGATTGACCTCATTGCTAGCCACCGGGAAGAAATGAAGACGAATCCAATGCCAGCCGGCTTTAGCCATGTGAAACTGGAAGGTGGCATCTGAGAAAAAGACACTAGCAGTGAGATAGATCGGAAGAGGAACATCGGCCTCTGGTACCGAAACTTGCAAGTCTTTTCCATCATAATTGATATAACTGGACGAATGTTCGTCCGATAAAAAAACCCTTTTGTCAGGGAGGATGGTTTGCTTGGGGAACCGCAATCAAGAAGATAGTTATCAGGTGGGGTGAAGGAATCGGTGTTGGGTGCAGGCATAGCGGAGGAGATGGAAGGGACAGAATAAAGAGAGAGAAAAGAACCACGAGGATCGCCATTGACGACGATAAAGATGAGGAACATGAGGAAGATTAATTGGGGAGGTCCTCTAGGTATCTTTTCCATCTCCAGCCCCTTCTGGATGAGGAAAAGAAATTGAAGAGATTAAGAAAAAATGTGGATCAAAGAAAGGGGTGGAGTATTGGCAATAAATGTAGTTACTTTTTCATTGGATCAAAATGTTGAGGGGGGTGATTGTGATACGGCATCCCCATTGCAATTTAGGCTGCCAACATTATCGCCATGATTTTGGATGGCTGATTTTGTTGTTCAATAATCAATCTGTTAGTTTTGGCGCCTATTCTTAGTAAAAACTATTTGACCAGAAGAATATCAATGGTTACTAGACTCATTTGAAATAGTCAACCACTATGTATGTATGTATTCATCTCTCTTCTGTCTATTCTCTATATCAATACATAAATTAATTTCTGTTCACATGCCAACTCAATGGCTTAAAATTTGTTTTCTAATTCAAAAACTCTATGTGATCACGAAAATGTATTTAAATTTCAATTATTTATATTTTGATCTCCAATGGTGATTGAAAATATAAATTTATAGGTGACATTCAAATTTAATTTTTATGTCTAATTATTAGTTAATTTTAAGAACAAAAAATCAGAAAATATTAGACATGTCTCTTTCTAGTAGAAGATATTTGTAGATTTAAGAGTATGAACTTTTAACTTACTAGTGAAAGTAGGAAAACAAAACTTTTAACTAAAATACATTGAATATATTCATTAACAAGAATTCATTCTAACATGTCCATTCATAATTAGTTCAAACACCATTATCTTCACAAATGAGGCATTCTCTTGTATATTTAATTTTTAAAAATCACTATATTCATAAAATTAAAAGAAAAAGATTTATTTTAGTCTCGTATTTTAAAATTGATAAATTATTCGAATCACATTTTGAAGTGGAGAGAGTACTTTATTTGTATATTAGTATGAGAAATGCGTTCTCTCTCTCTCTAAACTTTTTTTTTAATTTTAATTATTATTTTTTTTATTGTCAAGGGAATGTTTAGCCAATTAGATCACAAGCCTTAACATTTACATTTTCTTTCTTTGTATTAAGACAGTGTAAAATGAAATGAAACAGTTTGAACTTAATAATCGTATATTCCTACTAAAAAATTTGATTCTTTCAACTTAAAATATAAATGATTCAAATATTAATAAATTTTAAAAATCGATAAATTATCCGAATCTCCTCAAATTATATCGCATTGGAGTCGGGATTTTGATTTAGGCTTGGACAGAACTGGATCCGAACCCATATAGAAATCCATCACCGTAAATTTGGTTTCTTCTTCTACAAGTTTGGAATTTTATCACTCTCTCCGTCCGGGCCGATTAGACAGGAAAATAGAGATTCCATTGCCTAATGAACAGTCGAGGATGGAAATCCTAAAAATCCATGCAGATGGAATTGCCAAACATGGAGAGATCGATTATGAAGCAGTTGTTAAACTTGCTGAGGTGAGTTGGCGGCGTTGAATATATTTTCTTTTAATTTATTTCACGAATTCCTCGAGTAAAGTTTTGATGATTTTCATTTTCTTCAGGGATTCAACGGAGCTGACCTTCGTAACGTATGCACTGAAGCTGGTATGTCGGCTATACGTGCAGAACGGGATTATGTCATCCATGAAGATTTCATGAAGGTAATTCACGCCTTATATAAAATCTGAACTGAATGGTAACTCTGCAAGGATGTTTTGTAGTATCTAACGGGGTGATTAATCTAGGGGAAGTAAGTTCTTAATTATGAATTCATTCTGTATAAATTACCAACTCGAGGTTCTGTGTCATGAACCAGTTGTTACTGAGCCTTGATCTTGTTATAATGAATTGATTTCTTACTAATGTTTCGGGTAATCAGTTGCTTATATTCACACACGAATCAACTGTCGTTATTCTTCATGAGTAGTTATTTTGTATGGACTTCAGGCTGTTCGGAAACTGAATGAAGCAAAGAAACTTGAATCAAGTGCTCATTACAGTGCCGATTTTGGAAAGGAGTAAAAAACAGTTGATTGAAATCCGTTTGTTACATTGAAGATGGTGAATCTCTCAGCATGGAGGAACCCTGGCTTTGCATTAATTTTTTATTTATTTATTTATTTAATGTAAGCTATTAAGCTTGTATATGTGTTCTCAAAGGATAATGGGTTACATGCAAATGCTTGTATTTGTTCTCAAAGGATAATGATATCAATATATATGCAAACCTTTGGAGGGAGTTTTGAGTTTTCTGTCTGAATCAGTTGTTTGTTGCACCATTAAGTTTGGCGTGGATCTGTATTTTGCAAACCTCCTTTGAGTTTTCATTTAAATTACACTACAAATTTTCTTAAGTGTTTTGTGGTGTTCTTTGCTGCCAATTGCTCAAGGCTCTATGCTTCTTGACAAAAGCTCAAGTGAAAAAGGAAAAATAAGGTTAGAAATAGAGAGGAAAAATACTGAGGATACAAGATAAACCTAATTATAATTTTATTATTTTACAGAATGATTTTAAATGCATCAATTTATTCTTAAATTCAAATTAGTTTTAAAAAATTAAAGTGATTAATAATATATTTTGAAAGTGAGGGAATACTTGGTATTAAAAATTTACTTAAAATTTTTAATACCAAGACAAATTTTCAGTTATCTTTAAATTTTATTGTCTTTAATTTAAAACACATTCTAAATGATGTAATTGGTGGTTACTTATATCTACGATACAACTACAATGTAATGAATTAGAAAACGGGGGAGAGAAAGAACCATCTTCCATTGAAGTTACTCCCTCCGTGCCATGATAAAAGTCCTGATAGATTTTCACGCATATTAAGAAGATAAATGAAATAACAAAATTACCCATAATAATATCATTAAATATAGAGAGAGAATTAGAATAAAAAAATTATGAGATATTTAATGCTACAGGTATAATAGAAAAATATGTGTAAAAATTTGGTTATTAAAGGAAAATGAACATTTAACATGAGACTACCCAAAATAGTAATAAGAACTTTTATCATGGACGGAGGGAGTACAACATTAAAGGTCATGTCGCTGGCCAAGCCAACAAAGTTAATACATTTGATTCATCTTTACTGCCCTTCATAATTTCTTGTAAAACAACATTATGGGAAGATTCAAGCCTAGAAGAATACTGGACTGATCTTCTGTCTGTTCATCTTGTCTGCAACATTCTGAGCCCAAGCATCTAACAATCAAAGCTGAAGCAGTAAACCATCTTATGTAGTGAATTGTAAGTTCAATGCAATAATTAATCCCATAGTAATGAATCTAAGGCTTGCTGGTGAAGTTGTTTGTCCCCAGCTGCCACTACATTAAAACCTGTAAACAGAAGAAACATATATCAGGCAAGTGTTGCACAGCATATTTCGTCCGACTTTACTTGTTCCCCATTCTTTTTAAGATATCACAAACCTTTGTGCTCATAGTTTTTAACTACTCATCTCCCTCCGTTCCAAAATTCTTTTTAGTCCATCCCCCAAAAGAGATTTATTTCTATTTTAGGACTACAAAGTGGCATAATATTCCTTATTTGCCATTAATTTTACACCATCATTTCTAACATCATACCCCTATTACAAAATCTTCAGCTAATACTAAGAGTATTGGAACAGAGGGAGTAATTCAAAGTTCCCAATTGACCTTTTCTTTTCCAAATAAAAGAGACTTAGAGCGGGGTTCATGTAAAGAGGTATCTAGAGGTCTACATAGCCTTCTACATTGATATCAATATTTTCTTGAAATGAGTGATAAGATGGGGAGAATCAAAGTTGAATCCAAAGAGGATGAAAGTTCCTTGGTGTTTCAAATAGGTTTGAGTCACATTTTCACATGATATAAGTAAAGCAAGCAAGACACAAAGTGAGCTACACAAAAACTTTACTTGGTGCACGTGAATCTGAAGAAGCCTCCCATATAAGATGGTGTCCCTTCCAATCAGTTATAACTCCACCAGCACCTTCAATCACTGGTATCAGCGAAAGGAAATCGTATGGCTGGAAAATAATAACCGACAATATTAATAAAATATAAAGCACCTAAAGAGCTAGTTTTGCATAAATTGTGTCTGATTATAGTCCATATGGAGTCATGATAGCTCGTTTGAGGGTCTTAGTTTGAAAATTATGCCAACACAAAATGTTGATTTTACATAAATGTTCAGTAAGCACCACCTCTTGCGCAATTAGGTGATTTCAAACAAGGCAGACAAGAAGATTTACCAATGCCACTGGTTACTCTTGTTTCAGTAGGTATATATTTGCCCTTCAGGGAACATAGTTATTCCATTCTACAGAGAACAAGGGACCAGAAAAGCCTTGTAATCCTGTAAGAAAACTACGGAATGAAAAGAGTACACTTACCTTGAGACCAGATTCAATAACAAGATCCACAAAACCAGAGGCCAAAAGGGCATAGGCATAACAGTCGCAGCCATATAATGGTACTTTTACCTATAAAGCCATAAATAAAATCAAATAAAATAGAAAAACATGAAAGATAATAGCTGAATATCAGAACCTAAGTTTTTATGTTACACATTGAAAGGGAGGTAGAATTAACAAAAAAATGAATGAATTGATACTACTAGAGCTAAGAACTAGATATTGCTTACCCATTGAGATGTAATGTTGGGCAGCAAGAGGTTACAGATGGATGCACTTTAATATTGATGCCAGCAGATACAAAGTAAGATAAACAGAGACAAAAACAATAGTGCAATCCCACATATAACAGAAAGCAGATGAAATTTATGAGTAAGTTTATTACAGGAACTATCATTGTTAATCATTACTGGACAGGATGAAGAAATGAGTAGTTAAAATTCCAATTTTTCAGACTTTTGACAAAGGAATACGAGAAGGTCTGCACCCTAATCTTACATAGTTAGTCCCAGAATCCAATGGAGGTTTATACTTCAAATAAATTATAATTCATTAGAAAAAAAATCTTACTAAATTCATCACTTTCTTATTGTTTGATGAAATGGTGTAGAACTTTGAGTTTTTTCTAAATCAAAATAAATTAAGACAGCATTTTTTGAACCACAGGCTAAAATTATGTTATAGGAAAAATCTACATATTAACCTTAACTTGTTGAAAAACTAATTTTCTTCAGAAAGTAATTTTTCACACAGTAATCAAACTCATTAAGATTTCTCTTAAAGATCAAGCTACAATGACTCCAGAAAAAAAGGACAGACCTTGTTAAAAGTAATTCTTTTATTATTTTGCAATATATCACGAAATAAATCTGGTGCAAAATAACATTCTAAATAGAAGACATAGTAAGAATGGTTTGAACAGATAGATAGAACAATTAGGTTGCATCTTCAATTCTTCATATCTTATTATCATTTCCTTCTTTTCTTTTGATAAGCCACTTTTATAACTCAGAAAAAATTTACATGCCTTGCTTCTGACTTGATTGAATGCCACTTCAGCATCTCCGCTGAACAAATGTGGGCTAGTCGTGTACCTAGATTAGAGAAAAGCCCAAATATTAACATTCTCTAAATATTCTTTTTCAAAACTCGGGTATAACAACAAATTCGATGACTTGGTTACATAAGTCATAACTGGAGAACGTTTAAATAATTTAATATGCTGTACCCCAAACCCATATCCTTAGATATTCATTTCAGTTTCTTTTCCTATAATACATAACAGGAATATATTTGGAAAGAAAAAACATACAGATAGGCTTGTGAAAGCTTTGGACAATTACGTGTGGAGACTTCTTGTCCATTCAATGTTGTTTTCCTTCCAGTTATCCCAATCCATCTTTCCTTTAGAATTGGCTGATCAATTATTCGAAAATCTGAAATCATGCTTTAAGATATTAATAAAATTTAGGTAAAGAAGTAAACTGCTCTATCACCCATACTCAATACGCAACTAAGTTCGCCAAACATCATTACAAATGACAACAAAACGATTTAAAATCTCATATAAATGACGTGCAGCCTATTCATCTTCAGGATGATAATTGATACCTAGATGATAGCAGATTCAGCAGAACAGAAACATTACTAACTTAAACAATACACTCCAAAGTGGTGATCACATCCCAGAAGAAAAGAAACAGAAAGAGACATATAACAATCTTCAATCCATTATATAATAAATTGTTTTATAATTATTCTGCTATAGGAATCAGGAGCAAATATGAAATTTCTTTTCAAGATTGAAAAATCAGGATTAGATTGTAATTAGCATACATATTTTAATGCTTACCAGTGTCAGGATTGGCTGATTTAAAACCGTGTGTTGGCTCAATGATGAGAAGCAGACTGAGGTGCACAAATAATTGGCAGCTATTTTTCGCTTTATAAATAATGTGAATATCTTTCTTGTTTGATAATTAAGTGCAACAGTAAGACGGCTATGCACTCATTTTAGACATACAATTAGGTGGTTGGTGATTCATACCGGTTTGCCTTTGTGTAGCAGAGCGATGAGAGTTCCAAACAATGGTTTCCCTGGAGAATTATTACGTAAATTTTCAAAGTTCAAACTTTACAACAATGACTTAAAAAGAAATCTAAACAAAGATACCGGTAATGAAGCTCTTTGTGCCATCTATTGGATCTAAAACCCAAACATAGTCTGCAAACTTCTCTTTACACCTCCATCCATTCTCTTCTCCAAAACTGTAATTACATTCTTCATAACTTTAGCAACTAAAACAAGACTAAAAGTATTCTCATACTAATTGGGCATAAGAATTGTATATAAAAACATTGGTTTTCTTGTCAATTTGAAGGTGTTACGAAGCAAAAAACAAGAATCACATATGATATGAAAAACCAAAGAAGACAAATACTTTGCCAACTGAGCTTTACACTTTCATCCTAGCTGGAATTGATGATATTTTCCATATATATTTGCATGAATGCAAAAATCAGCAATATTAAAGCAAAAGTAACTAGTACCAACTAGTCTTGGTAACCAGATGGGATATCAGAAGGAGTTACATGATCCTTTCGTTGGGATAGTGTAAGTTTATTGAACATAGCAACCCCCCATAACAAGTAATATAAAGACGATCTTCTAAAAATATTCTTACATTTCATTAGAGTAGAATATCAACTATAAAATCACAGGCTATGCCATAGCAAAGTTTATTTTTTTAAACTTAATTTTCATTCATGTTAAGAGAAAAAATAACAATTAACTAACATTGCATGATTAGGAAAATTCTCTTGTAATATTGAAGTCATGGATGCCTCAGCTTCCTGATCAGCAATTGTCACAGGACCTAAACAAGTATCAATCACACCCACAAAAGGTCAGCAAGTAACCCCAAATTAAATAATTCAAAAAAAAAATTCCATCTTGAAAAACTTACTCAAATCTTCTTTATCCAGAATATCAAAACTCTTACGGAAATACTTCCGACTCACCTCCCCGGCGGCGTCAGCCACCTTATTTCCGACAGCGGCGAACCCGTCTAGCTCCGAGTCTTCAAAATCTAAGCTAACGGCGGTTTCAATTCCATTGGAAAGAGAGGAATTTGAAGTCATTGCGGATGTGAACTTGATTCGGTGGTGAGAAATTGGGAAATTTAGAGCAAAAGCGAAGCTCTGATTGTAGTGGAGAGGTATTGAAGGGTTTGGAGAGTGAGAAAGGAGAGTTGGGCGGTTTAGAGAGAGAAAGTGAGATTTTGAAATCATTGGGGGTTGGATTTGCATATTGAGGGTTTTAAATAGGACGGAAAATGGATGATAAATTGGAGACGGAACTCTGTGCTTTGAAGAGAGAGAGAGAGTGGAGGTTGACGTGGTTTGCACCAATTTCAATGGTAAGCTGACGGAGTTTATATTCCGGCCGAACTTATTGAGAGAGAGTGGAGTTTACTGTTGCCTTTTTAAAGTTAACATAAGATGTTTTTAAACTTAAAATGGATATTATTATTATTATTATTTATTTTAATCCATCGGATGATGAAATTGATAACCCATATATATAAAAACGAGTACTCATTTTAAAATTTACTTTTTTTTATTATAATTTTTGATATTTTTAATATTTATTATTTTATTAAAAAAAATTATGTCGATAAAAAATATCTTTAATTTACATAAAATAATTAATAATAATATATTATATTTTGAAACCGATGAAGTATTATATAAATGTTAAGTATGAATATAATATGAGTTTATTAAAATTATAACTTGTGTTAATTTAGAAATTTATTTGCAGTGACATCCTTCCAAAGTGAGAGCCTTAAATATTTTTTATAGTGTTTATTGAAATTGAACAACTCTATTTTAACATTTTCAAATGGAATAAAACCTAAAAATTCACTATAAAATTTTCCAAACAAAATAGAAGAGCAAGGACCTTTCCTTTTTCTCTTTATTTTCTTTTTAATTAACTTATTATAAAGATAGAAATAATAGGTACAACTAATGTGTAAATGAACTAAGTGGAGTCCAATATTGAATTGCTCAGATTTAGTTTATAAAATTTATCGAGTAAAAAATAAAATTTGACCGAGGCTCGTTTAGATACCGAGTCAAACACAATCTCAAATTGAGCTTGAATAATTTAAACTTTTCAAGCGAATATGATCCAAGTATCAATAGAAAATTATAATTTAAGGAGGTTTGAGTAATTTATCGAACTTTAAAATTTGTTCATATTTGAATCATTTGTATTTCGAGTCGAGCTCGAATCGAACAAATACAAATTGAGCCCGGACGGTTTACTCATCTTACATTTTACAGCCTAAATGCAAATCTCATAATCATCTCCTCTATTAGAGCATCTACAGCAGATGGACTATCTGTTGGACTATATTTAGTCCATCTGACATCAGCAAATGTCCTTTAGTCTTCACTCCTTCCAGTAGATGGACTATCCTGTGGACTATCTCATGGACTATAATATAAAAATATTATAATAATCAATGAATTCAAAAAAACTCCAAGCTGGACATAATCCAACGACCATATTCTAGGTCATTATATTCAACTAACCATATTATAACGGCTATATTTTAATAAACAAATAGCATCTATAAATATAAGTCACATCTAGTCTCTCATATTCACTCATCTTAACTTCATTCTTCTAGTCAAATAAGTTATTTTAAATATGTCTCGTCAATTCGAACCATCTATAAATATGTTGCACGTGGATGAAGAAGAAGATGAAGAAGCATATGGACAATTTTTAGGCATGACGACTATTGAAGAAGAAAACCAAATGTCAATAGGCATACATCACGTCATCGTGGTTCTGTGCAAGGTCGTATTACCATTGATCGTGGTAGACATTAAGGTCATAATCGATTTTTTCGTGATTATTTTGCAGAACATCCTACATATCCCCCGTATCTATTTGGAGAAGGTTTAGAATGCTGGCTTCGCTTTTCCTCCGAATTCAAAGAAGCGGTTAGGCGTATGATTCATACCGCCGTCCAAAAAATGAATCTTGCAGGACATCTCGGTTTATCTTTCTACAAAAGATAAGCGCTTTCAATGCGGATGCTTTTATGGTGTTTAAATAATTCGTTGATGATTATGTGCGGATCGGTGAAAGCACACGGCTATATTGAGTCTTAAAAGGTTTGTAAAAGCGGTCATTTCAATTTTTGGTTATGAATATCCGAGATCCCCAATAGTGATGACATCGTTAGATTCTTTATCAAAAGTGAAGGCGTGGTTTTCTGGGATGTTGGGGAGCATCATTGCATGCATTGGAAATGGAAGAATTGTCCGGTTGCGTGGCATGGTATGTAATACGGACATGTGCATGAGCCAACAATTATTTTAAAAGCGGTGGCCATACGATCTTTGGATATGACATGCATTTTTGGATTACCGGGCTCTCGTAATGATATTAACGTTTTGGAGAGATCATCTATCTTCTGCGCTTCTTCTTGAAAGTCGTGCTCTGCGGTGAACTACTCGATTAATGGAAATGAGTACACGATGAGATATTACCTTGCTGATGGTATATATTCCCCATGGGCAACATTTGTTAAAACCATTTCGGCACCTCGGGGAAATAAAAGAAAACTATTTGCTAAGACTCAAGAGGCACTTAGAAAGGATGTTGAGCGAGCATTTAGGGTACTGCAAGCACGTTTTGCGATGTTCGTGGTCCTGCACGATTTTGGGATCAAACAACACTAAAAGAAATTATGACTGCATGCATAATATTACATAATATGATCGTTGAAGATGAACGAGATGAAAATCAAGAACCAACAACTTACGATACACATGGCGAGATTCCAACTGTAGAAGTGTCTCATGGCGTACCCACAATTACTTGAATTCATTGAAGCAAATCATCGCATAAGGGATAAACAAGTTCATTCTAAAAGCGCAAGAAGATATTATTCAACACTTGTGGACACTACATGGCGGAGCTTAATCCATTACATAAGCAAATTACGATTCTCACAATAATAAGAAATCTCTTTTCATGATTTCTTTCTTTGCGTTGTTTGTAATATTGACTACTTCGGGCTCCATGTTAGCAGTGTCAATTATCATGATCCTTTCATCCTCTTGTGCTTTCAAAATATATTCAACTTCTCTTGCTTTTGAAAATATATTACATCCATATTCTCTTGTCTCTTTTGTTGGTTCAATTTCATCGATGCTCGAACTTCTCAAACCTCAACTCCATAGGTGTACTTAGTATCACCGATTCCTTTGCCCTTTTAAATAATACTTTGAAGCCTTTCTTCCCATTGGCCTCTCTAATCTTGCGGAGATTGTATCTTGATACCATCGTCTTCACCCAAACTAACTTACTGCGGTTGATGGAGAAGATCTTCTTTGGACTTGACTTTCTATTACTTTTTTGCTTTTTTGTTCCACTATTATCATGTTCTCCATTTGATTGCATCCTTTAATATTCTCAACAATGCATAAATCCAAATGGTTGATTTTGCATACTTTTGAACATCTCTAATGCTTGACATATCTATTGAAAAATTATTTACAAAGTATTAAATATAAAATATAAGAATAAAACTTAATGAAATTTTACATGAAAAAATTGAAATACCTTATCTTGTTCACCTACACCGTTTTTTTGCATTCTTTCAATTGAAGCATAATATCCACAAAATTTGTTCACCATGAGTTGAATTGTTGACCAACGTTTCGCATGAAAGCGGTAGAATGCGTTAGGACTCAAATTTTTTTGTATTCGTTAAATGAACTCTTTCCCAATATCTTCCATGTTTACGATCGTTTCCTTGAATTGGATCCATACTTACATTAAGTCATTAGGAAACAAGAAGAGCATCTTCTTGATTGTGTAATTTTCCTTTGCATACTGTTCTTTTATTGGACTCATTTTGAGTGCGAATTGGTACATCAGTTTGAATTGAAAATTCATCCAACAAATTTGGATCATCAAGTGAGAAACATTCAGATAATAATGAAGAAAAATACATCGGAGGATCATGATTGTCTATCTAAAAAATAAATTAAAGAGATATTATCAATAAAAAACAAAAATCAAATATAATAAAAATACAAACTATTATTAATAAAATACTTACAATTGCTAAATGTTATAGTTGATTGAAAGATATAAAATAAATTGAATTATTATACATATTTATAGATTTCCAATTAGGCTTTCAATTTCTATCCGTTTGTACTGTTTATTACCGTTCTGAATTTTTTTTTCTATCCGTTGGATTGTACTTTATTACCGTTCATCTCTTCTTCACTTCACTTTCATCTGTTCTCTCTTCGTCTCCTTCTTCTTCTTCGACAGATCTTCTTCTTCAATAGAGTTTCTCTTTTTTTTTTTTTTTTTCAATTTCTTCAATTTCTTCAACATAGAGTTTCCCATTTAATTATATTAAATTATAGTCATTTGATTTTTGGTTCATGATTTGAGTGTCGTTTTGAGCGGTAGAAAAAGTTGATCGACTAAATTTGGTCCATCTGCTGGAATGATTTTGACGTCCTAAACTAAATATAGTCTACGAATTTGGCAACTCCAACTGCTGGAGTTCCTCTTAGGAGTGCATTCTACATGGCATTCTTGAAAGTTGGATTCCATATAGAACCGTGGTTGGTTAGTTATATAGAGCTTAGCTATAAATTGAATATTAAATTTATGCCGAATTACTATTTAATTATATTAACAGGCAATCATCAGCCAAATCATCTCGACAGATCGAAATCAATTAAGGTGTTAATTATATTATAGTTGTAGCTTTGTAAAAATCACAGTCACTGATACGAATTAAAGAATTGATATATACTAATTGTCTTTAAAGTCTTTATTAATTTATCATTAGTACATAATCTGTATGCTAAGAGTTTAATTACTATATAGAAACAACATATGCAATTTCATTAATAAACAATTGTACGTGTAGAGAGTATTGAGTTACTCAAATTTTATTCACAAAATTTATCAATCAAGTATAAAATAAAATTTGATTAAAACTCATTATACTACCGAATTTAACACGATGTCGAATCGAACCAGAACAATTTGAACTTTTCAATCAAATAAATATAATCCAAGTATCAATAAAAAATTATAATTTAAAAAAGATTGAATAATTTATCAAAATTTAAAATTTACTCATAATTCAAACTAGTTAGTCATATAGCAATTAATAAAACAACTAATAATTACACCATGCATGGTAATTAATAAAACAACTAGTAATCTCTTAATTTAAACTAATAATTACACCTACTTAAATTATGTCCTCAAATGAAACAATACCAAAAATAAACCACAAAGGTAGGAGTATAAAATAAAGGAGCAATTATATAGTTAACACACGGGTGCCACACAAATATATATATCCTCCCTGGATTTATTACAACATTTGATCAAAGGAAAAAAGCCCTAATGAACTAGTTTCGGTCTAATTAAGAAACAGATATTAATTGTACATGACCAAATTTTAATGTACATAATATTAATTGTTGTTTAAAACAAACGTACGTACGTACGTACATATATCTAGTGAGTAGGACCAGCATGGTGGGCCGGTAGTTTTTCTTTGATCTTCTCCATCACACTCTTCTTCTCCTGCTCATGTGCCCCCATATGAGCTCCGGCGGCGGCGGCGTGGGGGTGTTCATCCTTGTTTTTGTTTTTGTGCTTTCCTCTTCCTAACTTCTCCTTTATCTTCGCCGTTAGTCCCTTCTTCTTTCTTCTCCCACCTTGTCCATCATCCTCGGACTTAACCGGAAAAACAAATAATTAATTAAGAACCCAAGAAAACTTAATTAATTTTGTGTACTAATTAATTAATTAAAATCAACTATAAACAGTTGCATATTTCATACTATGTCCAAGAATTGATATTAATTAATTTAATTTTAAACAATAAAATTATAAACTAACGGTATATATTAATAATTACAAGATTTATTATTTTCAATATTTAAAAATTAATTATGTCAATTTTAAAATTTGAAATTAATTATCTCCAATTAATCTTAAAAATTCGAACTTAATCCTATATTAATTTAATATTTTTGGAGGATGGAATATAAGATTACTATACAAACCGAGCTAGAAGAGCTTGAACTGGTGGAGCGGTGACGCTGCTCCCCTAGAGGAACAATCTTTTCCTCCACTACAACACCAAGCATGACAGCAACACCAGTTAGCGCAGTACCAGTCGCAACTACTGTTACTTGATCACCACCGGCCTCTCTCTCCGGTACATAATCACCTTGCATGGCGGCAGCTGTTTCTCCACCAAGTCCAGTGGTGCCGCCATGCACGGCGGTATCTGTTTCTCCGCCAGCTCCGGCAGTGACGGCGACGCCTCTAAGGTGCATTGGGTTACCATACTCGTCGGTCAACTGAACACGTGTCTGCTGTTTTGGCACGTAAGAAAATTGATTAATACACGTGTTGTGAGAAATTTGATGTTGATCTTGGGTTATGGATTAGGATGATACGGCAAAACCAAACCAATTATATATGAGGTGACGCATGTAATTTTAAGAATCTGGTTATTATGAAATTTATTTTTAAGTAAGTTGATTAATTGGCCAATAGAATACTGACACACATAAAATCTCGTCTGCGTGTCAGCAGCTAATCACTTCCCAATTTTAATGGTTGAATGATTATGTCACGATTAATTTATCATCTATCTATATATTTTGTTTTATTTTATCATCTATATAGGGTGGATGTTCTGGCGTTAGTTTGAATGAGTAAATAAATTTGTAAGATTCCAGAGTTAATAAAGAGTGACTGTGTTTTAATTTTAATGTCGACACTCAGGTTTAAAGATGATCTTTTTTTATATATGTTAGCATTTTTCTACACGATAACAGGCGCCGGTATGTAAAAAAGGGAAAAGGAAAAAATAAAACTTAGAAATTTGAAGAAACATTGAGAAACTGGCAGGTACCTCCATCCAGGTGTCTCTATCCGGACAAGACAAATCACGGTAACATCGTATATTTGTAACCAAAAAATGATATCAAATTCCATTTCTATGTATACACCATATATATTATTAAAAACAATAATAATAATTAAAAATTAAAAATCATATCCGTCACTATTATTATTATTAATACTAACAACGATAAAAAAAAAAAACACTCCACTTATTAACTAGAGGTTAGGATGTTACAAATAAAAAATTATAAACTCTAAACTCTGATTAAATTATATTTACTCATTCTCTCAAAGATCTTCTCCATACATACTTATATATATATATATATATATATATATATATATAGGTCGGATCAGGTCTGGACTTTCGGATCGGACCAAAATTCAGATTTTTTTTTTTGTTTTTTTTTAAAACAACTAAAAATAAATAAATAAAAAATTATGGAATTAAATTTTTTTCATAATACAGTATTTTAGGTGTGATTTGAGTACGTATAACAAAACATGTATATATACGATCCGTGTAGACTGTACCACCATTTTGGTATAAATATTCAAATCACGCCTAAAACAACATCATATATATAGAAAATTTCGATTCCATAAAATATAAAAAAATTAGTTGTTTTAAAAAAAATAAAAAAATGGGGTTAGTTTTTGATCGGTTAGAGTCCGGACGAGTCCGTACAATATATATATATATATATATATATATATATATATATATATATATATAGTCCATTTCTTAGATTCATTCTTATTGAGCTCACCTTTATCTTTTTATTTTATTTTTTAATAAAAAAAAAACATAACTAATAAAAATGTATAATAATTTTTGGAATTGAAAGTTTTTAAAAAAAAATATTTTTGGTGTGATTTGGAGTAACATATAACAAAAGCAGGTGTTATGCATCGTATAACACTATTTTGTTATATGTACCCCAAATCACACCCAAAATATTTTTTTTAAAAAAATTTTCAATTCCAAAAATTATTATACATTTTTTATTAGTTATGTTTTTTTTATATAAAAAAAAAAGGGTAGGGTGAGCTCAATAAGGGTGGGCCTAAGATCCTTGCTCTCTCTCTCTCTCTATATATATATATATGTGTGTGTGTGTGTGTGTGTGTGTGTGTGTAAGACCCCGAATTTTTTTTAAATAGAAAGGAATTTCTTTTATTTATTATTTTGAAATAGTAAGGGTGGATTTGATTAATGTGGTTAGTTATGGGTAAAATGCGTAAATATTTTAAATAAGCAAGTGGTGATATAATATTCATTATTGTTGGAGAATATTCGTTTTGGTCGTGGAATATTCGTAGATCATTTGGGAATATTCGCATGATGACAGTAGCGACCATGTGTGGGCCCCATAACGGAAAGCGATTGGAGGAAGAAAACGACAAAATAAGTTGTTTAAAAATAACTACAGTAGTTATTACAGATTTATTAATCGTTGGAATAATCCGGTGGTAAAAAACACGATGAATGGCAATTATTGCGACAAGAAGACATCGCGTTATTGCACCAATTATTGATTCTTACGTGAAGAAGGCACTACTCAATAATTTTTACAAGAATTACTATTCAAGATTTTATTTTATTGATTTAATAATCACTTTGCATTGATATTTTATATTCTTCATTGTTTCAATAATTGTCATTACACATTATTTTTCATTATCGAAGCTTAATAATTCATATTATCCGAATAATATTATTAGAAAACATTATTGGCAATGTCTAGAAAGTTACATACAGGAGAGGTTTGGTCACCTAATTGCCAAGCCAAGGTGAGAAATCTTTTTGGAAAGCCCCTCTTCCTGAGGAAGCAGTTCGTTCTTTAATCTTGTGATTACGTAATATTATTTGTGAATAATTAATTATTGATTTATATGATGAGAAAAATATTGATTTTATGTGGATATAGATGAAGAAAATTTTAATGTGACAATTGTTGAAAATTGATATTTTATCTTTTTCTGATAAAATAATTCATTTAAATATATTATTTTAATAATATATTAACGATGATATTTTTACGATGAATGTGGGATATATGAGTATATGTGGAGGAGGAGTATTTTTGTTATCAAAAATGTTTAAAACATATTAAACATGTAAATTGGACCCCATTTATTGGTCGAAATTTGATTATAACTGTAAAATCGCCCATTTGTGGATTTCGGTCAATTTCTGTTTGGAATTTGGAAAAACTTTCTTCTGTAAAGTTGTAGAGAATTGAATTTCCTATAAAAACTCGCGAGATTTGAATTTTCTGGCAAAAGGGATATTTATTGTGAATTATTGAAGTTTCGAAGCTCCGAAATAATTGATTTTTGGAAGTTTAAATTATTTTAAATTAGAAAAATTTTTTTTTATTTTTTTCTAGAAGGTTGGCATGTGTGAATTGCTGAGATTAAGATTTCAAGGAATACGTATAATATTTTTATATATATTAATATTATATTAAATTTTTCGCTTTGGTGTTCTAAAGAATTTCCTATAAATAGTGCTTAGGTTAGAATTGAAAATCACACCGTAAACTCAAGTTTTCTCTCTATATTATCGATTGTATTCTTGTGAGTATTTTGAGTATACTTTGGGTATTGCTATATCTGGTGCAAGTTCAAGTCATAGCTTTATATCCTGTTTCAACTAAATCTTTGTCTTTCGAGGTAAGGGATGTTATTTTCTTCTCAAATGATATTATTTCTTCAATATCATTAATTGTTTGAAATATTGGTTGGAACTTTTTATCAAATTTGGAACTTTTTCATGTCAGGTTACTTATTCATGAGTTATTATTCACGAGTCTTATTCACGTAAGCGTGAAGATGTTTTTTTGTGAAATTTCTATCTTTTGGTGTCTGAGATTACTTATTCACGTATCGACCTTTATTCACGATATCTTTGACTATTCATTCACGAATACGGCACTATTCAATTAGAAAAATGAAATTTCTTCTTTTTGTCCAAAATATCTATTATGGATACTAGCTTTGATCAGATCCATGTTTTGATCATTCTTGAATTTTACACCACTATGATTATTTTTTAGGTATTTTTTGACGTGGATAAAATAAAATCACTAATCCTTAATCCTTAATCCTTAATCCTTGTCATTATTCAATCGGATTCGTTTCTTTAAAAATATTTTCATCATCCTCGGTCTTAAATAATGATATTATGGAATATCTTTGGCACTGTAGTGCAAAGATGAATGATTTCGATGAATATCTTTGGGCTTGTAGGTAAAGATGAATGATTTCGATGAATATCTTTGCCCGTAGGTGCAAAGATGAGCAGTGTTTAGATGAACATGACTAATTGGTGAATGTCCTCGCTTTTGTAGTCTGAGGATGAATATTTGATCTCGGATATATATTGATTGATGTTACGAGAATAAAATAGGCGATGAACTTTAAAATTCATACATAGAAGATAGTAGTTTGCATTCTCTACTTAACTCTTCTAATGAATTATTATTTCCTGCGAATATTGATTTAAAACTTGTTGTCTATTGTATTCTATTATATTTTTCCTCGTTGAAGACTAACGATAATTTTGTTGTATATTATCTTAGTCATAATATTCTTTCTTTGGCTATTTGAAAGCTCACCTTTTCCTTGTTGTTCCATTTTCTTCTCAGGAGATGAGAACATAGCAGGATCGAGTCGGGGTATCAATAATTATGATGAGAATTTATTTGCGTGTGGATATTGTCTAGACGACAATATCTGTATTTAAACTCACAGTATGTATTGTCGTATTTCACACGACATTTGTATTATTGAAGTTGTAGTTATTTCTGTACCATGTATTTGGCGACTCAGAATGAGTTGGGTGGAATGGACCTATTTTGAGGGTATCACAATATATATATATATATATACGATGCGGATCTTTAAGCTCACCCATTATCCAACTCACTCGAAGCTCACCCTCCCTTTAGCGACCGACGGACGACGGTTCGGTCATACAACGATCGCTCATACTTTTAGCGACAGCACAACATATAGTGTCGCTTAAAAGTATAAACAACGATTGTAATGACCAAACCGTCGTCGGGTTCGCATCAGTAAAAATAATAACTCGAGTAAGATTAGATAAGGAGTGAAATTTTAAGATCGAGGACTATATATATATATATATATATATATATATATATATATATATATATATATATATATATATTAAATAATGGTAAATCATGCGCACGCGCGCACGCACTACTGTACAAAAATAAGAGAGAAAATAGGCATCCCTTAAAATGCCGAACCTTTTCTTAAAGCATGGTGGTAAGAAATCACAAACATAAAAATCAGTATGTGACAGTCATCTTTCAAGACAATTCCAAGAACTTATCAATATTCAGAAAAAACAAATTTAAATTTACAAAATAAACGTAAGATGTCAATATGAAGATTCATTTCCTTCTACCATTTGTTTCTCCCTCCCCTATTTATACTGTGTTGTTTCACCTCCTTTACAGTGTATTTTCAGCTGCTAACCTATTCCTGCTTGAGATCGACTCTGAATTCAGTACTTCCTAATTAAGACCATCCTTCCTGGTTGACTGTCCGCCAGAACCAAGGTATTGCATATATTTATCATATTTAAACCTGAAAGAAATAGTATTGAGTTTTGCGTAAATACCACAACTTCCAAGTATGTTTACAAAACCAAAAAAAAAAAAAATTAAGTACAAAACAAAAGGCATGAATATGTTTACCCTTGCAATTAAACATGAATACCATATCAAACGTTTTTGATGTCTGGTTATATATATTTAATACTTCCCTAGTTGTCATGTTATTAGAAGGAATGGATAAATTTGTTAGTGTAAGAAACATTCTTACACCAACTCTCAAACAGAATCAATGGAACATGATCTGAAAAGCTAATGAATTAAATGAGAATGCAGTTTTTCTAGTTAATATGCCAGAATGCTGAGGCCTGAAAAGCAAAGGAGTTAGAGGGTGTTGCCAATGCAAGAAAAAACATCAAGTTTTCAGTCTGTATCAGAAAAATAAGGAACTTACATGCATGGGAGACAGTTGTGTGCTTCTTTCCACAGCAACGGAAAAGCTCACTCCTTGCTTGATTTTGTCCAGAAAAACCCCTTCTTTCGACTAGAATGGTTCTCCGATAAGGATTTAGTCCCCTTCAACCCAAATGAAAAGTGTCTCCTCAAGAAAGGCTTACCCAAAGAGCTCTTCATGCTGGAACTTGAACTCATCACACAACCTCTGGTCTCGTGCCCGCGACTTTTCTGGCGATCAAACACAATAGAATCACCATTAAGATCGCTATTTACAACCCGGTTCCTTAATTTTTTGCTACTCTTGGCCTTTAAATTTATCTCAGCTCTCAGTACTTTTTCAGATAACTTCAAGGTCTGTTTCTCCCCTAATGTACAAACCGGGCAAGCAGGGTCATACTTGCTAATTTCGGGTGTCATACTCTCCAAGCACTCAGCATGGTAAACATGTCCACAAATTAGTACAGCAACCACAGCAAGCTCATTAGTGGCCATAATTTTCTGGCTTCCCCATGAAGATTTCTCAGTTATAAGTTTTGAGCAAACCCCACAAGTTTTAATATCAGTACAGGGAGAAGAAAAACTCCGGCCACTAGATTGGTTTAGCTTACCACGAATCATGCCTAATGACTCGCTATCAAAAGACCACCTCTCTCTATGAGAAGTTGCCATGAGCTCAGGAAAGCCAGGAATAGACCAATTATCTGAAGACCCACCATGATACCCTCCAACTGATTCATTGCTCAACCCAGGGAGCACAAAAGAAGACCCTTCTTCAGAAATTGAGAAACTTGGTGACTTGAGTCCTTGAATACGGCTATCAGATACTTGCCGCAATAGCTGGTGTCCTGGAGAACGGCGAGGCCACCTTGATGGAGTTGAGCTAGCAGGAAGCAGGTGACTTTGGGATGACAAGGGAGATGTTGACAAAGAAGAAACTGAACGTGTTGAAGGAGACATCTTTGTGGGAGATGGATCTGAAATAGCAGGGGATTCCATTGACTCCTTCACCTAAAAGTGAACAAAAAGGGGAAATATGTAACACTAAGAAAGAAGTAAGAAACCTATAAAGACGCCATAATGCATGTTTTTAATCGCGATGAATTGATTAGCATGTATTACCTCCGTGGAATTTCTGGAGATAGGCAGATCTGCAAAGGAAAATAGAGAAATGTCATACATGACACTACATAACAAGAGACTATGATGCATATCAGAAGCCAAACTATTTGGTGCTAAACAGTTAATCATGACAATTTATAATATGCAACTGCCATTCCCCAAAGCAATCTGGAACTCTGCCACATATATTTATTATATTGAAACTCCTCAAACTGAACGTGCATCACTGAGTCAAATGATAAAGACTTATTATTCCTGCATGAATAAGTTGAACAAGGTATATTATTGCACTTTCTATTGTCCCAATTCACGATTCCAACTCGATACGCCTATGCTGGAAGTATATTTTCTACATTGAAATATGAGCACCACATAACTGCAGACACAAGGCTTTGGTATAAACCAAGACAAATCATAAAAGAGATGATACCATCCACATAACTTCGAGCAAATTCGCAATGTAAAATCAGATGATCAGTCGACTCCTAATCCTTCTTTCATACAAGCACCTATCAACAACTTTCCCATCTTCCCTACATGATCCAGTGTCAAAATCATCATTATGCTGACATCCACAGAAGAAAGGCCACCTTCCTCGAAACACCAACCTCACAAAAGAACTTCCAAGGAAAATACACACAGCTCCTCACCTTAAACTCTTACAGAAGGGACTCACAGAAAATTTGCGACTATTAAGGGAACACCAACTCGTCGCATCCCCCGTAAAGGGACTTTGCCTACCAAAAGAGACGAGCTCATCCACCTCTGCCGTTGGAACCAAATAATATATTGGTACATTATAAACTTTACCCAATTTTACGTTTATAAGATTCCCAAGATCATCATATGCAACAGGTATGAGTTCCCTCAGTGGTCTACAAAAACTATGGCTGCTAACTAGTTATTTGCTTCTCCATCATGTTGAAAATTTTCTCTTTTCCCCTATTGTGTTATCTGTTGTCTGGTGTTTTCTTTTCTTCCACTATGTTGAAATTTTGTCCAACAATATATAAGATCCCCTTTTTCATCCTCATTAATTCTCCTCAACATCGGTGAGCAGGGGCGAAGCTATGGTCCAAATGTGGGGTCAATTGACCCCACTCAATTTTTGAGATCATTTGAATTTTTTTTTTACCACACTCAATTTTTGACCCACACTCAATTTTTGACCCCACTCAAAAGGCAAACCGTGAACCATCAAAGCCTTTCGCGAGTTGTCGGAGTTAGTACTCGTGACTGGCGAGCCGCGAGTGTGGAGACTGGAGTGCGACTCTGTTTCTACTGTGACTCTCTTGTAGCCTTGTGCCCTTGCAGATAACAAAAATTACTCTCTTCAATTTCTCCAACCTCAGTTTTGTTTTCATAAATCAATTGTGATTTCCCCTTTTGTTAGTATTATTAAATTGGATATTTGGATGCATTTGTCTAACCTGAAAGTATAAATTATTAAAAAAAAATGGACCCCTGCCAAATTTTTTATAACTTATTACTAATTTTGACCTCACTGCTAAATTTTCCTGACTTCGTCACTGTCGGTGAGTATTGTTTCTATTTAAAAAGAAGTCGTTCCAATGATCTTGAAGGCCTTAATTTGAAGAGTCATTTTCTTCTGCCAATGCCATATAGCTCAATAAGCATTTACCTATTAGGCAGAAATACTTTTGTAGTGAAGCTTGTTCTAGACATGTTATTCTTAGACAATATAGCAGGGTTACCAGGTACCTCTTATTGCCTCGCGTTCTGCATATCGGGTACTACTATCATTCTACCATTAGATTTTGTACCGCGTAACCCGTCGATCAGCGTTCCTAGTTGATGAGCACATGGCATAGGCTGATTCAAACAAGACTAAAGAACGTGGGGAGATCCAATTCAAGTGTCAGTTGAACCAATTACAAAGGTCAGAACTAAGAGGTTCAAACAAGGCTTCAATAGATTGATCCAAAATGTTTGGGCTGAAGTTAACTCAAGGAGACCCAAGGAGAAGGCTAAGAAACATGAGACACGAGTTTGGATCAATTCGATACAAGTCCAATTCAGAAATTAGAGAAGATTTTGTTTCCTATAATATTAGGCAGACTATATTGTATTTTGTTTCTTTTTGTTTTAGGTAATTTAGCATGATTCTAGGAGGGGTTATGATTTATTTAGATTGCAATTCTAGATACTTCTACTAGGGTAAAATTAAGGCAACGCTTTTAGGGTTTTTATTATCATAATTAAGTCCTTGTACTAATATAAATAGGTCTCAAGGCCAAAGGTTTTGGTATTGATTGATTTAATAATAATTCTTCTTTTTAGATTACTTAGGAGTATTGTATCTTTGTTCTTTTCAAGAACTCTTAATCTTATCGGTGTGTCCGTTGCGATCAATCCGACTTATCAAGCATCAATCCATAGGTGTTTATGGCGTCTTCTACCATACATCAACCGTTGATTGTACCAAAGTTACCGCTTCAATATAAGCGAGGGGTCAAGGTGTCATTGATGTTCCACCCGTAACCATTGCAAGAACGATCCAAACGACGAACAACTCACTCAAGCGTGCCGTGTCACTAGTAGCAATGCAATATAGTGCAGGACAGCAGAAGAAAACATTCTACTCTCCAACAAGTAACAACAAATACAATAATGAATGTAAAACAGCAATACACCTGTCAAACATAACCTAGCAAGCAATGTGCAAAAGATGACTCTGATAATAAATCACGAAGCAGGTTTAGAGGATGCTAATACAATGAATCCAATTGAACTGGGAAAAATGACATGCTTTTCATAAAAAAAGACCTGAAGAAGATCCAAGAGCATAAAAGCTTCAAACTTTTTTCCATTCTACCAGCCTAAATCCCTAAACTAATATTTAATAGTATAATGAGGATTACCTGAACGAGGAAAACTCATAAGCCCTCTATTTCCTTCAGGAAATGGGGACTTCTGCAATGCAAGTGTTCGAAAACTGTCCAACGGACTTCCCTCTTCTGATACATAAGCACTTTCTAAAGTTGTACGAGATTTAACGTCCAACCCATCACTCCTGCTGACTCCATCAGATAACCAGTTCACAGACGCCTCTTCCCCAGCAACTCGCCCCCGGTTATCCCACCGAAAGCTCCATGATGGTGAATATCGAACATTCCTCTGTAACATCTCACTGCCAGATCCATTGGTTATAGTTCCATCTTTAGCAGCAACGCAACAAGCAGCCCCCATGCTCACTCACATTCACTATATAGAACAATCAAATTAGTAGGTACAACCCAGTGGCACCAAGAATCCCACCGCGATTACTCCAGGAACACAACTCCAGGCCACGTTAATACTCTGCAATTATGTAGAGTGAAATCTCAATATAATTGAGAGAAATAGAATTACAAATTCACTGCACAAATACATTAACATATATAAATCAAACTTGCATACTACATGTATAAGAAATTAAGAATCAATTAAAAACTAGAGAAGATCAAGCTTGAATATGTTTGTTTATAAGAGTGGAGATGAGTGTAGAATGTAAAAACAGATAGCAGAGCAAATCAATACTTTAGAATATCATTCCAAATTACTTATTATGGAAAAAGCACTCCACTACTCCTGAAATTCTTACAATCAAGGTGAGGATGTGGAGGGTCTCATTCTTCCCTAGAACGAATCATACTGAGCTTATAATCCACCATTCACAGTTTCAGTATCACTAGCCCAACTAATGTCTTAGCTACTGAGTACTGAGAGTTCTTCCAAAAATAAAAATTACAGTAACAAATAGATCATACTCATAGAAGTATCAAACTAACTTACCAAATTAAGATAAAGTTCAACCTGTTAAAAAAAGTTCATGAAAAATTATCGTACCATTATATAAACAAAAAGTTCACTTCTACAAAAAAAGGACAAAAAAGAAAAAAATGATCGGGTTTCTCATATTAAATGAAGTTACTATTATATAATGATAAAATTACATCACAGAAACTCCAAGTCAATAACAACAATGACAGCCAAATCAAACACTACTGTTCAATTAAACCCCAACTCAAACCAATCTAGCTAATAAAACAGTTCTACTGATCCAAAGAAAAATACAAACACTAAGAACAAAGGTACCTTCAGTCGATTTCATCTGCTACTTTGAAGGAGTGATAGTAAGAGTGAGTCGGAGTCGAAAAAACCCTAAAAATAAGAAAATCAAATACTGCAGATACCAAAGAGATCCGAAATTAGTGGCCAAAAAATAGAAACTAATAACCACAGTAAAACAAATTACCAATTATCTCTCTAAAACCATATAATTTCCACTTTTATCTCTCTAAGCTCATAAATACATACACATATATCCATTATTTTACGTATATTTTCCATATAGAAACAAATCAAAACAAGAAAACTGAAAATGAAATGATCCAACCGTACCTTTCCATAGCGCTGCCGTCATAAACAGAGAGAACGGAGAGGAGAGAAGAAGAACTGTGTGAATATATGAAGATATATATATATACACGGTCCGGATTCTGTGTAAGGATCCTTACTTTCTTAAAATGAGAAAATTTTATTTTTATTTACTTTTTTTTGTTTTTTTTTTTAAAATAACTGAAATAAAAAATTTAATATTTTATACCTACCAACTCACCCCCCCCACCAAATTTTATATAATACAATTGTTTTGGATTTGATGAATACATTGAAATATAATAAAAAAATAAGTATGTATAGTCTCTGCAGATTGTACATACATTTTTTGATATAGGTATCCAAATTACGCCCAAAATATTATATTATAAAAAAATTTCAATTTCATAAAATATTAAACTTTTTTTTTAGTTATTTTTTAAAAAAAAGCAAAATCTCTCATTTTAAGAAAATAAAGAATCCCTTTCTTTGATCATTTCTGTATATATATATATATATATATAGAGAGAGAGAGAGAGATAGAGAGTTGGAATCTGATTCTTCTTCCTAGAGAAAGAGGGGAAATAGTGAGGTCGTTTTAAACGGTTTATAAAACGCCGTTAGTTTCTGTTTTAATGTACTGTGATCGCCTTGACTTGGTGACGGCGTTCAGCAACGCATGTCGTTCACGTGGCCGTCTAAATTTTGGCTAAAATAATGCTACGCTGATAATATAATGAATGTTAAAAAATAAATACAAAACCATATATTAAATTATAATTAATTAGCGTTCTACCACATATAAGAGTCTAATAATTATAACTAATTATTATTATAAATATAATTTTGTTTCATCTTCTTATATTCAATCTTTTTATGATCAAAACATTATAGTTTTTAATTGTTGAATATATTGTGTGCTTACTAATAGGTAGGATTAGTTTTCTTTCTTTATTTGTCCAATATATATTATTTTCTTATAAAATATAAGATTATATTAATTTTTTTCTTAAAAAAGTTAATTTGAGATACACGATATATATTAAATTTTTTTGTTGATATAATAATGAATTTTGTTTACTATTTTAAAGTACTACAAATTATAACGATATATATTGATTTATTTTTAGTTGATATAATAACAAATATAGTGGTTACTATTTCAAAGTATTACAAATTATAAAATTTATTGTTTCAAAATCTTTTACAGATCTTATTAATTTTGAATTTGCAATTTCTTCATATCGAATTAAAAAGGAAATAATGATCTTCTTATCTTGAATGAGAAGTATTTTTTAAAGCAACTTTGTTTATTAATGAAGGTTGTAAATACATTTCATTTTTCCTGATTTATTTATATTTTAAGACACGAAGGAGTATGATATTATTATGCAATTTAAGAATAAACAAATTGATTTTCTATTTCCTTATGAAATATTTCTTAGAATAATTTAATCAAATAGGAATAAATGTAGAATTTTGTTAGAAAAAAGTAAGTAAAAATTAAAAAGAATTGGGAGTGGCTTGTTCCTTCTATGCTACGCGGAGTGCGTAGTGCGCATTCCATTACTTTTCATGTCACACGGAAGTATCTCATGTGAATATAATTTTGGAAAGATTCTTAATTAATTACCCATTCCACAATTCTCTTTTGATTAATAAGTACTTTTGAGTGTGTATAATAATACTATTTTTCTATTTATTTATTTATTATATAACACAAACCAAGAGAGCAAGTTATCTTTAAATAAACATGTGTCACATCAGATGTTTTTTTTTTAAGATTATCCTTTTATAATTGTTTTACAAATTAATGAGAAAGTACATTTTTCTTATCAATTTTGTACAAAATAACAAGTTTTATGACTTTATATCAATTCTGATCTTTTGCTTCTACTTCTCTAAAATTTATAATGTTATCATTAGTCACCATTATCTCTAATTGGGAAATGATTTATATGTAAATAAATTTATGGTGAAATTAATTAAATTGCGAGTTAACTGCAACTATAAGTAGAACTGCAAACGATCCAATTCAATTCGAATTTTGACGAACTCGAACACTATTAGTTGAACTCAAACATGTTCATATAACATGATTGAACTAATTAATACACATGTGAGAGAAGTCAATCGTTAGCTATTCGTGAAGCAGGTTTATTTAACATAGTGAATTATTTTATTTCTAACAGTAAACGATATATTATGGAGTAGATGAGATCTTTAGGTTTTAAGTTCAATTCTCACATGTATAATTAAGTATGATTTTATAATTTCTCCTTTTCATATATAAAGAAGTTTTAATTTTAATGAATTAATGACAGTAATAAATTTTTTTTTGAATAAGTAACCATTGAGAGATTCTAAATTATAATTGGCTAATTAACCTACTTTGTAGATGAAATCATCTTCTCTTAAAGTCAACTTCACCTAATGACTGATTCCATGGAAGGTTGAAATTTTTTTGAGAATGTTTTGACATAACAATCACAGAAAATGAAATTAAGCTGCTAAAATAAAACTAATCCCATTTTATTTAAATAACTACTCCAATTAGGTGCCTACGTGAAGAATAAGGTAAAGGATACATACCCAAATCTAAATATAATAATATATAGTTTTATGAATCATACAAAATGCATGCTTAAATCACAAACAGCTGAATGGATTATGTAGCGATATTAAAGCTCATTAAAAATAAAATCTAGAGATTGAGTTCTTCACGTAAATGAGAAGTACTAAATTAATCAATCAAAGAAAT
>CM035142.1:3922500-4269674 GCA_020205605.1 Panax ginseng
GTATATTATCTTAGTCATAATATTCTTTTATCGGGCTAGTTGAGCTCACCCTTTTCCTTTTTGTTCCATTTTTCTTCTCGTGAGGTGAGAACATAAAGCAGGATCTAGCCTGGGTAATGGAGTGATGGTTCTAGGAAGATGTTTTAATCGCCCTCACTACTACTCGTAAAATAGTGTATGAATAATTAATGAGGACTTATTTGGGTGTGTATATTGTCTGTAAGACAATATTTGTATTCAAACTCACAACTTGTATTGTCGTATTCTACACTACATATGTATTGTCAAAGTTGTAGTTTGCTTTCTATACCATGTATTTTGGCACTCGTAATGGGTGTCAGATACCTATTTTGGGGGCGCCACAGCTTGGTATCGTAGCTTAGGATATGATCTCCAATGAGATCGGGAATAGAACCAGAGGGGAGAGACGAGTAAATCCTTCGCTAAAGGTGTCCTACCTAAGCTTATTTGTTGGCTCTGGCCATAATATAGATATTATGTGATATGTTAATTTGTTTAATTAACCCTTGTTTTATGGCAAGATTTAAGAATGGTCACGAGAACGTTAACAATGGAGTTTATGAGACCGTGGAGACGCCTTTGCAGACTCACCAACGAGGAGAACGTGCAACAGTCGGGCAATGTTCCTCCCGTGAACAACGCCATCGAGCAAAATGATGAACGACGGATGTTTGTAAGCTTTTTGCAGCTCATGCAAAATCGCATAAGGGAGACTCGTGTACAAAATACGGTGGAAATGATGGCAATGCACTATTCGCTTGTCACACCAACAGCTTTAAGGAGTTGGGACCACCAGATTTCCATGGAAAGCCGGATCCGATCAAGGGCGTAAAACGGGTCAAGCAAATTACCAAGATATTCGATGTCTGGGGTGCACGGAGGAATGTAAGGTTCCATTCGCCACCTTTATGTTTCGTGGTGAAGCAGACATCGTGGGAATGTGAAGCGCACTCAAATGTATGCACTTAACATGTCTTGGGAAAGATTTCAGAATCGTTTCAATGACAAGTACTTTCCGTAAAGTATTCGCTATACGAAGGAGGTAGAGTTTATTAGACTTTAAATGTAACAAAATACGACGGTGTCTCAAAGACGAGGCAAAGTTCGCAGAGTTATCTGTGTTCGCACCTCATTTGGTGGAGAATGAGGAACGAATGACGCAGATGTTTCGAGAGGTCTAAAACCGTAGATTCGCCAATACCTTATCTCTCATAAATTTTCTCTCAGATTCGACATGTTGTCAATGTGGCTCGCTTATTAGAAATCTAGATAAGTGAGTATACTCAACCGAGGGACCACACAATCGTAGGTAGTCATCGTAACGATGATAACCAAACGAGGAGGAAAGAATACTTTATTAAAGGGCAGAACCACTGTGTGGTAATCGTGGACATGATAATAGAGAGAGGTGACTCAAGTGGAAATTTCGTAAAGAGAAGATTCAACAATGACGGAAGATATCAACAAAGCAAAGACCAAAGACCAACAACAAATGCTGGGGGAGGAGAACGACCGCCGCTTAGATGTTACAAATGCGGAAGGAGGGACATATCACCAAACCGCCCACAACAATCCAAGGTATGTTACAACTGTGGAAAGGAAGGCCACATCGCCGAGATTGTACTATCGCGAAACCAAGTTCAAGCAGAGTGGTGATTCCAAGGGTCGTTCCTGATAAAGTTAAATCACGTGCCTCGGAAGAGCGCTTTGTCGGATCGACAAAACGTGAGGAACCCAAACGAGGTGATCACGTAAGCTAATCTGAAATTTTCATGTAAGTTTATACCTTACTAGATACCTGTGCTACCCACCCATTCTTTATCTCTCCCGCTTGTGCTCAACGCTTAAACTGACCGAGAAATTAGATTTTGATTTATCTCGCTGAAACTCCGCTGGGTGAAACCTTCGTTACATCTACGCTTATAAATCTTGCATGATCCAAGTTGGCACTATCACATTACCTCGCTGATCTTATCTCTTTAAAGATACTTGCTTTTGATGTGATTTTAGGAATTGATTGGTTAACCACCATCATGCCAAAATTGATTGTTTTCGTAAGGTTGTTAGTTTTCATATTCCTAACCAACTCGTCATAATTAATTCAAACCACTAAACCACTAAAATCGGCCATCGCCATATCAAGCCACAAAGCTATTCGCTTATGAAAAAACGGATGTCAAGCTTTCTTAGCCCATGTTATGGATTTGAATAAAGACAAGTCGATTTGAATAATATTTCGTGGTTAAAGAATTCCCTCGATGTATTTTCAAGAGCTTCCTGCCTACCCCGTAACGTGATGTTGAATTCTTTATCGACTTTTGAACCGCACAAAGCCCATTTCTAAAACCCCATATCGAATGGCTCCTATTGAACTTCGTGGAGTTAAAAGTCCAACTACTGTGGAGTTATTAGACATCGGTTTCATTCGGCCCCAAGACGCCTCCTCGGGGTGCTCCTCGCTTTATTCAGAAAGAAGAAAGACGGAGTATGCGATTTTTGTATCGACTATCGAGAATCGAACCATGTCACCATCAAGAATAGGTATCCGCCACCTCGCATTGATGACCGCTCGACCAGCCATAAGGAGCGCAATTCTTTTCAAAGATCGATCTTCGCTCGATATCATCACCAAGATTAAAACCGAGGATATTCCAAAGACTAGATTCGTGACTCGACACGGCATTATGAATTCTTGGTCATGTCTTTTGATCGACTAATGCCCCGCCGCTTTCATGGATATGATGAACCGGTATTTAAGGAATATTTGACGGGCTTGTTGTCAGTTCTTTATTGATGACATCCTCATCTATTCCAAAAGCCGTGAAGATCATGAGCACCATTTGAAGTCGGTACTACAAAGACTTCGTGAACACAAGCTTTATGCCAAGTCAAGAAATGCGAAGTTCGCTTCGAGGAAGTAGCATTCCTTGGGCACGGTGTCAAAACAAGGAGTATCTCGCTGACCCGGCCAAGATCAAGCAATACAAAGTTGGGAGCAACCAAGTTTGCGGATCAAGACGCAGCCTTTCTCGGGCTTAACCGGTTATTATTATCTGAGATTTGTGGAAGGATTTTTCAATCGCCATCCGCTAACTCACCGACTTAAGGATGCAAAATTTTATGGAGCGAGGAATGCGAGAAGAGCTTCCAAGAGCTCAAGAGAGACTCATTTTAAGACTGTTTCGACAATACCATCCCGTTCAGATGGATTTGTTATCTACAAATGATGCTTCCGAAAGGGTTAGGATGTGTTCTCATGCAACATGGGAAAGTCATAGTTTATGCCTCACGATTAACTCAAAGAATATGAGAGGAATTATCCTACTCATGATCTAGAGTCGCAAAGCAATGATTCAAGGCCAAGATATGGAGACACTACTTGTATGGAGAGAAAGTGGAGATTTATACGACCATAAAAGCCTCAAATATTTCTTCACCCAAAAAGAACTCAACACGCAAGAACGACGACGCTATCGGAGTCGTTAAAAGATTACGATCACACTATTCAATATCATCCCGAAAAGTTTAACGAAGTAGTCGACGACGAGTAGTAAGATCATATGCAAGCACGAAAGCAATATTGTCAACGCAAAGGCCCATTTTTATACGATTTACAAAGGATGAAGATAGAATTAAAGACCTGTGTCCCACATGATGATGGCGTAATATACAAGTAGAACCGATTTTAATCGATAAAGTTAAAGTCGCCAAGCTACTTGACCGGGCCGATGCGTATGAAGAAGAAAAAGCAAGAAGGAGCTATTCCTAAGCAAGAATTGATGAGGAAGGAATACTTGAGTCAATTCTAGACTTTATGCTCCTAACGATTCTCGACCAAGCATAAAATCATGATGGAGGCACACAACACCCCGCTTGTAATCCATCTCGAAGTACCAAATGTATCATGATATTCGACATACATTTTGGTGGAACAATATGAAGAGAGAGATTCATGAGTTTATCTCAAGATGTTTAACCTCGTCAACGTAAAGGCGAGCATCAAGTGCCAAAAGGTCCATTGCAACCACTGAGATTCCTGAATGGAAATGGGAACACATTACTATGGATTTTGTTATGTGTCTTCCCAAAGTTTCTCAAGGCGTAGATGCAATTTGGGTTATTGTTGATAGATTAACCAAGTCCGCCCATTTCTTACCGACACGCGAGACTTATTCCTCGAACGCCTTGCTCAGATGACGTGAATGAGATCAGACGATTGCATGGCATGCCAAGATCCATAGTTTCGGATCGTGACCCGAGATTCACTTCAAGATTTTGGGTTAGCTTGCAGTAAAGCTATGGGCACGGATTTATTTATCTGGCTTCAAAGATACCATCCTCAAACCGGACGGACAATCAGAGAGGACTATTCAAACCTCAAGATCTATTAAGACTCGTGGTCCTAGATTTCAAAGGAAGTCGATAAGTACCTACCATCGGTGGAATTCTCCTACAACAACAAAGCTTATCAAGCAAGTATAAAAATGGCTCCATTTGAGGCGCCAGATGGATTTAAAATGTCGCTCTCCAAAGATGCCGGGACGAGGTGGGAGAAGCAATATTGTTGGGACCCGTAATTAGTACGCATGACTACGTAAAAGATCCAAATGATTCGACAACGATTCAAACTTCACAAGATCGACAAAAGAGTTATGCCGATCTTCATAGAAAGGACGGAGTTTAATATCGAGATCATGTATTGTTACGTATTGCTCCATGGAAGGAGTTACAAGATTTGGGAAAAGAGGAAAGCTCAATCCAAGGTTTGTTGGTCCATTTGAGATTCTCGACCTAATAGGAACGAGCCTATAGACTCGCTGCTATCTCCAAGTATGTCTCGTGGTTCACAATGTATTCCACATATCTATGCTTCGTAAATATGTGAAAGACCCAACCACATTATTGCATTAGAACCGCATTTGAGATAGCAGTAAGATTTAACCCACGAGGAGATACCGCTGAGATTTTGATAGAAAGAGCATGTCTTACGACGAAGGTTATACCACAAGTTAAGGTTTTGTGGAGAAACCATGCAATCGAGGAAATGACACGGGAGTTGAATCGAGAGATGAAAGCAAGGTACCCTCACCTTTTCGATATACCAGTATCGTACGTCAATTTCGAGGACTTAAATTTCATAAGGAGGGAGGTCAGAAGACCCCAACTTATTATAAATAAAATTGAATTTTTCTTTATTCATTATTCTAAATTAATAAGGGTTAATTTGATATAATTTTTTCGTTATGGGTGAAATGTGCAAAGTTTACAAAAAATAAGCAAGTGGTTATAAAATATTCATTATCATTTTGGGAATATTCGCTTGGTCGTGGAATATTTTTTTTTTGCTTCGGAATCTCCGCATTTATTTGCCAAATAATCTATGGTGGGCCCCATAACGGAAAAAACGTTGGATGAAGGAAAACGACAAAGATCGAGTTTTATAAATAACGACGTAAATTATTACCGCTAACATCGTTGGGTTACCCGGTGGTTAAAAAATAGAATAATACGCGTGGTCGCACAAAGAAGATACCAGATTGCACAAAGATTGTTGAATTATTGATCCTTACGTAAGAAGGCACTACTCAATAATTGTTATAAAGAATTATCGCTCATTATTTTATCTTATTGATTCAATAATTGTCGATTGATATTTATATTATTATTGTTTCAATAATTGTCATTACACAAGATTTTCCATTATCAAATCAATAATTCATATTATTTGAATAATATTATCGATAACATTATTGGCAATGTCTAGAAAGTTCGCTCTCAAGGAGAGGTTTGGTCACCTAATCGCGCCGCCAAGAAAGAGAGAATCCTTATCGAAAGCCCCCTCTTCCGGAACTACCGTCACAAGATCGTGATTCTCAGTAATATTATTTTTGAATAATTAATTATTGATTATTATGATAAAGAAAATATTTATTTTATGTGGATATAGATGAGAGAAAATTTTAATGTGACAATTGTTGAAAATTAATATTTTATCTTTTTCTCGATAAAATAATACATTTAAATATATTATTTTAATAATATATTAACGGTGATATTTTTTATAATGATTGTGGGATATATGAGTATATGAGGAGGTAGAGTATTTTGTGGCATTAAATGTTTAATATATGTTTTGTGTGTTTATGGACACAATTTTCGATCAAAATTGATTATGTAATCGTAAAATCGTCTGCTTATGGATTTTGGCCAATTTCGCTTGGAATTTGGAAAAATTTCTTCTCGCAAAGTTGTAGAGAATGGAATTTCCCATGGAAAGTCGCGAAGTTTTGAATTTTTTCTGATAAACGGGCTATTTTCTATGAATTATTGAAGTTTCGGAAAATAAAATATTTTTTTTTTTATTAATTATGGTGGGACCCACTTTTTGGTGGGTGTTGAATGCACATGGGTCAAAATTTTTTTTCATGTGATTGAGGGGGTTTTGAAAGCATGCGAGAAATTTTGATTTTTAATAATAATAATTTATTAATTTAGTCTCCTTTCATGCTCTAACATTTTCCTATAAATAGAGGGCTGTTAGAATTGAAAATCACACCGTAAACTAAGTTTTTCTTCTCTCTAAATTATCGATTTATATTCTTGTGAGTATACTTGAGTGAGTGTTATATACTATATGGTTTCACAAGACTATACCCAAATTCAATGTAAGACGATTATTTTGAGGTAAGTGGGTATTATTTTCTTCTTAAATGATATTTTTTTTTCTTCAATATCATTATGCCAAGTATTGGTGAACTTTTTTATCAAATTTGGAACTTGTTGTGTTTGGGGGTTACTATTCACGATATCAAGACTATTCACGATAATTATTAATTATTCAATTTAATATTTAAGACTATTCAATTTAAAAAATAAAATTTTTTTTTTTGTCCAAAATATCTATTCTCGATACTAGCTTTGATCAGATCCATGTTTTGATCATTCTTGAATTTTACACCAATATGATTATTTTCAAGTATTTTTGGACATGGGTAAAACAAAGTACTAATCCTTAATCCTTAATCCTTGTCATTTTGTTTCACCGGATTCGCTTTTAAAAATGTTTTTCATCATCCTCACCCTAAATGGTGATATAAATGAATATCTTTGGCCTCAGAGGCAAAAGATGAACGATTAATCGATGAATATCTTTGGCTCAGAAAGTAAAAAGATGAAATGTGTGTTGAGATGAATATGACCAATCGGTGATATAAAATGAATATCTTTCGGCTCAGAAAAGTAAAAAGATGATTAAAGATGTATATTGATTGTTATTATTGTGGATAAACTATTGATGATGGATTTTAAACCTGTAAGACAAGAGAGAATTTTTTCTACGTGACTCTTCTAATGGATTGTCAAGCTCACGCATTTGTTGATCTAAAACTTGTTGTCTATTGTATTCTATTAGATTTTTCCCTCGTGAAGACTAACGATAATTTGTTGTATATTATCTTAGTCATAATATTCTTTATCGGGCTAGTTGAGCTCACCCTTTTTCTTTTTGTTCCATTTTTTTTCTTCTCGTGAGGTGAGAACATAAGCAGGATCTAGCCTGGGTAATGGAGTGATGGTTCTAGGAAGATGTTTTATTGCCCTCACTATTTCGTAAAAAATAGTGTATAATAATTAATGAGGACTTATTTGGGTGTGTATATTGCCTCTAAGACAATATTTGTATTCAAACTCATAAACAGTATTGTCGTATTCTACACTTACATCCAGATTGTCAAAGTTGTAGTTTGCTTTCTATACCATGTATTTTGGCGACTCGTAATGGGTGTCAGATACCTATTTTGGGGGGCCACAGCTTGGTATCGTAGCTTAGGATATGATCTCCCATGAGATCGGGAATAGAACTCAGAGGGGAGAGACGAGTAAATCCTTCGCTAAAGGTGTCCTACCTAAGCTTATTTGTTGGCTCTGGCCATAATATAGATATTATGTGATATGTTAATTTGTTTAATTAACCCTTGTTTTATGGCAAGATTTAAGAATGGTCACGAGAACGTTAACAATGGAGTTTATGAGACCGTGGAGACGCCAGACTCACCAACGAGGAGAACGCAACAGTCGGGCAATGTTCCTCCCGTGAACAACGCCTAATCGAGCAAATGATGAACGACGGATGTTTGTAAGCTTTTTGCAGCTCATGCAAAATCGCATGAGGAGACTCGTGTACAAAATACGGTGGAAATGATGGCAATGCACTATTTGTCACATACCAAGCAGCTTTAAGGAGTGGGACCACCAGATTTCCATGGAAAGCCGGATCCATCAAGGCGTAAACGGGTCAAGCAAATTACCAAGATATTCGATGTCTGGGGTGCACGGAGGAATGTAAGGTTCCATTCGCCACCTTTATGTTTCGTGGGTGAAGCAGACATCGGTGGGAATCAGAAGTTGCACTCCACCAGATGCACTTAACATGTCTTGGGAAAGATTTCAGAATCGCTCAATGACAAGTACTTTCCGTAAAGTATTCGCTATATGAAGGAGGTAGAGTTTATTAGACTTAATGTAACAACACGACGGTGTCTCAAAGACGAGGCAAAGTTCGCAGAGTTATCTGTGTTTCGCACCTCATTTGGTGGAGAATGAGGAACTAATGACGCGCAGATGTTTCGAGAGGTCTAAAACCGTAGATCTGGCCAATACCTTATCTCTCATAAATTTTTCTCAGATTCAGATGTTGTCAACAGGCTCGCTTATTAGAACGAGATAGTGAGTATACTCAACCGAGGGACCACAATCGTGGTAGTCATCGTAACGATGATAACCAAACGAGGAGGAAAGAATACGGACAAAGCGCAGAACCACTGTGTGGTAATCGTGGGACATGATAATAGAGAGGTGACTCAAGTGGAAATTTCGTAAAGAGAAGATTCAACAATGACGGAAGATATCACCAAGCAAAGACCAAAGACCAACAACAAATGCTAGGGGAGGAGAAGAACCACCGCCTTAGATGTTACAAATGCGGAAGGAGGGATATATCACCAAACCGCCCACAACAATCCAAGGTATGTTACAACGTGGAAAGGAAGGCCACATCGCCGAGATTGTACTATCGCGAAACCAAGTTTCAGAGAGTGGTGATTCCAAGGGTCGTCCTGATAAGTTTAAATCGCGGTTCTCGGAAGAGCGCTTTGTCGTGGATCGACAAAACGTGAGGAACCCAAACGAGGTGATCACGTAAGCTAATCTTGAATTTCGCGTAAGTTTATACCTTACTAGATACCTGCTTCTACCCATTCTTTATCTCTCCCGCCTTGTGCTCAACGCTTAAACTTGACTCCCGAGAAATTAGATTTTGATTTATCTCGCTGAAACTCCGCTGGGTGAAACCTTCGTTACATCTACGCGCTTATAAATCTTGCATGATCCAAGTTGGCACTATCACATTACCTCGCTGATCTTATCTCTTTAAAGATACTTGCTTTTGATGTGATTTTAGGAATTGATGGTTAACCACCATCATGCCAAAATTGATTGTTTTCGTAAGGTTGTTAGTTTTCATATTCCTAACCAACCCGTCATACTTAATTCAAACCACTAAACCACTAAAATCACCCATCGCCATATCAAGCCACAAAGCTATTCGCTTATGAAAAACGGATGTCAAGTTTTCTTAGCCCATGTTATGGATTTGAATAAAGACAAGTCGATTTGAATAATATTTCGTGGTTAAAGAATTCTCGATGTATTTTCAAGAGCTTCCTTGCCCACCCCCGTAACGTGATGTTGAATTTTTTTATCGACCTTGAACCGCACAAAGCCCATTTCTAAAACCCCATATCGAATGGCTCCTATTGAACTTCGTGAGTTAAAAGTCCAACTACGTGAGTTATTAGACATCGGCTTTCATTCTGGCCCCAAGACGCCTCCTCGGGGTGCCCCTGCTTTATTTCAGAAAGAAGAAAGACGGAGTATGCGATTTTGTATCGACTATCGAGAATCGAACCATGTCACCATCAAGAATAGGTATCCGCCACCTCGCATTGATGACCTGCTCGACCAGCCATAAGGAGCGCAATTTTTTCAAAGATCGATCTTCGCTCGATATCATCACCAAGATTAAAACCGAGGATATTCCAAAGAGACTAAGATTCGTGACTCGACACGCATTATGAATTTTGGTCATGTCTTTTGATCGACTAATGCTCCCCGCCGCTTTCATGGATATGATGAACCGTATTTAAGGAATATTTGATCATCGTTGTTGTTTTTATTGATGACATCCTCATCTATTCCAAAAGCCGTGAAGATCATGAGCACCATTTGAAGTCGGTACTACAAAGACTTCGTGAACACAAGCTTTATGCCAAGTCAAGAAATGCGAAGTTCGCTTCGAGGAAGTAGTATTCATTCTTGGGCACGGTGTCAAAAACAAGGAGTATCGCTGACCGGCCAAGATCAAGCAATACAAAGTGGGAGCAACCAAGTTTGCGGATCAAGCACGCAATTTTTCGGGCTTTATGGGTTATTATCTGAGATTTGTGGAAGGATTTTTCAATCGCCATCCGCTAACTCACCGACTTAAGGATGCAAAATTTTATGGAGCGAGGAACGCGAGAAGAGCTTCCAAGAGCTCAAGAGAGAGACTCATTTTAAGACTGTTTCGACAATACCATCCGTTCGGGATGGATTTGTTATCTACGCCGATGCTTCCGAAAGGGGTTAGGATGTGTTCTCATGCAACATGGGAAAGTCATAGCCTATGCCTCACGATTAACTCAAAGAATATGAGAGGAATTATCCTACTCATGATCTAGAGTCAAGCAAAGCAAATGATTCGCTGAAGATATGGAGACACTACTTGTATGGAGAGAAAGTGGAGATTTATACGACCATAAAAGCCTCAAATATTTCTTTCACCAAAAAGAACTCAACATGCTAAGCAAACGACGCTATCGGAGTCGTTAAAAGATTACGATCACACTATTCAATATCATCCCGAAAAGTTTAACGTAGTAGCCGACGATCGAGTAGTAAGATCATATGCAAGCACGAAAAGCAATATTGTCAACGAAAGGCCCATTTTATACGACTTACAAAGGATGAAGATAGAATTAAAGACCTGTGGTCCCACATGATGATGGCGTAATATACAAGTAGAACCCGATTTTAATCGATAAAGTTAAAGTCGCTTCAAGCTACTTGACCAAATGCGATGCGTATGAAGAAGAAAGTGCAAGAAGGAGCTATTCCTAAGCAAGAATTGATGAGGAAGGAATACTTCGAGTCAATTCTAGACTTTATGCTCCTAACGATTCGACCAAGCATAAAATCATGATGGAGGCACACAACACCCCGCTTGGTAATCCATCTCGAAGTACCAAATGTATCATGATATTCACATACATTTTGGTGGAACAATACGAAGAGAGAGATCATGAGTTTATCTCAAGATGTTAAACTCGTCAACGTAAAAGCGAGCATCAAGTGCCAAAAGGTCCATCAGAACCACTTGAGATTCCTGAATGGAAATGGGAACACATTACTATGGATTTTGTTATGTGTCTTCCCAAAGTTTCTCAAGGCGTAGATGCAATTTGGGTTATTGTTGATAGATTAACCAAGTTCCGCCCATTTCTACCGACACGCGAGACTTATTCCTCGAACGCCTTGCTCAGATGACGCGGAATGAGATCAGACGATTGCATGGCATGCCAAGATCCATAGTTTCGGATCGTGACCCGAGATTCACTTCAAGATTTTGGGTTAGCTTCAGTAAAGCTATGGGCACGGATTTATTTATCTGGCTTCAAAGATACCATCCTCAAAACGGACGGACAATCGAGAGGACTATTCAAACCCTCAAGATCTATTAAGACTCGTGGTCCTAGATTTCAAAGGAAGTCGATAAGTACCTACCATCGTGGAATTCTCCTACAACAACAAAGCTTATCAAGCAAGTATATAGGCATGGCTCCATTTGAGGCGCCAGATGGATTTAAAATGTCGCTCTCCAAAGATGTCGGGACGAAAGGGGGAGAAGCAATATTGTTGGGACCGTAATTAGTACGCACGACTACGTAAAAGATCCAAATGATTCGACAACGATTCAAACTTCACAAGATCGACAAAAGAGTTATGCCGATCTTCATAGAAAGGACGGAGTTTAATATCGAGATCATGTATTGTTACGTATTGCTTCCATGGAAGGAGTTACAAGATTCGGGGAAAAGAGGAAAGCTCAATCCAAGGTTTGTTGGTCCATTTGAGAGATTCTCGACCTAATAGGAACGAGCCTATAGACTCGCAAGCTATCTCCAAGTATGTCTCGTGTTCACAATGTATTCCACATATCTATGCTTCAGAATATGTGAAAGACCCCCAACCACATTATCGCATTTAGAACCGCATTTGAGATAAAGTAAGATTTAACCTACGGTAGAGATACTGCTGAGATTTTGATAGAAAGAAAGATGTCTTACGACGAAGGTTATACCACAAGTTAAGGTTTTGTGGAGAAACCATGCAATCGAGGAAATGATATGGAGTTGAATCGAGATGAAAGC
This sequence comes from Panax ginseng, assembly GCA_020205605.1. Lineage (NCBI taxonomy): Eukaryota > Viridiplantae > Streptophyta > Magnoliopsida > Apiales > Araliaceae > Panax > Panax ginseng. The sequence continues at coordinate 3,935,046 of CM035142.1, forward strand.
AAGGTACCTCACCTTTTCGATATACCAGTACGTACGTCAATTTCGAGGACTTAAATTTCATAAGAGAGGGAGGTTGTAAGACCCCAACTTATTATAAATAAAATTGAATTTTTCTTTATTCATTATTCTAAATTAATAAGGGTTAATTTGATATAATTTTTCGTTATGGGTGAAATGTGCAAAGTTTACAAAATAAGCAAGTGGTTATAAAATATTCATTATTGTTTGGGAATATTCGTTGGTCGTGGAATATTTTTTTTGTTTCGGAATCTCCGCATTTACTGCCAAGCAAATATCATTGGTGGGCCCCATAACGAAAAAACTATTGATGAAGAAAACGATAAAGATCGAGTTTTATAAATAACGACGAAATTATTACCGCTAACATCGTTGGGTTACCTCGTGGTTAAAATACAAGAATACGCTGTGGTCGCACAAAAAGAAGACACCAGATTGCACACAAGATTTTGAATTATTGATCCTTACGTAGTAAGGCACTACTCAATAATTGTTACAAAGAATTATCGCTCATTATTTTATCTTATTGATTCAATAATTGTCGATTGATATTTATATTATTATTGTTTCAATAATTGTCATTACACAAGATTTTCCATTATCAAATCAATAATTCATATTATTTGAATAATATTATCGATAACATTATTGGCAATGTCTAGAAAGTTCGCTTCAAGGAGAGGTTTGGTCACCTAATCAAGCGCCGCCAAGAAGAGAGAAATCCTTATCGAAAGCCCTCTTTCCCGGAACTACCGTCACAAGATCGTGATTCTCAGAATATTATTTTTGAATAATTAATTATTGATTATTATGATAAAGAAAATATTTATTTTATGTGGATATAGATGGAGAAAATTTTTAATGTGACAATTGTTGAAAATTAATATTTTATCTTTTTCTCGATAAAATAATACATTTAAATATATTATTTTAATAATATATTAACTGTGATATTTTTATAATGATTGTGGGATATATGAGTATATGAGGAGGTAGAGTATTTTGTGGCATTAAATGTTTAATATATGTTTTTTTGTGTGTTTGGGACACAATTTTCGACCTAAAATTGATTATAGATCGTAAAATCGTCTGCTTATGGATTTTTGGCCAATTTCTGCTTGGAATTTGAAAAATTTTTCTTCGCAAAGTTGTAGAGAATGGAATTTCCATGGAAAGTCGCGAGTTTCAATTTTTTCCGATAAACGGGCTATTTTCTATGAATTATTGAAGTTTCGGAAAATAAAATAATTTTTTTTATTAATTATGGTGGGACCCACTTTTTGGTGGGTCAAGAAAATGCATGAATCATGAAAAGCATATTAAAGTGGTTTGGTATTGAGGGATGAAAGCATGAGAAATTTTGATTTTTAATAATAATAATTTATTAATTTAGTCTCCTTTCATGCTCTAACATTTTCCTATAAATAGAGGGCTGTTAGAATTGAAAATCACACCGTAAACTAAGTTTTTTTTCTCTCTCTCTAAATTATCGAGTTTATTCTTGTGAGTATACTTTGAGTGTTGCTATACTATATGGTTTTCACAAGACTATACCAAATTCAATGTAAGACGACGTATTTTGAGGTAGTGGGTATTATTTTCTTCTTAAATGATATTTTTTCTTCAATATCATTATGCCAAGTATTGGTGAACTTTTTTTATCAAATTTGGAACTTGTTGTGCTGGGGTTACTATTCACGATATATCAAGACTATTCACGATACGATACTATTACATTATTATTCATTCAATTTAAGACTATTCAACCTAAAAAAAAAATTTTCTTTTGTTCAAAATATCTATTCGATACTAGCTTTGATCAGATCCATGTTTTGATCATTCTTGAATTTTACACCAATATGATTATTTTCAAGTATTTTTGGACATGGGTAAAACAAAGTACTAATCCTTAATCCTTAATCCTTGTCATTTTGTTTCAATCGATTCGCTTTTTTTTAAAAATGTTTTTCATCATCCTCACCCTAAATGGTGATATAAATGAATATCTTTGGCCAGTAAGTAAAAAAAGATGAACGATTAATCGATGAATATCTTTGGCTCAGAAGGCAAAAGATGAAAAAGTGTTGAGATGAATATGACCAATCGGTGATATAAATGAATATCTTGGCCCAGAAAGCAAAAAAGATGATTAAAGATGTATATTGATTGTTATTTGTGGATAAACTATTGATGATGGACTTTTAAACCTGTAAGACAAGAGAATTTTTTCTACGTGACTCTTCTAATGGATTGTTGCTTTCACGATTTGTTGATCTAAAACTTGTTGTCTATTGTATTCTATTAGATTTTTTCCTCGTCAAGACTAACGATAATTTGTTGTATATTATCTTAGTCATAATATTCTTTATCGGGCTAGTTGAGCTCACCCTTTTCCTTTTTGTTCCATTTTTCTTCTCGTGAGGTGAGAACATAAAGCAGATCTAGCCTGGTAATGGAGTGATGGTTCTAGGAAGATGTTTTATCGCCCTCACTATTTCGTAAAATAGTGTATTAATAATTAATGAGGACTTATTTTGGTGTGTATATTGTCTGTAAGACAATATTTGTATTCAAACTCACAGCTTGTATTGTCGATTCTACACTTACATCCAGATTGTCAAAGTTGTAGTTTGCTTTCTATACCATGTATTTTGGCACTCGTAATGGGTGTCAGATACCTATTTTGGGGGGGCGCCACAGCTTGGTATCGTAGTTAGGATATGATCTCCATGAGATCGGGAATAGAACCAGAGGGGAGAGACGAGTAAATCCTTCGCTAAAGGTGTCCTACCTAAGCTTTATTTGTTGGCTCTCATATAATATAGATATTATGTGATATGTTAATTTGTTTAATTAACCCTTGTTTTATGGCAAGATTTAAGAATGGTCACGAGAACGTTAACAATGGAGTTTATGAGACCGTGGAGACGCCCAGATTTCACCAACGAGGAGAACGCGTAACAGTCGGGCAATGTTCCTCCCGTGAACAACGCCATCGAGCAAATGATGAACGACGGATGTTTGTAAGCTTTTTTTGCAGCTCATGCAAAATCGCATAAGGAGACTCGTGTACAAAATACGGTGGAAATGATGGCAATGCACTGGCTCGTCACTACCAAGCAAGCTTTAAGGAGTTGGGACCACCAGATTTCCATGGAAAGCCGGATCCGATCAAGGCGTAAACGTGGGTCAAGCAAATTACCAAGATATTCGATGTCTGGGGTGCACGGAGGAATGTATAAGGTTCCATTCGCCACCTTTATGTTTCGTGGTGAAGCAGACATCGGTGGGAATCAGGAAGTTGCACTCCACCAGATGCACTTAACATGTCTTGGGAAAGATTTCAGAATCGCTCAATGACAAGTACTTTCCGTAAAGTATTCGCTATATGAAGGAGGTAGAGTTTATTAGACTTAATGTAACAACATGACGGTGTCTCAAAGACGAGGCAAAGTTCGCAGAGTTATCTGTGCTCGCACCTCATTTGGTGGAGAATGAGGAACTAATGACGCAGATGTTTCGAGAGGTCTAAAACCGTAGATTCGCCAATACCTTATCTCTCATAAATTTTCTCTCAGATTCAGATGTTGTCAATGTGGCTCGCTTATTAGAACGAGATAAGTGAGTATACTCAACCGAGGGACCACAATCGTGGTAGTCATCGTAACGATGATAACCAAAACGAGGAGGAAAGAATACTTGGACAAAGGCAGAACCACTGTGTGGTAATCGTGGACATGATAATAGAGAGGTGACTCAAGTGGAAATTTCGTAAAGAGAAGATTCAACAATGACGGAAGATATCAACGGCAAAGACCAAAGACCAACAACAAATGCTAGGGGAGGAGAACGACCGCCATTAGATGTTACAAATGCGGAAGGAGGGACATATCACCCAAACCGCCCACAACAATCCAAGGTATGTTACAACCTGTGGAAAGGAAGGCCACATCGCCGAGATTGTACTATCGCGAAACCAAGTTCAAGCAGAGTGGTGATTCCAAGGGTCATTCCTGATAAGTTAAATCACTTGTTCTCGGAAGAGCGTTTGTCGCGGATCGACAAAACGTGAGGAACCCAAACGAGGTGATCACGGTAAGTTAATCTTGAATTTTTGCGTAAGTTTATACCTTACTAGATACCTGCTTCTACCCATTCTTTTATCTCTCCCGCTTGTGCTCAACGCTTAAACTGACCGAGAAATTAGATTTTGATTTATCTCGCTGAAACTCCGCTGGGTGAAACCTTCGTTACATCTACGCTTATAAATCTTGCATGATCCAAGTTGGCACTATCACATTACCTCGCTGATCTTATCTCTTTAAAGATACTTGCTTTTGATGTGATTTTAGGAATTGATTGGTTAACCACCATCATGCCAAAATTGATTGTTTTCGTAAGGTTGTTAGTTTTCATATTCCTAACCAACTCGGCTATACTTAATTCAAACCACTAAACCACTAAAATCACCATCGCCATATCAAGCCACAAAGCTATTCGCTTATTGAAAAACGGATGTCAAGCTTTCTTAGCCCATGTTATGGATTTGAATAAAGACAAGTCGATTTGAATAATATTTCGTGGTTAAAGAATCCCTCGATGTATTTTCAAGAGCTTCCTGCCTACCCCCGTAACGTGATGTTGAATTTTTATCGACCTTGAACCGCACAAAGCCCATTTCTAAAACCCCATATCGAATGGCTCCTATTGAACTTCGTGAGTTAAAAGTCCAACTACGTGAGTTATTAGACATCGGTTTCATTCTGGCCCCAAGACGCTCTCCTCGGGGTGCCCTGCTTTTATTCAGAAAGAAGAAAGACGGAGTATGCGATTTTGTATCGACTATCGAGAATCGAACCATGTCACCATCAAGAATAGTATCCGCCACTCGCATTGATGACCCGCTCGACCAGCCATAAGGAGCGCAATTCTTTTCAAAGATCGATCTTCGCTCGATATCATCACCAAGATTAAAACCGAGGATATTCCAAAGACGCAGATTCGTGACTCGACACACGCATTATGAATTTTGGTCATGTCTTTTGATCGACTAATGCCCGCCGCTTTCATGGATATGATGAACCCGTATTTAAGGAATATTTGATCACCGTTGTTGTTTTATTGATGACATCCTCATCTATTCCAAAAGCCGGAAGATCATGAGCACCATTTGAAGTCGGTACTACAAAGACTTCGTGAACACAAGCTTTATGCCAAGTCAAGAAATGCGAAGTTCGCTCGAGGAAGTAGCATTCCTGGGCACGTGGTGTCAAAACAAGGAGTATCTCGCTGACCTTGGCCAAGATCAAGCAATACAAAGTTGGGAGCAACCAAGTTTGCGGATCAAGCACGCAAATTTTCTCGGGCTTACCGGTTATTATCTGAGATTTGTGGAAGGATTTTTTCTAATCGCTACATCCGCTAACTCACCGACTTTTAAGGATGCAAAATTTTATGGAGCGAGGAACGCGAGAAGAGTTTCCAAGAGCTCAAGAGAGACTCATTTTAAGACTGTTTCGACAATACCATCCGTTCGGGATGGATTTGTTATCTACATGCCGATGCTTCCGAAAGGGGTTAGATGTGTTCTCATGCAACATGGGAAAGTCATAGTTTATGCCTCACGATAACTCAAAGAATATGAGAGGAATTATCCTACTCATGATCTAGAGTCAGCAAAGCAATGATTCAAGGCTGAAGATATGGAGACACTACTTGTATGGAGAGAAAGTGGAGATTTATACTTGACCATAAAAGCCTCAAATATTTCTTCACCCAAAAGAACTCAACACGCAGAACGACGCTATCGGAGTCAGTTAAAAGATTACGATCACACTATTCAATATCATCCCGAAAAAGCGAACGTAGTAGCCGACGATCGAAAGTAGAAGATCATACGCAAGCACGAAAAGCAATATTGTCAACGCAAAGGCCCATTTTATATGACTTACAAAGGATGAAGATAGAATTAAAGACCTGTGGTCCCACATGATGATGATGTAATATACAAGTAGAACCGATTTTAATCGATAAAGTTAAAGTCGCGCCAAGCTACTTGGCCCGGGCCGATGCGTATGATGAAGAAGAAAGTGCAAGAAGGAGCTATTCCTAAGCAAGAATTGATGAGGAAGGAATACTTGAAAGTCAATTCTAGACTTTATGCTCCTAACGATTCTCGACCAAGCATAAAATCATGATGGAGGCACACAACACCCCGCTTGTAATCCATCTCGAAGTACCAAAATGTATCATGATATTCACATACATTTTGGTGGAACAATATGAAGAGAGAGATTGCATGAGTTTATCTCAAGATGTTTAACTCACAACGTAAAGCGAGCATCAAGTGCCAAAAGGTCCATTGCAACCACTTGAGATTCCGGAATGGAAATGGGAACACATTACTATGGATTTTGTTATGTGTCTTCCCAAAGTTTCTCAAGGCGTAGATGCAATTTGGGTTATTGTTGATAGATTAACCAAGTTCCGCCCATTTTTACCGATACGCGAGACTTATCCCTCGAACGCCTTGCTCAGATGACGCGGAATGAGAGCAGACGATTGCATGGCATGCCAAGATCCATAGTTTCGGATCGTGACCCGAGATTCACTTCAAGATTTTGGGTTAGCTTGCAGTAAAGCTATGGGCACGGATTTATTTATCTGGCTTCAAAGATACCATCCTCAAACGGACGGACAATCGAGAGGACTATTCAAACCCTCAAGATCTATTAAGACTCGTGGTCCTAGATTTCAAAGGAAGTCGATAAGTACCTACCATCGGTGGAATCCTCCTACAACAACAGCTTATCGCAAGTATAGGCATGGCTCCATTCGAGGCGCCAGATGGATTTAAAATGTCGCTCTCCAAAGATGTCGGGACGAAAGTGGGAGAAGCAATATTGTTGGGACCGTAATTAGTACGCACGACTACGTAAAAGATCCAAATGATTCGACAACGATTCAAACTTCACAAGATCGACAAAAGAGTTATGCCGATCTTCATAGAAAGGACGGAGTTTAATATCGAGATCATGTATTGTTACGTATTGCTTCCATGGAAAGGAGTTACAAGATTTGGGAAAAGAGGAAAGCTCAATCCAAGGTTTGTTGGTCCATTTGAGATTCTCGACCAATAGGAACGAGCCTATGACTGACCAAGCTATTCTCCAAGTATGTCTCGTGGTTCACAATGTATTCCACATATCTATGCTTCAGAATATGTGAAAGACCCAACCACATTATCGCATTAGAACCGCACGAGATAATGTAAGATTTAACCCACGCAGAGAGATAATACGCTGAGATTTTGATAGAAAGAAAGATGTCTTACGACGAAGGTTATACCACAAGTTAAGGTTTTGTGGAGAAACCATGCAATCGAGGAAATGATACGGGAGTTGAATCGAGATGAAAGCAAGGTACCTCACCTTTTCGATATATACAGTACGTACGTCAATTTCGAGGACTTAAATTTCATAAGGAGGGAGGTCAGAAGACCCCAACTTATTATAAATAAAATTGAATTTTTCTTTATTCATTATTCTAAATTAATAAGGGTTAATTTGATATAATTTTGGTTATGGGTGAAATGTGCAAAGTTTACAAAAAAATAAGCAAGTGGTTATAAAATATTCATTATTGTTTGGGAATATTCGCTTCGTCGTGGAATATTCTTTTTTGTTTGGAATCTCCAGATTTATTTGCCAGTAAATATTGGTGGGCCCTATAACGAAAAAACTATTGGATGAAAGGAAAACGACAAAGATCGAGTTTTATAAATAACGACGTAAATTGTTACCGCTAACATCGCTGGGTTACCGGTGGTTAAAATATAAAGAATACGCGCGTGGTCGCACAAAGAAAGATTACCAGAGACGCAACAAGATTGTTGAATTATTGATCCTTACGTAAGAAGGCACTACTCAATAATTGTTACAAAGAATTATCGCTCATTATTTTATCTTATTGATTCAATAATTCACGTATTGATATTTATATTATTATTGTTTCAATAATTGTCATTACACAAGATTTTCCATTATCAAATCAATAATTCATATTATTTTGAATAATATTATCGATAACATTATTGGCAATGTCTAGAAAGTTCGCTCTAAGGAGAGGTTTGGTCACCTAATCAGCGCGCCAAGAAGTGAGAAATCCTTATCGAAAGCCTCTCTTTTCCGGAACTACCGTCACAAGATCGTGATTCTCGAATATTTTTTTTGAATAATTAATTATTGATTATTATGATAAAGAAAATATTTATTTTATGTGGATATAGATGGAGAAAATTTTAATGTGACAATTGTTGAAAATTAATATTTTATATTTTTCTCGATAAAATAATACATTTAAATATATTATTTTAATAATATATTAACTGTGATATTTTTATAATGATTGTGGGATATATGAGTATATGAGGAGGTAGAGTATTTTGTGGCATTAAATGTTTAAATATATGTTTTGTGTGTCTATGGGACACAATTCTCGATCTAAAATTGATTATGATCGTAAAATCGTCTGCTTATGGATTTTTTGGCCAATTTCTGTTTGAATTTGGAAAATTTTCTTCTCGCAAAGTTGTAGAGAATGGAATTTCCCATGGAAAGTCGCGAGTTTTGAATTTTTTCTGATAAACGGGCTATTTTCTATGAATTATTGAAGTTTCGGAAAATAAAATAATTTTTTTTAAATTATGGTGGGACCCACTTTTTTTGGTGGGTGTTGAATGCACATGGGTCTGCTGAAATTTGGTGGTATTGTTTCAGATTCTGATTGAAAGTATGCGAGAAATTTTGATTTTTAATAATAATAATTTATTAATTTAGTCTCCTTTCATGCTCTAACATTTTCCTATAAATGTAGGCTAAGTTAGAATTGAAAATCACACCGTAAACTAAGTTTTCTTTCTCTCTAAATTATCGAGTTTATTCTTGTGAGTATACTTTGAGTGTTGCTATACTATGGTTTCACAAGACTATACCAAATTCAAATGTAAGATTTATTATTTTGAGGTAAGTGGGTATTATTTTCTTCTTAAATGATATTTTTTTCTTCAATATCATTATGCCAAGTATTGGTGAACTTTTTTTATCAAATTTGGAACTTGTTGTGTTTGGGGTTATTATTCACGATACAAGACTATTCACGATATATACACTATTCATTTAATATTTAAGACTATTCAATTTAAAAATAAAAATTTTTCTTTTTGTCCAAAATATCTATTCTCGATACTAGCTTTGATCAGTATCCATGTTTTGATCATTCTTGAATTTTACACCAATATGATTATTTTCAAGTATTTTTGGACATGGGTAAAACAAAGTACTTAATCCTTAATCCTTAATCCTCGTCATTTTGTTTCATCGGATTCGATTCGCTTTTAAAAATGTTTTTCATCATCCTCACCCTAAATGGTGATATAAATGAATATCTTTGGCCTCAGAAGCAAAAGATGAACGATTAATCGATGAATATCTTCGCCTCAGAAAGCAAAAGATGAAAGTGTTGAGATTTAATATGACCAATCGGTGATATAAATGAATATCTTTGGCCTCAGAAGTAAAAAGATGATTAAAGATGTATATTGATTGTTATTATGTGGATAAACTATTGATGATGGATTTTTAAACCTGAAGAAGAGAATTCTTTTCTACGTGACTCTTCTAATGGATTGTTGCTTCACCGATTTGTTGATCTAAAACTTGTTGTCTATTGTATTCTATTAGATTTTTCCCCGTCAAGACTAACGATAATTTGTTGTATATTATCTTAGTCATAATATTCTTTATCGGGCTAGTTGAGCTCTCACCTTTTCCTTTTTGTTCCATTTTTCTTCTCGTGAGGTGAGAACATAAAGCAGGATCTAGCCTGGTAATGGAGTGATGGTTCTAGGAAGATGTTTTTATCGCCCTCACTATTTTCGTAAAATAGTGTATGAATAATTAATGAGGACTTATTTGGTGTGTATATTGTCTGTAAGACAATATTTGTATTCAAACTCACAACAGATTGTCAGATTCTACATTTACATATCAGATTGTCAAAGTTGTAGTTTGCTTTCTATACCATGTATTTTGGCACTCGTAATGGGTGTCAGATACCTATTTTGGGGATGACCGAGGAGTCTTCATGCCCGGATCGCTTGAATCTTCTCTCGATTGGCTTTAATTCTCTTCGATCGACAAGATACCCCAAGAATTTGCAAAGACCCGGATCGAAAGTGCATTTAGTGGGATTTAGCCTCGAGTTGTGATGTCGAATAGTCCGAAAGCACTCTTCTAAGTCATCCAAGTGTTTGTGCACCAACATGCTTTTTGACAATCATGTCATCCACATAAACCTCAATATTTACGCCTAACCGATATCTCAAGATATGGTTCATCATTCTACGGTATGTGGCCCGGCATTGATAAGGCCGAAAGTCATTTTCTTATAGGCATATACCGAACGATGCGTAATGAACGCCGCCTTCAGTATATCCTCTTTACATTATAGAGATCCGATGATATCCCAGAGAATGCATCCATAAAACTTAATAAAGCATACCGAAGTGGCATCAATGAGTTGATCGATGTGGGGCAATGGATTGAAATCCTTCTGACAGCCTTGTTCAGGATCAAGGTAATCAATGCAGACATCGCCATTTGCCATTCGCAAGATCCGGACCAAAGACCACATTAGCCATCCACCGCGGTAGTCTATCTCAAGATAAAATCACCGCCAAAAGTTTTGCAATTTCATCATCTATGATTCGCCGACGCCTCGGTGCAAAGATTCACCTCTTCGCCGAACCGCTTTTGACGGGTCCACTTCCAAATGATGCTCAAGAATTTCCGCCATTCTCGGCAGATATCCCGAGGTTCCCATGCAAAGATATCAACATAACACCTCGGGAGAGTTTCACGAGGTTCGTCCGGAGAGGCTCCAAGCAGTTCAACCTATTTTCACCGTCTTGTCCTCCTTGCCCGGATGAGCTCTATCTCTTCTCTCTCTCCGGTGGCATGACCAATGGTTCGAGCTACTTTCGGTGAAGGGTTCGATCTCTATCGCCATGGCTTGTTTCGCTTCGATACCCCCACTCCAGAAGAAATAATGAGATTTCGTAACACCTCCCGCCGATCCAAATCTCCTTCGACTCACCAACCCCATGGGTCAGTAGGAAATTAGATTTTAAAATGAGGAATTGATGTTCTGACTTGTAGAAGCAATTAAAGTAGGCCTCCCAAAATAGCATTATAAGCGTAATCTATATGTATAAACATAAAATTTGCAAATAATTTGTACTACCGAGGGGTCATTCCGAATATAATCTGGGAGCTCAATGGTTCCAAAACCACTTTAACCGGATCATTCTTTGAAACCATAAAGAGGAGCTTCTTGTCAATTTCCATCTTCCGCCCATCCAAATTCATCCTTTGATAAGCGTGGGCATACAAGATGTCTACACAGACAATCCACATTATCTACCATCATCCTTTTCATATCTACCGAACCCACTTCATGCGAAGAAGTACCAATGATCCCTCATGAGGTTCGATAATTTCGGAGGGTAATCTTCATCGCTGAAAGAGATTACCGTATTCGGATAAGGTCTATCGACCGGAAAGGAACCGCCATCGTATAAGCGTGACCGAATCCAAATAGCTTCGACGCTTCTTTCCAACGAGCTTGCCAGAAGTACCCCCGGTGATGACATCTATCACATGCCTTGGTGGATGATCCAGAAAGCAGTAACATTTGGTCGATTAGGTTGGCCAGCGACGGTACTGTAATGCCCTGGCCCCACGCCGATTAGTTCGGGCAAACCACATATTGAACTAAAGCTCCACCTTGTACCTTTCTCTCAATGAACTCTTTTAAATCGGCACAATCGCTCGTCTCATGTCCCGACGCTTGATGGTAGTCGCAATACTTGCGGGGATTTCCCTTTCCGGGCTTGATGTTATCTCGTGGTGGCTCGAAAATAGGTTAATTTCTAATCTGATCTAAGATAACAAATTTCTATCGGCTGAAAGCGTCGTGAAAGTCCTGTTACTTTCTACGGGGTGGAGCGGACGTAACGCCCTCCACCTCGCCTCCAATTGTTATACCTTTTCGACCCTCTTTCACGACGGTCTTTGTGTCCTTCACTCTTCTTCTCGGTCTTCACGCCTCGTTCCGATCCGTGTCTTCGGGCCGATCTAAAGAAGGACGCTGAGGCTACTCATGTCTTCTTCCACTACGATGTAGCCTTCACTTTATCAAAGGCTTCGGCCAACTTCTTGGTGGTTAAACATAAGTTTTTTCACCAACTTCTCGACTTGACTGAGATCCAAATTGCTCGAAATAGTCCCACCGCTTGTAGATCATTCATTCCAATCACTCGACCGATCGCTTCCGGAACCGCTTCACATAATCGCCCAAAGATTCATTAGAGGATTGTCGACCGAGCCAAAGAACCATTGGGCTTCCCCCTTCTTCTATTGCTCCCAAACGCGCATGGAATTTATCGCACATATCTTCCCAAGATGAGATAGAATCAAGGTAAGGTCCCCATCCACCGCCGGACATCTTTTCTAAGAGTTGTGACAAAAGTATGACATTTAGCAAAGATCACTAAAGTCATAATAATCCATGAGTCGATCGAACGCTCGACTATGGTCGTAAGTGGTCTCCGATCCATCATAACTTTCTATACGGGCAACTTCTTCGTGGGATCAGCTTTTTCTCTGAGAATATCCGCAGAAAAAGGAGATGCCTTCTTTCCCGGAATGTCTTTGGTTTTCTGGACTTCGGCAAGCTGCTTCCCAAGCTCTTTCAATTCTTTAACCAGATACTCCACGCTTACGTTGAGATGACGCCTCTTTCTCCAAGTGACCCCTTTTTCTTATAAAGCATAATGGATTCTTGCAATGTAACCTTCAATTTTAGAGGGATTTCTCCGATGACGAGAGTTCTATGGTGGGGTGCCCTCGTAGACTCTCGGGAGTATGTCCTCCTGGATACACTTCGACTATGAACTCCGGGCACCATGGTGAGAATGTGCAATGATAAGTCTTTCTCTTCAGATGCTCGGTCACGATCTACGGATCGACCTCTTCTCTCGCTTTGTCCTCGTTCTTGAATTGGCGAGGATAACGAAGTTCTCCTTGATCTCGAGGAGTAGGGCTTCAGGACCTTCTTCTTCCCTATTTCGACCAAGAGACCGTCAGCCATAATGATAGCAGTGTTCTTTCCCACTCCGATGCCCCTCGCTCTTCTGGATTGGGCATAGTTGAGCTCTTCATCTCAAGATTCGCCATCCGAGCCATCGATCGGCTTATATCTTGACTAACCGCTTTAAAAGTACTTCCATGGCTTTATCCGCCTTCATCCGCCATTTTAGCCAACTGGGAGGCTTTTGCGTCCTGGTCATCTCGGTATCGAGTTCTAGGCGAGGTGCCTTCTACTCGTTTCCGACCATGGCTAGACCCCTTCTCCGTAGGGTAAACTAGCTTACGCTTTGCTTTACCCTAACGCTTTGATCGAGAATGTTCAGTAACTGATTTAGACGTCGTAGCAAGCATGCACACTTATGGTTGGTCCCAAACGATCCTCGCGCGATCTTTGCCAGAATGACTCACACCGACAAACATCGGTACGTCCTTGGTGTAGGTGTTCTACTCTTTCCCATGAAAATGAATAGAATAAAACACACTGTGATTGAAAAATACTCAAGACACTAAAACAACCCTCCTTCTAAATACCAATGTTAACGCCAAGATCTTTCTTCACGCCCCAATCACGAAAGACGCCCCGATCCGCAGATAAACACGACAAACACCACAAGCTCGATTTTACGGATCACGGAGGATAATTTCAAAGCGTGAGAGTAAGTATGTCATTCACAAAGTTAACTCAAGAGGATAATAGAATTTAGTGTATTGAGAGTGATTATTCTATCTCATTGTGTGAATGTGTATATATGAATAAAACATACCTCCTTGTGAAGACCTACTCACTAAGAAATAATATCTTTGCTTGGATCACCGTGTCAGCCACTATCACCGACATATCCCCTCGATCCGATGAGTTCGAATAAATACATGGAGTTTATCCACTCGCTTCCCGGTCATTTTGACCACGGCCGGCTATAATCCCATCCACATTAATGCATGGCGAGATATCTTCGTCAATCACATACTATATCATCATTACAAGTCAAAGTAATAGATATTAAATGACCCAATGAGTTAATCCAACGAACCGACCCGGTCCAATAGGATTAAATAAAGTTGACACAATAAATGGGCTCAACGAGCCCCATAGCTTAATCATAAAAGCCGAACAGATTAAACTGATAAATGAGCCCAATATACTTGACCCAAAATAGGAGAAATATCATGACCCAACACCATTCAATTGAAATTAACTAGCATTTGATCTCTACCGTAAGTCCCTTAGAAAACTCACGAACACCCGGATCAAGATCCATGCAACCCAACAGGTTTTTCTTGTAAGGCAAGAAAGTCTTCCTCCTCATCTCCTCCGCGGCCGCCCTCTTATTTGTATAATGCCACTCATGAGCAGATACCAACCCCTTCATCCTCCGGCTGCCACCGCTCGACCCCGAGCCACTGCCATCCGCCGACCTAAGACTCAAATCCTCTTTGGACCCCGAACCACTGCGCCGGCTATCTGCCGACCTAAAACTCACATTCTTTAAATCTTCTTTATCACCACTTCTAATTGTCGCATGACCCTCAGAAGCACTACGAAACAACAATATATCCGTCAGCTTCCATTTCCCATACCAACTCGAAGTTGAAGTTTTTCTTTCTATCTTAGCCCGGTGTGATGCCATGTTAGAAACGTTCAAGGTGAATGACTTTGACCCTGAACGTTTATTTTCTTTTTTAAGCAATGGATCAGAATCTTTATTCTTAATTTGTCGTGGCGACATTGTAATTATTCTCTTAGGCGAACGTGACGTTTTTGGAGAGTCTTTGGCACTAAAATGGCGATATTGCGAGAGTGGCACTAGCTTTAGAGGCTTAATCTTGCCCCCATGGAATAGCTCATCGGCACAAATAAAATGTGAATCCTCCAATTTTACTCCACTAAATTTGAAAGTGATTTCTGTTGTATCATCTTTTTGTTCCCGGTGATCAGAAGCAACTTGATCACTGACCAAGTAATTACCGAAGCGTTGTGGGCTCGTAGGGAAACCTATCATGTGTGGAGAAGTGCAGGTGCTGTCGAAGTTGAACTGATCACCGCCGGCCGGTGATGGTATCATCACATCCATTTGGTTGAATTTTAATAAAAGAGCAAGTAATTAAATTAATAAGTGAGAGGGAAATATAGATAGATAGATAGATAGAGAGAGGAGTAGTTTATTTTTCTACAATTTGACAAGTTTGAGACATGATCATGTCTATATATAGAAAGACAAAAAGGCCGTGAAACTTAGCCGCCGCCTTGATCCATGTTACAGTATTTAATTTGTTTTGGACAATATTTACATTATGGAGTATTGAATATTGGACACTAAAGCTGACCTCAATATTCTTTTTATTTTCTTGTGGTGGTGGGGGTTAGGTAATCCAAACTATTTGAATTTTGAAAAAAAATTGAATGTTATGATTATGCAACGGACAGTGTAGGTTTGCTTCCAATTACTAAAACATGATTTTCGAGATTTAAATTGATGGAGTAATAATAATGATGATCGTGGCAATGGACGAATGCATGATTTGATTTTAAATGTGTGAGTTATCAGGTTAAATTTTAATATATATATATATATATATATTTTAAATAGGATATAATGCATTTGAAATGAATTCGGGGTTCAACTCGCGTATTTTTACGGGTTAAACCCGATTCGCGTATTTTTTTGTCTTAATCCTTTTTTAATTAAATTTATTTGGTGGTTTTAACCATTTATATATATATATATATCACATTTGTGATGTCTCTGTTTTTATGTGAGGTTACTTTTTGTATAAAAAATTGTTATAACGATCATCATTTTTAAACTTAGAATAACTAAATCATTTAATTGCATATGTTAAGTAATTTTTATTGGAGAATTTAGTGGTAAGAGCCCTACTGTGGAATGTTCCTGAGTTATTAAAAAAAATATCTCCACGTCATGTTACATAGGTCTTATAGGGAAGAAATTAAGTTGGACAATATTTTTTAATAATTTGCGCCAAAATTTGTTCAATATTTAATAAAAAATGTGAATTTTGTTATGCGCGTGCACCCGGATAATGGATTGTTATCTTCTCTCATAAAATTTCAAGTAAAGTGAAATGACAATTATTTTATGAATAATATTACATACGGTAACAAAGCATAGTTATAAAAAATTGAATATAAAATAATGTGTCAAATTATAATTAAATTATGTTCCCACCATATACATGAATGAATTTAATGGTTATATCTAATCACCATGGTATATCATTTTATATTCTTTTTTTGTATTTAATCTTTTGTCGCCAAAATATTATTATTATTTTATTTCTCTTTCTTTTCTTTTTAAGCTAACCTAATTACTTTTTCTTAGAGAAAAGTTGAGGGAAATTATTAAATCACAACAAAAAATAACAAAATGTGTTTTGAATTTAACAATTCCCAAGTTATGGTGTCAAAGAGAATTATGTCCGAAATACCCGAACCCCTCACAGTAATGGGATTCATTGTAATGCATAATTATTCTCTGTTTAGTTAGAAATTAACAGATAAAAATAGTAATGTAAACGCAAAAAGGAAAGATAGTGTTGACATGTAAATTCAAAAGAGAAATGGTGGGGGTAGGATCTAGAATTGAAGAAGGAAAATTAGATTGAGTCAAAAAGTTTAACCATGCATTATCATTTTTGTTTGTTTGTCATATCATTGTCCCATAAAAGAAGAACCAAGTGGCTGCTCCAAAACCTCAAGTGCCTAATTGTTGTGTATTTTGTGGAGTACTACAATTCAGTCAAATGCTCATAATTCAATTCAACCTCCTTTTGGCCTTTAATTTGGCAACTTAAAATTTCCCAATTAGACCAAGAAGTTCTCTAGTGTGAAACGATTACAATTAATCGAATGTGAATCAGTATTGAGAAATTTGATGTCCAGAAATACATTGAAATATTGCATTGTACATATATATATCAATGCACTTTCAAACAATTCAAACTTTAAATTTTCTATTATGTACAATAAATTATTTGAATAAAATAGAATGTGTCATGATATCGTATCGTTTGGACTATTAAAATATATATATATATATATATATATATATATATATATATATATATATATATATAAGGCGATAATTCATGTATTTGTTATGAATTAAAAAGGGACAAACATTATTTATAGCGTATGTTCCAACTATCAACGACCAAGATTAAAAAGAATGTGCTGGTGAACAAACATATTAAACGCGACATTCGCTAAGAATACTTAGTACGATTTACTCTTTTGATTCGTCTTATCACGAAAAATGTAATCATTTGGTGAAAAAAGACCAAAACTAATTTAATTATTTATCTTATGATCAGAAATATGGCAATCATAATTGTGCCGACTACACAAACAAATGGACCATTATACCTCAAGTCAACGAAAGTCAACGCGTTAAAAAATTACCTTGTCCACTAGTATAATTAACGGAAGCCTTAACACCTAAAACTATTCTAACAAAACCCTTCAATTGGGAACAAAACTACAAATTTCGCATACAATTTTGAAAGATTTGTGTTCTACATTAACTTAATCAACTAATATTTATAGTTTAGTAACTATGGTTTAGGATTTATTAACCAGGGTTTAGAATTTATTAAAATAAATTAATAAACCTTAAATTCTGATTAATAAACTCTAAACATTGGATTATAAACTCTAAACCCTAGTTAAGAAAATTAAACTCTTGTCCTGAGATTAGTAAAAATACTCGTCTGCTAGAAATATTAGCATACGACGTCGTGTTCTCCCTTTTAATATCAGTTATTGATTATTCGAACGTACACTAGATACTATTTATCTATTTTTGATCTAGATATTATTTGTCCATTTTTTGATTCAAAATAAATACATGATATGAATCATTATCTATATATATATATATATATATATATATATATATATATATATATATATATGTATGTATGTTGAGTGGTATCATCGTTTGTTTTATTAAAACTGAGGGGTGTGATTGAAATTTACCAAAAACAATCAATTGTGTGTTGATCTTGGATAAAGAGATTAAATAAACCATATTAACATCTTATAATCGATTCACTAATAACAATTGTGAACAAATGAGGATATCTGACGCAATTTTACATAATTTAGTTATATACCAAATCCGCACTAATTCGGACTAGGGAGATTAGTTGGCTTGCGGGTTGGATATCAACCTTGGAAAACCAACCCATCCCCGGCATTACTTTTTATTATTATTATTATGAATATTATCAAAACTCATTTTGTTGTTTTAGCAAAAACAACAACTCATTTTGATGTCTGACATCAAGCTATAGCTAATAGCTAGTGGGTTCAATTTCTTTATCGGCATTACGACCTTGAATGCTTCTTTTATATATGTGTGTGTGTGTCATTGATTATATAGCTGATTAAATTCATTCGGCTATTTTATCTAGATGTTCCTATTTCGTCAAGTGTATTTTCTTGAAAATTTCCCACTAATTAACAATTATGATTGAATAATACAATTGTTAATCTTGCAGTCTACTTATATTAATATTAATTTACCTTAATTAATATTTTATTCCTAACTTAATTGAAAAAACACAAATATATATTTAATTATTTAGAGAATCTATGTGGCTGATCAGCTTAAGACAAATATATTATTATTTTTCTCTTAGACTATGTTTGTTTGCAATAAGAATTATATTTGGATATAATTATTAATTTTAAGTGTCTTGTTTATTTATTTTTAACTTGAGACTATTAGTTTAGAAATTATAAAATGACTTAAAACTATTAATTTAATTAAATTATAAAAATTAATAATTTTGAGATTATAATCACATAAAGTATAATATTAGAAAACAAACATAGGCATATTATATATATGGCCATATTTTGAAGGTGCTTTAGTACTAATCATTTTGTCTCTTTGACTTTGCTAATAATTAGCAAGTGGACATATATAGTTTATAGCCTAAAGATATATGAGTAAAGCAAACTATATATCTGAAATGTTTGAATCCATTGAATTTGATCAAATCAAAATTGAGTGCTCAATATGAGCACGTCAACTCCTTTAAGTGATCAACCAAAACTAAAAATTTATTTAATTATTTTAAATTAATTTATTTTTTTTAAAAAATAAACAAATTAAGCCTAGTTGTATAGCACCTCTCTTGGTACAATTGAGAAGTCCAACTATATATATATATATATATATATATACGGTTATATATATATATATATATATATATATATATATATATATTTATATATATATATATTATGCACTCTTTCGGTCCCAAAAGTTTGCTTTGATTAATTTTTCACTTATATATATTTTATTAAGATTTATCAATGGTCACACTTTCATATAATTTAATTTCCACTACACTTGATTACGCTAGTACAATGAGAAGTATATTTTATGAACCTCTTGTGTTCACCAAGTTGTACAGAAATCAATTCGAGAAAACCATTTGAATTGGTTAACTATTAATCTTAATTATAATCCCATATTATTAAATTATAAGCAAGTTCTTCACAATACACTCTTTAGTTCTGATCCGAAGGAGGAAGTTTTCCATCCAAAAATGATGAGAAAAAGGCGAGAGCGCGAGATGGTTGATAACTTGGAACAAAATGTCCAGACCCTCTTATTGTCACAAACGTTATGTTCTCATATCCAACCGCGTATCCTCCAACCTTAAAAGTGTGGGAAAAAAAATTAATATAAGTATGACGTACAATATATATATTTCATAAAAATTCAAGGGAAAATGTAAGGCCTTAATTTCGTACCTCGCCTTGAGTGTACCAGGGGTACCATGAAGTCTTAACTGATGTTCCAAGTTTGTTTATGGCATACCTACTTGATGTTACTGGTATTATAGCATCCGTATCTCCGCTGCAATTTAATATAAATTTCTTAAGAAACAAACAAAAAACACATAATGTGATATTTTTACATAAAAACCGTCGCTATAGATGTTACGATTTTTACCGTCGCTATACATCTATAGCCACACTTTTGATGTGAAAATTTCAAAAAGTGTTGTGAAAATATCAATTTACTATTTATTTTTTTCAGTTAGCGGCATTCATTTTGTATACCTATATATCCAAACACTGATGCCACTGGCCATTAGCTCCTTAATGATGGGCAAAACTGTTAATGGCTTGTCTGTCCAATCACCATTTATATCAAAACTGTATTGAGATGAAACAAAACTTAGATTTAAAAAAAAAAACAAACAGATCACAATATTCGACAACAATTTCTATTTATATTTATACATCCAAACAGAAATTTGAATTTGTTCAAGTAAAATGCAGTACTTGCAAGATTCCCATGGATTTGGAAGGCCAGTGACATTTGCATGAAGTGCTTTTTGGACTTGAGGAATATTCAAGTAGGAGTATATGTAAGTGTCAGAGCATGGATCAAATGATGATATCTGTTTGAAGAAGAAAAATGGATTACAAGATTTTTAAGAAAATGTAGTTGAAATTAAGGGAATGATGAAAATCATACCGGGGGAGAATTACTTGGAGATGAAGAACATAAGGGAGCATATATATCATATATGAAGATATTGCCTCGAGCATTGTATTCTTGGTTCATATAAGCTTCACATGTGTCGGAAATAGTTGCATCCGAAGTAAAATTGCAGTTTAAAACGATGCCCTCGTGAGTTTCATCAGAATTGAGAGCATGTGACCATAAAAAGTCATACATTCCTCTGTATCTTGCCTCATAATCGATGTATGCATTGCCTATCTGAATATTTTAGTTAGTTCTCCCTATTTTCAAGATTGAGGTAATTAAAAAAAAAATTGTTTAGCTGAAACTTACAGCGATTCCTTGTAGGTTAATGACGGTTTGGTTGGTGATTTTATTATACTGAAGAATTAGTTGAGCAAGTTGAGGTACGTAATGCCCTGCATAGCTCTCTCCTGCAATGAAGAAATTTCGGGTTTTGTATTCTGGGAACCTTTCTAGCCAATTTACTAGAAATGTGTAACTATCTGCCGCAGTTTGTTTATCTCCGGTTATATAATCTGATGTTCTGTTAGAATACGAAAATCCAACACCAGCCGGGGATTCCAAGAAGAGAATATTTGCCACTGCATTGCCAACACAATAATTGTTGTAAGAATTATGCAGTTTTTTTTTTGTGGCAGAAAAATGAGTAGCACTTACCATTGTTCCAAGCATATTTGTTTTGTGATAGGGTTTTACCATCACTGTTGACTCTATAAGGTCCAAGCTCCATCATTGCTCCATTTCCAAAAGAAGAGCAGCCAGGTCCTGCCATTCAAATTAATTTGACATGTCGGTGATTATTATAACGACGACCAATGATACAATGAAACAATCATATATTTCAGTGGCAGATGGTACAAGAAATGCACAGGAAAAACAGTTCGTTTGTCAAATTATCAGTATAAAATGAAAAGAAAAAAAAAAGACTGTAAAACATTTTAAAAAAGTCTTACCTCCATTAAGCCAGAGCACAAGAGGCTTGTCAGAAGAGTTTTGGGACTCAACAAAATAGTAGAATAGAGCTCTGCCGGCTGTGGGATCAACAGTAACATAGCCTGAGTATTGATCAAGATTTTCTCCATTAGGTTGACCTGGCAAACTCACAATCTTATCGGCTTCCTTGAATCCGTCTTGAGGGCCTATATAAACTGGCGAATACTCCTCTGCCAGAGCCTCATTGACAGGATAAAATGGCATTTTCGACTTTTGAGCCTCAATAAGTTTCCCAAGAGGATCATATCCATTGCCACCATAACTTTGTACACCAGACACAAGGCATAATAGAGAAAGTGACAATAGGAATGCAATCTTAGTCATTTTTACTAGAAGAACACTAGTAGTAATGCTGTTTCATCTACCCGACTATCTCTCTTTTTATATAGGTAATTTTGTAACAAATATTGGAAGTTTCATATTTTTAATGGTTATTATTCTTGTTGAGTTTACAACCTTGTGGAATTCACTGTACTTTTTTATACTTGAAATCGTGTCTCTACTATGTGTCTTAGTGTCTTGTTTGGATTCATCAAACTCACAGCTAATACGAACCAAGAAATTTCTTAACCCTTTCTGCCTTACCAAAAACAAGACGGCAACTTGAGATATATTGGAGAGTTTGGACTGGAATGTGTTAACCAATGAGCCTGCTGTTTGTAAGGATTTGATACAAAGTTGTGATACATAATTCTCCCCAAGGAACCCTAATTCTCCTGTTTTTTAGCAGGCATTCATAATAATTGAACCATAAGCTAATACTTTTTAAATTAAACTGATCAGTGATAAACTATACAGAATGAGATTGTGGGAAAATATCAGCAATGCAGTCACTAGATCAATAATGTGTTAAATTCTCTTAGCTTACAAGTATCAGTTCATGAATGTGCCTCTAATTATCCATTTGACGGGCACAAAAGAAACTTTCATACAATTAATTAATCACTAAATTGCTTACAAATTTAACTTAAAAAAAAACACCAATGATGTGATAGCAAGAATAATGTCACAGAGTCTGGACTTCAATAGAGGTCTGCTAAAAACTTGTTTAGTAGAGATAAAGATCTACGAGGTTGCACTCGTGGGACTTCATGGCCAGCACCCCGAACTGTTGAAAAAGTTAGTCCTTTATAAACAGTTTGATATCCACCAACCTGCAGAATTAACAAAATCAGTTGAATGATAGTGGTAAAGGCCTATTGTCACTGGAGAATGTGAAAATTTTGTACAAAATGAAAAGGTTAATTAAAAGCTTGTAACTTACATCTCCAGTATCATCTAACCAGAAATGCCAAGGTTTGATCACTTTAAGTTTTAAGGCATTAAGGGAATATCGAGTACTGGTCACTGGAACCACTGCATCCATATCGCCGCTGTCCACAATATGTTCATATAATTTAACTTCTGTCATGAATTAACAAATGCACAATCCAATCCGAGAATCATAGAAAAAGAGTACCATTTTCAATGAAAGTAGGACTCTTTTTTCCTGATGGACTCGTTCCTATTAATTAAAGCAAACAACTGCTCATAAGATCCTAACTTTATAGCAAGTAATGAATCACCTGTAAATTAGAATTCGGAGGCCAGAGGCAATGAGTCTTCTATATATTGGGAACATGCTTGTTGGACTATCCTTCCAGTTTTCGTTAACAATTTCACTGAAAGAGAGTAAAGAAAAAGAAGAATGAAGCTCTTCCTTATAGAGTATTTCTTAAGTTTATGCAAAAAAACAAACATTAACCAAACGAAAGAAAAGACATTCAGAACCTGCAAGCATCCCAATCATAAGGCAGTTTGGTTCCATTTGCATGTAAACTTTCCTGCACATGGGGAAGGTTGAGATAGTCTCGAGTATATGATACTTCACACGGATCATAACCTCCAGAGTGTTTATTCTTTCTGGTTGCATTTGACGAATGAGAACATACAGGGCCATAGATATTGTAAAAATCTATATCTCCGGCTTCTTTATCAACTTTATATTGGATAGCATTGCATTTTATTCTGTCAAAGTTTGGGCTAGTGCAGTATTGCACAAGTCCACCATAAGTTTCATCCGAAATCAGTGCATGGCTCCACATATAATCAAAAGTTCCTTTGTTATCTGTAGCATCATTCATTATCCCATTTCCTACCTGTTCAAAATTACCAGAATAAGAATGAAATGAAGTTGTAGGTAAATTGAAAATTGTAGTGTAGATCATCGACAACTAGACAATTTCATGGGCAATTTTTCGCAGGCTGAATGGTTGTAAGGAAATGGGTAAATATTTACCATAATTCCCTTTAGTTGGATCTTCATGGTAGAATTGCTATTTTTCTTGACAATGACATCTGCTAGCTCAGGAATATAATACCCTATAACAATTAATTATAAAAGAATTAGATACCAATGGAGCAAAGGCAGAGCATATGTTAGGCAAAATCATTATGTCTGTTATCCTCCTGCCAAGAAAGCCAGTGGCATATATTTTAATATCTACTTTGCTTCAATTTTTTTTTTGTAATTTATATAGATTCTTCACTGTTTAAGCTTACCTGCATAGCTTTCTCCAATAATATAGAAATCTTTAGCCCTGTACTGAGGGAATCTTTTGAACCAATTTAACAGAAATGCATATGCATCCTTAGCTGCAATATCAAAAGAGTGTATTAAAAATGGAAAAAAGAGGCCCTCAACATACCTATAAAAGATTTAAGCAATCATGAATTCCTCATGTGCATCAGGAACAGTTTCCATTGAACAATATAAATGCATTTGAGCTTAGTGTGTTGAGAATGTTGTATGCTTGTGTAATGATTGCTTTGTAGAAAGAAGAGAGATACCCTTTTGTGTAGGAGCCTACCAGTTCTTTTATCCCCTGACAACGCGTAGTCGGATGTAGCGTTGGAGTAAGAAAATCCCACACCTGCTGGTGACTCCAGATACAAAGTATTGGCAACTGCACCATGTATACAAACTTAAAAAATAAGCATCAGGCATCTGTATACTTTATTACACAAGTGTATATATAAAATTAGAGAGAACGGGAGCTCAGCAGAAATGTCTGTTGTCTTGGTTGTAGTGAATGTTAAAAATTAGGAACTGGGTAAAATTAACTTGTAAAGCCAGACTATTGACATTTTAAATGTCACGGATAAAATGAATTGAAGAAGTCAATGTTAAATCAATCAGTAAACAGGATATCAAGTAACAGAACCTTTGTTCCATGCGAATCGCCTCAAGTAAAGTGTTTTGCCATCGGGTTTGACACCGAAAGGTCCATTCTCTACCATGGCACCAACCCCCAGTGATGAACAACCAGGCCCTGTGGAATCACATTGTTATAGGCTCTCTTCTATGACATCAATGCAAAACAATTAGACCGACTTTCTTAGCACGGAATGCATAAATTGGGACCAGTTACAAATTTAAAGCTGGTTTTTCCTCTGTTTCAATAATAAGTTACAGGATCATGCTTTCAAACACATCATTAATCTCTTTCTCATATCTTACGCCTTTAAGAGTAAGTTGAGCCTGAGATTTGGTGTATGAATTCAACTAGTTTAGTAAACGAGTCAGGCTCGAGCGAGGTAAAGCCCGACTGTTTAATTTTTTATTATAAAATTAAGAAAACATAAACACACTATTAAAGCACGGCTCAAACTAATTCGAACTTGTCTCTGTTCGTTTACACAGTAAAAAAAAAAACACGTTGTTAGAATTTTGTAAGGTAAAATAGCAGTAGAAGGGAAAATAAAAGGAATCTACTGGCAAATGATTTTAATGTCCATGTGATTGAGCAATTATTGAGTTTGATTGGACATAATGCAGTGAACACCTTTATTGCAAACTTGATGTGAAATGTTGAAGTACAAGACAGAAAACCACATCCTAAACTTTTTTACCTTGATGTGAAATGAATGTCAAAGAAAGAGCAAGAGATTTTACCTCCATTGAGCCAGAGAACAAGTGGCTTGGAAGATGGATTATGAACAGCCTCAGCAAAATAATAGAAAAGGTTTCGCCCTTTGGACTTATCGACATTGATATACCCTGCATACTGCTTAAACTTGGCCCCTAAAGGCTGTCCAGGAAGCCCTTTTGCAATGAGATCATCTTCCATGTTTCCAACTTCAGAATTAGATGTACTTGTGTCCTCATTAAAACTCATGGTGCTCCCCTTCTCGTTATCACTAAAACCAGCTTGAGATTGCATCTTAGCACGGCGGAAGGCGGTCAGTAGACCGGCTTGATCGGTGGTCCCCGAGGCATGGCTAAGGCCATGGAGCATCAAGATGAGGAAAATGAACAAGTTGAGCTGACAATCCATTGCTTACAGTTGCAGAAAGGAATGTGACTTGCGAGCACTTTTATAGCATGGTACCTTGTTTACATGTACTCGAGTGCATAGTTTATTAGTAGTATAGTTTTTATTGGCACATGATCTTTGAGGGTAATTCTGTCATATGAAAAAAAAGTTTTTGTCATGGTTTGAAAGATATATATATTCCCTAGCTAGTTCTCTAACTTATATCTTGTTTAGATTTGAAATGTTTGAGAATTGTGACAAACCCATATATAAATAATTAAAGAAAGAAATGATTCATCCCCTTTTAGATTCGATTTTTGATTAGGGGTGGGTTAGATTTGGACAAGGGAAGGGCTACCCTACGTACACAAGCTTCCAATTAACAAAATATAGATATACATACGTGTGCTGAATTTCAATGTATGCTTACTTTAAAATAAAGAATTAATAGGAGTTGGTATTGGAACTTCCTACTGGTACTGGACAAGATTCTGAAAATATATTACACATATAAATGACAATTCCAAAAAAAAAATACCAACCCCTGTTAGGGCAGGGTGAGTGAGAATGGTTTGGTTAACCGCCAGAAAAACTGAACTCTCTCCTTTTCTTTTCTTTTCTCTTCTTTTTATTTATAATGCTAAAGTAGTGATTATATTATTCTCTTCCTTTCAGTTTCTTCCCAAACAAGCAACAAGAAAGAGATCAATTTTCTCTTCACTCTCAACTCCCAAAGAAAGCATATTAATGGAGTTGGAGTCTAACTAACTTTCTCTTCTGTTTCTTCTGCTTCACTTCTCTCCTAAAAACTCATTGCAGAAGGACTTCCAGCTGGTCAGTCAGCCTACAACTAAAAAAGAAAGAAACAAAGAAAGAAAATTCTATATGCAACAGATTACTTTAGTTTGTTTGTTTGTTTCGATTTCCTATTTGGGTCGGTCATATCTTCTTCCACTAATCTTCTTTTTTTCCCTTTCCTGGAGGTCGGTTAGCTTTGGCTTCTATTAGTATTTTTTTGGGGGGGAAATGCTCTCAGAATATCTTCTTTTGGAAAAAATTGAAGCAAGCCAAAAAGTTCATAACTGCCAAGGGTTACCACCCCCGCTGCGAGTAAAACCCGTATGCACATGGAGTCACGCCACCAAACATTTCTTATAGTAATACTCCCTCCCTCCCTTTGTGGAACTAATCTTCTAGTTATGGATGTGTTTGAGCTCCCCTGTTTGGTAACAATTGAGCTTCAGCCACAAGTTTTCGGAATAAACAGCATAACAAAAGTAAGTTTGAATTTGAATTTGGGATTTGTTTTCGCATATGTACATCGAGCAAATATGACCATTAATATGGAGTCTCCAATAATACTACTACCTATACAAAACAACTTGCCAGATTGATACAATAGAAAAAGAGACGTGAATAATCTAGACCAATAACTTGGAATGATACTAGAAAAACAAATGAAAGTGACTTAATAGAATAAATAGTTGCCAATCAGCCAAAATCATCAATTAGTCTGGTTACATAATAGCATATATAGACACCAGTTACGGCTTAAAGATGCCTACTTAAAGAACACAATTTTAGTCCCACAAAGTTATACCCAACATGATTATCAGTATTGGCTTAAAATTCAAAATATTCATAACCTATGAACAAACTTCAACACTTACCCAGACCATGCAAAAAAAATAGAGAGAGAGAAAGAGACAATTCAATGCTAAACCAGGCATAATGGTGGCATTTTAGCCAACCCCCAAGGTTGTTGCCTCACTGATTATCCTATATGTCGTGCCGCACAATTAAAATTTGAAGAGAGAAATAATCATATAAAGCTGGTCCCAGAAAGCTATGCCTTCAAAAAATTTAAATTAGGTCTCAATAGAATACTAGAGAAGTCTCCAATCTCTGTGATATGATTCTAAATCCAGCTACAAAATTCAAACTACATACTTTGGTCTAAAAAACATATCCTCTAATGCTCATTGTATGTTTGATAGGTTCAACCTTAAAATGCCACCCAGTATCAGCTTACAGGCCGTTAGGGGTTTTCATAACCATTTGTAGATGCCCCATAAGCAGCAGCATACATGTTTGGATCCTGATTCTGCGGCACAGTATACCCATAACCGTTGTACCCTTGCTTGCCGTAATAATTCCCGTTCCATTGATTTCCAGAATCCATTCTCAACTGTCAAACCATTCAGAAAGGTAAACAAGAGGTGAATACATGAAAATTGATTAAAAACATGATTGATTAAAAAACATGATAAGAGCAAATGATCCTACAGGATAATGTTTATGAATCATTTAAATAAAAATCTGGTTCCAAATCCAAAGGCAAAATCCCTATTAGTTGGGGTAGGCACTAAACAAATAAGCTACTTTCATGAAAATCTGAAGAAACTGATTATAAGTAATAGCTTTTGGAAAAGTTTGATGGTAAGCTAAAGAGAAATGGAAAGGAATAAACTGTAACTAATCATTGACTCAGTGTAGCTTTCCACTTTGCCAATTTGATAAACAATTTTAATTTTATATGCAGATTACTTAAAATACATTCACAATGACAAACAAATAAAGAAGTCATTTTGCTTATTTTTCAGATATCTTAAGAGCTTCATTTGCCATTCACATGGAAATGGAGAAGCTGAATAAAATACGTACATAGTCGATTAAAGATTAAAAAAAGGTACCTGCTTGTTCCCCGGACTCCGTCCCCAAGATAGACGGACTGTTTGCTTGCCAATAACAGTCCCGTTCAATTGTTCAATCGAATCCTCAGCACTGGTTCTGTATACAAAGATAAGCAGATGGGGATCATACAATAGTTATCATGCCAACTGTACTATTGCCACTAAGTTACTTTTAAAGTAACAGAAACAGTCATTACTTCTGAGGTCTGGGAACCTGTTTCCCCTAGGATAACAATTCTTAAGTTAAGAAATTCAAAATAATTAGTTATTCTATAGTAAACACACGTATCATAGATGGTGGGCCCTGGAAACATTAAGTATCCTGTCAGCATCAACAACAATAATTCGATACAAAGTAACTGAACTGCAGAGGAATACCTGTTGGCAAATTGTACAAAACCACATCCTTTCCCAGCTGGTATTTTCACAGAAACCACCTCGCCAAACTGCGAAAAGATCTGTCTGAGTTCTTCATCAGTTACATCAGAATCAAGCCCTCCCACAAATATCTACAAGAGAACAAGGGTTAACAAAGTACCCAAGGCAGTTGTTAATTTATTCAGTAAGGGGGCAGACTCACTGTTGTGTTAGATGTATCAGTCTCAGACTGTGCACCATTTGCAGCAGCTCCTCCAGACAAAACCACAGCTAATGAAATAATTTGAGTTAATATTCATACCATTTGCACAAAAAATATGAACATGACAGCCGCCGATGCTAATTCTAATCAGTTCAAAATAAGGGCTTAGAGGTTCTATTCTGTGCAAGACTTTTCCATCCTTCATAATCCATTAAAAATAAAAAACGAAAGCACAAAGTCAAAAGAAAACTTAATGAAGCTCAAATTCGTACATAAACTAATACATATAAACTTCATAATAAGTTCAAATCAAATTACTAGTAAATTTAACCACTATAGATAATTCATCATTTATGGGAAATTAAAGCTACAAAAACAATTCCCCCTACCCTTTAGAATTTGCAATATAAAAACATAACACAACTAGAAGAAGATATTTCCAGAATATGCACTGGCTTTAGACGGAGCCAAAGGCTATGAACCAATAAATGAAAAACAGTGGACTATTATGCTTCACCTTGTGAAGAATACTGCTGATGTGCAGATGGCTTCTTGGGGGTTGCAACACCTATGCGCATGGGCCTGCTAGAACAATATTGACCATTCATTTCACTCATGGCCCTTGACTTCTCATTTTCATCTCCAAACCTAACAAAGCCATAACCTTTTGAACGGCCAGTGTTTGTATCAACCACAACTTTTGCACCTCGAACAGATGGATATCTGGTAGCAAATGTTTCCTGTAATATTGTATCAGTAACATCTGAAGCCAAATCGCCCACAAATATAGATTGATCAGAACCAGCATCTTGGCGCCTTTCACCAATGCTGAAGGTTGCCCAGTTCAACCGGAACGCTTGCTCTGTATTAGGCATCACAGTGCCATTATAGCTCTGCAGGACCTTCTCAGCTGCTGCATGAGAAAGAAACTCGATGAATCCAAATCGTTCTGACTGACCAGACTGCTTATTGCGAATAAGCTTTACGGATATAACCTGCTTAGGTCATGGCACCAAAAGTCAGTTAGCAGCGGCATAGTAAAAAATGTACATATATAAATACAACAAGCTCATGCGTAGAAAAAATTAAACAGACAAATCAGGTGAATCATCTTTCTATAGTGCAAACAGCATAGTTTAATATAAGGAAGCTCATCCTACAACTTAGCTCTTATAGGATGCACATAAACATAGTCGGCATAAATTCCAAGAGATGTGAAACATCAACATTGTGGATGTGGCAATAGGTCAAAGAATCATATATTTCCAAATTATAGGAGATAAGTGACAGTCTTCAGTCACCAACAATTTAAAAGGCTTAAGTTGTTAGAGAATGAGCCCAATAATGTATACACAAGCGATCTCCATTGGCATAAATAAAGATTAACTGGGGTGTATTGGAATACTCAAACATAGGTATGGGGGAGTAGCTTGAACATTTTAATACAATAAAGGTGTCCAATATACATACAAAGTCGTGGACCCTACGTCAACTCAGCAATCATCATAATGTTCCCTAAACTAGCATGCTTCCTCCCACATAGGCTTATTCCCCAATGAGCCTCTTTAAGCTGACAAGTTCCCTTGGAGACTTACAAATTTCCCTACAAGCTTTACTTTTTAAATTTACTGCATTGACTTTCCAAATCTATTTGTATAAGTTTTTTGAATACCTTGATTGAATGTGTTCCTTCACATTTCTATTGTCAGTTGTAACATTTGGGTACAGCTTAAGCTATTTAGGGTAGAAACTGAAAAGAATGCAGACATATTAGTCGTAGTGAGCGCCATATCATTCACTTAAATGCTGCTGTAAAATGTAACTAGAGGCCCTTGACATATTTTCAAGAGTCGAGAGATGCTAATCTCCGTGAAGGCAGCTAAATTAGGTGTGGAAGATTGAGGAAAAACTATATCTAATTAAGCAACTGAAACAAATACATTAAATTTAATAAGATAACAAACAGCTGAGAGAGATTCATTAAAAGAAACATATATCTAATGTATACATACATACATATATATATATATATATATATATATATATATATATATATATTATCAGGCTTCTCCGACGGAACGGACCAGCTATGGCTACGGGTTTTTCAGCTATGGCGACCGTTCATGGCTATGGCGACCGTACAAACCGTCGTCATAACTCAAAAACCCGTCACCATGGTCAACGGACCAGTCCGTTGGAGATCTTTTATATAGAGAGAGAGAGAGAAATAGAGAAGACCTAACCTCGCCGGTTGCAGCGAAGCAAGATTGGAGGTAATGTTCGTCCATCCAGGTTTGAAGATCACCGATCCAGATCGTTTTGTTTTCTTCACTAGAAGTCTGAACCTGAGCTTCATTTTGCTGTTGTTGTTGTTGTGGCGGTTGATACTGTTGTTGTTGCTGCTGATAATGGTAGGGCATGTATTGAGGCTGCTGGTACATCATCTGCTGTTGCTGCATAGCCATTGATGCCGCCGCCGCCGCAGCTGGATACTGCTGCATAGCCATCCATTGTTGTTGATACTGCTGCTGCATAGCCATCCACTGTTGCTGTTGTTGCTGCTGTTGTGGAGTCAAATCGCCGCCGCCGTTCGGTGATTGCATCATTTTCCGATTATGTATTTGGTATTAGATTCGCTCCTCTCTCTCTGTATCCCGAGTCTCCTCACCAAATTAGGCCAACAAAAACAGTCAGTTTAGGAGAGAGAAACTCTGAGGGACCTGGTTTGTATCCAACCAGGTAAGAGTTAGAGAGAGAAAATGAAAGAGGAGAGAAACGGTGGGCTGACCAGGACTATAAGAAGAATGGATCTAGGCAGAGCAGAGAGGCAGAAATTCTACGCCTTTGTGAGCTGGTGTCTGTCACATCGTTTCCGGATGATCTTTCATTCCCAGCCGTTGGATTTTGGTGCAACCGCGTTTAAACTTTTAACGTTTTTGATTATTTTTTTCAAGTTATAGTATTAGTATATTTTTATTAAAAAGTTAGTAATTGGTCTTAAAAATAAAAATTCTATATTTTATAACAAACTTATTGACAAAACTTTTAAGAGAAGCTAAATTTGATAATTTATAATTTATATATGTATTTAACTTGAAATTCATCAAAGTATTTTCTAAATGGTAAATAGAAGTTGTTGATAATATCATAGTAATATTTATATTGTCATAGTAAATATGTATTTAGTGATACTTTTACAACTTTTTAACAAAATTTTGAATTTTTAATAGCACTTATTATTTTAACAATATAATTATTATTTAGGTATTATTAACGGCCTAAAATATCTTTTTTAGAATAAAAGGTTAAAAAATATCTTTTTTAGAATAAATGGTAAAAAAATATCTCATGTACTGCTTAAACTTATAAGTAAAATACACTATATATATAGTATTGAGAAATTATCAATAAAGTATATATTTGTTATGAATTCTTATAAGTCATATATCATATATACCATTGAAAATAAGAAAACATAGATAAAATTAAAAACTAAAAATTAAGGAACAATCAAAATTAGAAACTGAAAATCGATATCCGTTATTATTAGTAGTAGGGGGTAAAAAAAATATCCTACTAATAGTAGCAGACGCTAAACAAAATAAAATTTTGACTTTATTAATTAGAATTTGTGGTTTATTAACAAGAATTTAAGGTTTACTAACTTCTTTTGTAATTGAGTTTAGGGTCTATTAACCTTATTAACTCTAAATCCTTGTTAATAAACATTAAACCTTGATTAATAAATTCTAAACTCTAGCTAATAAACTCTAAAAATTCTGGTTAATAAATTCTTAACCATAATTAATAAACTTCGGTTAATAAACTATAAACTCTAATTAATAAACTCTAAAAATCCTGGTCAATGAATTCTTTGTCCTAATTAATAAACTCTGGTTAATAAACCTTAAACTTTAGTTAATAAAGTAAAATATATTAGCGTCAACTACTATTAGTAGCGGATGTTATTTGTTTTTTTTACCGTCCGCTATTAATAGTAACAGACGTTAATTTTCAATTTCTAATCCTGATTATGTATAGATGTTGTATTTTCTATAAGAATCAATAACAAATACATGTTATGGATCATTACATTTATATATATATATATATATATATATATATATATATATATATATAATGATTCATAGTAATTATTTGTTACGAATTCTTATATGACATACACCATCTCTACCATCCATTTTAAACATCAACGAACAAGATTAAAAAAGTCAAACCAGACGTCTGTTAGTTAAAAAAATGCAATCCATATGTTACTAATAGTAGCGGACGTTAATCAAAATTCTTCATCCATTTCACGCGAATAAGGGTTTGGGTTTATTAATTAGGATTTAAGGTTTATTAAGTCGGGTTAAGGGTTTATAAATCAGGATTTAGGGTTTATTAACCAGAATTTAGGATTTATTAATCGGTGTTTAGGATTTATTAACCCGAATTAAGAGTTTATAAACAAGGGTTTAGTGTCTATTAATCAGAATTTAGACTTTATTAACTAGGGTTTAGAGTTTATTAATTTTATTAACATCTAGTTAATAAATCATAAATCCTGATTAATAAACTCTAAATCCTGGTTAATAAACCCTCTAAATTCCAGTTAATAAACTGTTAACCCTAATTTATAAACTCTAAATTTTAGTTAATAAATTCTAAACTCTAGTTAATAAAGTCAAACTCTTGCTTATTAGCGTTCGCTACTATTAGTAGTAGATAAATTGTGTTTTTTATTCGTAAGCTACTAATAGTAGTGGACGTCGATTTTTAATTTTTAATTCAAATTATTTTTTCAATTTCTAATTCTAATTATTATTTTTTATTTTCAATGGTAGAGATAATATATGCCCAATTTTAGTTCATAGTAAATTCTTATTTAGTGCATATAAAGATTATCATAATTAAATTACCTAAGGTAATAACATACTTTTTCCGTCCCAAGATAAAAGTCCCGGTTGATTTTTTGCGTATATTAAGAAAGAGGATAAAATGATAAAATTGTTCATATTTAAATTCTCATTTAATTGCATAGTTTTCTGCACATAACTAGTGATGCTCCATAAATATGCATAGAAAATAGAAATATAACAATTAATAATAAGAATATTATAAATAAATTATTATAAAAAATATATCATTTAAAATAAATAGACATATTTAACTTAAGAGAACCTAAAATAGTCTTGCGACGGATCGAGTACTAAATAGCAAAATAACGAAATGAGTTTTGCCGACAATAACAACTCGTAGACCTTTAGCCCACCGCCTTTTATTTGCTAAAATTTTGGGACCTTCGTTGGACATAAGGCTAGGAAGACCAGATCCAATCAAATTAGGGCTCTTAATTGCCAACAAGTCCCATGAATATACTAGTCAACTGGTCAAGGTTTTCGGTTGTTGAGTACAGGGGTGTAAGGTGAGTTGGGTAGTTCGGTAATCTATTCGACATTAGTTCGAAAATATAATTTAAAATTAATTTGAGTCGAATTTGATTCATATACTCATTTTTTATTTAATTTCACATGAGTCGAATTTAAGCATATTAGTGTTCGTTTATATTAAAGTTCAAGTATTTTATTTTTTCATAAAGCATACTCGATACATGTTCTAAGAATCATATTGAAATACTGATTCATACTAGTAACCTAAATATTTGATATTTGTTTAATTGTATAAACTTGTACTTGAATAAATTAATAAATTAATTATCGATTTATATTATATTCTTTGTAAATTTTTTACATAAATAAAAGTGGAACTTTTATATATAAACATTAGCTCAGTATATATGGTGATTCAATTTCAAGTGAGACACATATTCAAAACTTGTTTTGAAGGCTCGCGAGTAAATTATTTTGTAAACGAGTCGAGTACTTGCGAGCCGGTTTAAATATTATTTAAAGTCAAATATGACGTAAAATTAGAAATTTCTTATCAAAAATTCAATTTTTTCAAGTCGAATCAAATCTAAATAAGAAAGTGATGGCTCAAATTCGATTCGACTCGTTTACGTCCCTAGTTGAGAGTGAAGGTCACGTGCTTCTTCTGTTTCTATTTCGGACATGATCACAACTCACGTGATTTTAGAGTTTATAGTATGATTACATTTTAGTTTTCTTTTATAAAGGAGCACAATAAAAGCTTGATAGGCAAAACTGCTTTTCCTCTATTAAATCAGCTCAACTGCAACAACGTTCATCATCCTCAGTATAAAGCTAGCTAAAACTAAATTAAAAAAAAATCCTAATTAACTAATAAAAAACTAAGAAAGAACAAAAAAACTAGCTAAAATAAAATTTATAGTGATTTCTAAATACTAAAGAAACAAGAAAAAGGTAAGCAGCGTATCATGGCCAAAACTTCAACAGCAGGCGTTGCCCTGTTAGCCCTTCTTTGTTAGCTTCTGCTAACAAAAATTAAAGAATCAACAATGTCAAAACAAGACAATTAGCTATATGTACAATGCGGTGCAGTAGTCTACACTTGGTAATCTGCATGGAGGAAGCTCTCGTAGGGTGTTCCGTTAAGCGTCTTTTTAACATCATCCCAATTCGCAACATGTTCATTTAATGATCCTTTGTGTATCTTCACTTGACGACTCGTCAGATTTCTCCGTGGCACCCTCAGAAAATCTTGAACCTCATCCAATTTCTGTTAAATAATAGCAACAAGACTGAATGTGAAATTTTGTTTGAATATATATATATATATATGCATAATAATACTATAATACAGTAAGATCATGTGTGGTTTAGTACAAATATCTTACAGTCCGATTTTTAAGTATGTCCTCATAGTAAACGATAATGTGTCTTATGCTCTTGAAATATTCTAAAGATTTGGTCGTCATCTCCTCTACCTGCCTCAGGTTAGGTATGAGCAATGTTGTATTTATCGTAGGTCTAAATTGTGCAAGTATCTCAGCCTGAAACAACACTATTTCATTCAGTGGGGAAAGAGAGGTGAGAGAGAGAGAGATAGGGAAGAGGGAGAGACGGAGAGAGAAAAACCTCGTGGGGTGAATGCACATGAGATTTGTGTGTTCCATTTAGTGGCTTTGCATTTTGATCATAAGAATTTGCAAGTATTGAAATCATCCTACGAAGAAGATTTCTTCTGAAAAGAAAAATTACTGAAACTCCCTTAGTTTTGAAGTATTCTACTATTTCTTCATGATGCTGCACCAAACCCTGCAAAAAAACATTTAAAAATTAAGGCAACTCTGCCACAATTTCCTCCATAAGAATAATCCAAATATAGCATTGTCTATAGTCAAAGAGTACCTATCCAAGTACTCCACAATACAAGTATAAAAGAAAGTGCCTTTAGATTGGAAAATAATGCAAACAAGAGAGACGAACATATATCAGCAACATAGTTATGAGAGAACTAAACCTCGAGCTGGTTGAACATATACCAAGAGGCATCAAATAACATATGAGATTAGACACTATGAGAAACCGATATTTTTTTACAACATCGAGTAGGACGCCATAATTTTACGACAACGAAGACATGGTGATGCAGGACAATAAACAGCCAAACAGGTGAAGATGTAGAGTGCTTCACCCTCTCAAGGATTCACGATGCCGGCAGGCCATGGTAACAAAAAGAAAATATCACAGCTTTAATGTGCATGTTTAGTTTGGGGATTTTGGAGGCTAAACATAATTGAGAATCTTGTTCGTTCACAAATGCACTTTCTAAACGCAACTTATTAACTCACCAATGCAGCGTTTGGACTAAACTCACCAGATAAATTAGGGCCCTACGCCACAAAACTGTGTAACGAACAAGCCCAATCAACAATTCAACTCCCATGAACTTGTGAGATTGCAATACTTATATAAATCATTATTACTAAAATACCCTTGGCACTTAATTATCCCCAATATCTAAAAGTTATAACAATAGAATCCAAATTAACCCAAAATCTAAGTATATCACATGAGGCATAATCCATGAAAAATGTTAAGTTCCCCTTTGACATGCCTTGCACACCATATAAAAATAATGCAATCGTTACCCTTGGAAGTAGTAAACCAAATCAAATTTAAAAGCATTAGCAAAGTAGTTAGTGCTATTTGTTCCCATATTCTGGGAATGGATTATCAAATCTCAGGAATGTGCGACAGCAAAATAAGTCAAAACATGATCATGAGAAAAAAATGATATTAAAAATATTAATAGGTTTCTTTTATAGACAAGGTTTTAGTTATCTTCTTTCCTAACCCAACTATCAATATCCATTTGACTCCTCTGAAATCAAGCCACAGGGAAGATACAAGTACTTAGGTCAAAGGTCATTCAATTCAACAATGAAACTAATACAAATATATGTGATCAGAACCATGACCAATGTAAAATAAGTTTATCTTTTTTACAGAAAAACTTGCATCAATTTGACTGAACATATAAAAATGCTACAGTATAGTATGCAAAAACACAACAAATAAATGGGAGAATAGTGGAATGTGCCCCTGGGATTGTTGTGGGGGGCGGTCAGAGGGGGTGGGAAGAGAAAGGAAGGTGGCGAGGAAGTCACTGGTAGATGGTGGTTCAGTATACTCCAACATGGGGTAGGATTCAAGGGGGCAACTGGTTGACAGAAAGTGACCTACAACTGCTGTCATGAAGTGCAAGCCTCAATTATCGTCTTCGAATAACACAAAAGGAGAACATAGAGTGAATGCTTAAGCTAAGCCATCAGAAAGTTTCCAACCATGTTTCTTGGAATCGGTTGATAGAAACTTAGAAAAAGAGAAATAAGACTTTTAATCTATCCCCCAAAAAAAAAAAGGAAAAAAGGAAGACAAGTGAGATGGAAAAGTGTCTAAGGCTAGTTGAGTGCCTTCGGGAAAACACATCACTCCTCTTATTCCTGAATTTCTTTCCTTTTCTCCAAAAAAAAGAAGATAAAAAAAGAGAAACTCCGCATTCCCTCGCCTATTTCCTCTCCTTTTGTGCAAAATATCTATTTGTGTTATCCACATTACAGTGCACAACCTGCAGCCCGTGTTGAGATGATAATCCCAAATGTCAAACATCAAACATATTTGAGATTCTACACGCAAGGAACTTAAATAAGGCCACCGCAAACTTATGTAAATTAAAGTTAGTTAGAGAGGACAGTTAAGTATCTTTCCTTTATCATATATATGTGTATATAAACATCAAGTCAGGGATACATTTCTAACCTTGTGTTCACTTGAAAGATTCTAGAACAAGATGTCTACTAGATAATCTTAAGTTTCCTCTGGTGCTATTTTTATCCTTTTTGTAATAACTTTTTGTATGTCCAGAAAACATCAAAGGAACAATAATTGTTAAAAAGGTAGTAAGAAGTACAAGTGAAACTTTCTCATAAAGAATACACCTATTAGCATTAGAAATACGTCAAGAATGACACTTCAATATATTTCTTTGGTAAGTCGTTTTATATTTCCATGCATATAGGATAATTGTTGAGATAGGTGGCTTGTGAGATCAAACATTTGGGAATTATAAAACAAGATGAAGGATTCATTAAACTGCCACCAAAATAGTAAATTTACACTCCATGGTCTCTCATCAAACACCATCCATGCATATGCAGATTTGTGAGAGGGAACTTCAAATTTCAAATATTTCAGAGTCGGCACTCACCTGATTAAGCATCCATTTCAAGCCAACTGCAGCTGTGCACTCATTCTTTGAAGCACTTGTGTGCCAATCTAAATTATAGAGTTTATCCAGTGTTTCTGTAATTGTTAAATTATTACTCCTCCGGACTTTAACTGAGAAGATCTCTCCATTGGAGCTTATGTTGATATGACTATTCAATAATGTCTCGAACCATCCACTCCCGGATCTCTGTGTAGACAAAATAGCAAAGAATCGAACGGGATTGCATCTACACTCAGCCCTAAGTACGCACATAAAAAAACATGTCAGCAACTGTAAATTGCAATCCAAACTCAAAACCAGCATAACAAATATCTTAAATCCTACCTTCTAAAAGTTTCAGGTTTTGGGTAGTGTACATAAAGCTTTTCCCATGGTTCAACATCAGGTGCCTCACATGGCCTCTCCACTACTGGAACATTTAGAATTCCAGCCTTGGTGCCAATACTAAGTTGCTTTATACAGATTGAGCATATATAAACCCCAAAGAACATTACAAATGCTAACACAATCATTCTCAACAACAGAGGAGATTTCTTTTGCTTTAATGTCGAGCTATCCTGAAAATCAAAGGATTTTCTACGTGTTGAAAAAGGGCATATCACATCAACAAAGTAAGAAAGTTTTCATTTATTTCTAAAACCTAAACCATATATAAACAAGGGGATATCACAAAGAAGATTACATGGGTATTAACTAAAGCCTAATTAAAATTCTGAAGTTAATCAACATTCTGAAACAATCTCTTCTATATTTTTTTACTTCAATTAATGAAATATTCCACTTCAATAAACCCATATAAGATCATAGAAAAATAAGAAGAGGATATCAAAATGGGTTTCTTCTATTTGCATACTTAGAGACAGACAGTAAGCCTAAAATGTAGGGAAATATTCCATAAATGTAAGATTATTCAAACACCCAGATCACAAAAAACGTATGTTACACAAAAAGAATCTTTTCAACCTAATATATAATAATTGTATACTCTTAGAATTAAGCATAATAAAAAATGGGACTTACATACCTTGGAGAAAAAACAGAGATCGTCAGCCATAGTTTTAGGTTAAAAAAAGGAAGGCAAAGAAAAGGGGCATTTGGAAACAACGATTCAAGTCGTCTTTCCCCTTTTCTTTCTAGCTTTATTCATTATTTTTAGATATATGTAAACAACTGTAGATACAGTGAAATAGATATAGAAAGAGAGGGAGTGAGTTTTTTCTCGTGAAGAACAATATGATGAGATGCTTCGACCGTTGCACTCAATTTCTCTCTCTCTCTCCCTTTTAAGATTTTGCTTCAGATTTACAGCTCCCTGTATAGTATCTCACGCTTCTGTAGCTAGTTTTCTCTCTCCTTTGATCGTCCGTCGCCTTGTGCCTTTGATCCGAATCCAAACGAGGAAAGGGCGACAAAAGAGATGAAAAATGCAAACTAGCACGACATCGTTTATACTAGTTAGGTCGCAACTTTGGTTGTACTCTGGATTCTTATAGAGGTGCTTGGATTTTACAAGAGTCCTTGCAACTTGTTGCCAATAGATAAAAATCATCAAATTAATTTTGTGGTAAATTGATTGATAATGTATTAACATATATAAAGGGATTATTTCTTGGTCTGTATATTGATACTGTATTGATTAAAGTTAATTTTATGTTAATTATTTTTAATAAAAAAAATTACTTGTTGCTCTAATTATTATTCATGTTAGGATAGGGAAAACTTTATAAAAATATCATTTTTG
Source organism: Panax ginseng (assembly GCA_020205605.1). Lineage (NCBI taxonomy): Eukaryota > Viridiplantae > Streptophyta > Magnoliopsida > Apiales > Araliaceae > Panax > Panax ginseng. Next base: position 3,975,784 of record CM035142.1, read on the forward strand.
CCCATAAAATTATCAAATTTCTAATAAAATTTGTGATTAATACAGATAAAACAATAATTAAGTATTGTTTGATTATGTCTGAATAGTTGAATTGCTGAATCGGTCAGCTATTAAGTGTGTTTGTTTTGGAAGAAAAAATCGTTTGAATGACTGAATCGGTCAGCCAATCAGATGATTTGGGCTAAATGGTTTAATGTCATTTTTTTGGCTGAATGAAGTTTTTTTCTTACAATATTAACTATTATATTAAGTAATATTAAATACATTTATAACAATTTTGAATTTTTTTTAGCTGAGTAAAGTAATAAAAATATGTTATTCAAGACATTTCAATTATCAAATAATTTTTTTTCATTCAGATTCAAATTCAGATTCTTTTAGTGGAGTTGAAAGCGATCAAAAAGAAAACTTATCTTCTATATTATGTTAAATTAATGTGTAGTCTTGAAATTGTAACCTTGAACGATAAAAAAGAAAGTCTTTACCACTAAAATTATAACCTTTTTTTAATTACTCCATTAAACTATAAAAGTGTGTTGTGTTTGTTAAAAGATGAAAAGTAAATTAAAGCGTGTTAGTTATAAGTATGTCTAGAAAAACTTGATCATTACTTTGGATTAAGCAAAATAGACATCCCAACTCACATGTGTAAACTTCTGGTTGACCAGCCAGCGTGTTAGAGCTGAGTGGACTGGGTAAAATTATTAATATAGTAGTAAAATTCAGATCGATCACCACATTTTATTTACTGCAGATTAAATTCAAAATCCCTCACGTGTGATTTGAGATTTTGGGAAAATAACAGGAAATAATCTGGTCAGAATTTTATTCTACTTTTAAGGTTGGTGAGGTTTTGTAAAGTTGATTTAATTATAATACATAACTAGTCCCCGCCTCCCCGCACAAGTTTATAATTGCAACAAAGTTGAAAATTTTAAGTATACTAGTCGGTAGTCCGTATAATATATGGGCTAATTTAAATAACGAAATGTATAATTTATTAAAATTATAATGAAAAAAATATTCTTTTTATAATAAGTTATTTTCATATAAATTTTTTAATACATTTTTACATGACATGATAAGCAAACTTGCTAATAAACACTTAAAGTTTTTTCATATTGGTTTTTTTACAGTAGCACCCTCTTTCATCAAATTCACTGAACATAAAACATCTTATCAGTGTACAATTAAAGACGAGAAAATCAATTACGTGCAAATGTGAGAGGTTAATATTATTTTTGCCTATAAAATGAACAACAGTCGTAAGCACAACTTCAAGCCGGTAAAATCTTACCATTTTCAAAAAAAAAAACTTAATATATTAAACTGACTCTTAAAAACTAAAAATAAGAAATAAAAAATTCTTTTAACACACACACACACACACATAAGTTGAGCTTTCGATCAGAGACACAAGGCGATGGACACTTCCGCTGGTGTTTAATAACGGCCAGAGGTTGATGAGGATTTCAAAAGTAGATATTAATAGTACTACTATATTGCAAAAAAGTAAATGTGGCGCCATGCATTTATATTGTATTGTGAACACACATGCTTCTATTTTGACCAGCTAGGCCTAGCTGTTGATAATTGATATTGGTGTTGTGAGAGTAATAGTTAATAATATTTATTTTTATTATATTTAACACCTTAAGTGATATCAATCGTCTATATTTTACCTTTTAAATATTAAAATTATACTCTAATCTGTGTAATAACATTTTTTATATATACAATATTTAGTGGAGTACATAATTGTGAGAGATGAGCTCATGAGTTTCAATAATTCAAGTTAAATTAAAATTATGATTAGTTTAACGAAACATATACAAGATCAAACTGTATAGGCGACTATAGCTAGCCTATGCCTAGCTATAATAAGAAACAAAATCCATTTGAAGAATAAATATTTAATTTTGTTTATTTCTTCCTTTTATACTTGTCTAAAATCTGGATGATCTAATTTATTAAGACATCATAATCATTCAAATTTTAATTCTCAAATTTATCAAACACAACTTTAATACTTTGAATAAATTCAGCATTCAAAATTAATCAAACCACATGTCTCTTTAATCGTAGACAACACCACCAATCAGATATTAAGTTTGACCACGTGGGGCTCTATTAGTATTAATATAGCAGCCGCTGACCGTTACATGCTATAGTGGTTGAATGATTTTCATTTTACATCTTAACCTTCCATGTTAACAATCAATGGCTTAGATATTGATTGTTGAAATAATGTTATAGCAACAAGTTGTTACGGATAAAAACCCATATATATATAATTCAGATTTTAAATTCATTCCTTATTCAACTCTCCCGAGCTCACCTCTTTTAACGACGAACCCAACGACGGTTCGGTCAACATATAGCGTCGCTAAAAGTATAGACAACAATTGTATGACCGAACCGTCACCGGATCTGTCGCTAAAGAGGGGGTGAACTCGGATGAATTGAATAAGGGGTAAGCTTAAAATCGGGACCATATATATATATATATATAAATATATATAATAGTCATTCGTCAACTTCTAGAAAGGGAGATGGGACTTGGGAGACATTCATGTCAATCGTCAAGTATTAACCACCGACAGTTATCTCAAAAGGTCACACCAACCAAGTTGAATTCTCAGGGTACTATATGTTATATAATTCCAGACAAATAATTATAGAAACTACTCGATTAACAATTTATAATTTATTTATTAAACATATAAAAATCGAATGCAACTCATTTAACCATTGCCATGAATAAGTTGTAATCAGTCACAATGATTTAAATTACAAATTATTAATAATAATATAATTTAAACAGAAAAAAAGGAGTCATATTAAAATATTAAAATTAATTATTTGTTAAATTCAAAATATATTGAACTTCTTTTCTTTTATTTTATATAATTAAATAAAGTTACACACACACGTCATTTATGTTTATAAAGTAACTAGAATTCTTTTATTTAATCAATATGAAACTAAGACAAATAAATTTTTACAAACAACTTGCACGTACATTATCAAAATTTTCACTTAAGTCATTGATAAACACAAGTCATATAATTTCAACTTGAACCAAATGAATTATTCTTATTCTCCACATAGAAGACAAATAAGTTACACATTTTATACTTAAATTATATGTCCACAATAAGTTTTATCAAACTAAAATAAGACGTATAATAAGTCACAAAAGTATAAAATAAGTCGTAATATATAACATTTTATTTAAGTCACTTTGTATTGACGGAAGTGATACTCAATTATATAGTACTACTCCTTTCGTCTCATAATATATGATATTTTAGATGATTTTATTTTTTTTAAATTATTTGTCGTTTTATACAATCTGAAAATTTACTTATAATTTTTTAAAATTATCCCTTATAAAAAAATATTACGAATAATAAATTATCAGAAATACAAATTTAAAAATATTATAAATAATTAATATTATATTTAATACTATTCAATTATTGTGCAGAATTTTATAATTATGGGAGGGATGGATAATATCTCAGTTCCATAATTTATGTTTTCAAAGATATATGATACACACATGTTAACGAAAAATCCGACTGATTGACCAAGTGCCACCTAACGTGGCTTCACTTCAACACACTATTATTCATGGCGGCTTCTCTATAAAACCAACCACAAATCCTTCATTATCATCTTACTAACCCAGCAAGACCAAAAAAATTATCCTCTTGCATTATGGATCTTCTTTCCAAAACGGATTCAACCTCAAATGACCACATACTCCATGATCTGAGCCCATTTTTCCGCGTCCACAAAGACGGTACCATCGAGAGACTTCTCGGCAGCCCAATTATCTCTCCGTCCGACGGCGACGCCACCAAAACCACCGGCGTCAGATCTAAAGACGTTTTCATTTCCACGGACCCCAAAGTTGGCGCTCGTCTGTTCCTGCCCCAATCCGCCGCGCCGAACAAAAAACTCCCTCTCCTGGTTTACATCCACGGCGGCGGTTTCACAGTGGAGTCCGCTTTCTCTCTCTTCTACACGAGTTATCTCAATTCCCTGGTCGTGAATTCCAATGTAATCGCAGTCTCCATAGATTACAGACTCGGCCCGGAAAGCCAAATTCCGGCTTGCTATGAAGATTCATGGGCTGTCATGAAATGGGTCGCTTCCCATGAGAAAGGAGAAGGACCCGACCCGTGGATAAACGAGCACGCTGATTTCGGACGGGTTTTCTTGGCGGGTGATAGTGCCGGAGGTAATATTGCACATAACATGGTGACCCGGGTTGGAGTTAATGGGCTCGGGCAAGGAGTGAAGATTGCGGGTATGATTTTGGCACATCCATTTTTTGGGAACGATAAGCCTGATAGGATTTGGTCGTTTATTTGTCCGGAGGATACCGGGGTTAATGACCCAAGATTGAACCCGGCTGCGAAACCGGATTTACTGGCGAAGCTCGGGTGTGGTAAGGTGATGGTTTGTATTGCGGGTAAAGATTTTTTGAGGGAAAGGGGATGGTGTTATTATGAGGCTTTGCAGAAGAGTAAATGGGGCGGGGAATTGGATTTGGTGGAAACAGAAGGTGAAGATCATGTGTTTCATTTGTTCAACCCGACTTGTGAAAAGGCCGGGTTGCTTATGAAATTGATGGCTTCGTTCATCAATAATGACAAGGTTTCTTATCCGTTATAATTTTTAATTATGATTACTATTTAATTTTAATTATGTATTAAAGTAATATTTCAGTTTATATGGTTGATGGGATCCATTGATTGAATAATGGGGCAGCTGCCCGACGGACAATTGATAGTAAATTGAAATTGTCCTTTGTCCCTCTCCCTCTCCCTCTCTTTCATGAACTCCAAATCTTATGTTTCATTTTCTTTTAATTTTTATTTATTTATTATTATTATTTATAAATAAATAAATAATGTTTGATGAAGAGATTTTTATATTTTGAAATGACAGGAATAAGTTGGGTTTCACAGAAGGGTTTAATTAGATGGGCTATGGGCCCTTGGCTTAAGGGAAGGAAGGTTAAAATAAATCATATAATATATTTTGAAATAGATGAAGAGTACTATAAACTAATATTCATTAATTAATTTTGAGTTGGATTAATTGTTGAGCTTGTTCATGGCACTAGCATGGGACAGCATAGACTATCGCTGGATCAATCATTTGCTTGGACATAACATAGTTTTCGGAAAATAAATTTTGTCATCACCTTTGCATTGCACCTCCATAATAACATTGGATCTATATCTCATTATGTCCATTTTGTGTAAATCATGTCTATGACGAACGATTCTTTCAATTGGATATAAATATCCGAATTACATATACGATAGAGTTAGACAGGTTATCTACTGTATTCAAAAGTGAAATTCCTTAAAACTTTCGAAAAAGATGTCCAACTCCTATTATATATATATATGGGATAATACACAATTACAATTATATATTTTATTATTTTTGCTTATTTAGTATGCCTTTCTTTCTTTTCAAATGAAAAATCAAAAATAAATCTGTCAAAACAATATAATTTATGTGTATGACCATTATTCTCTCTCTATATAATCATTTAATTTATCATCACCATCAATTAAACAAGTCAAATGTCAAAAATTAATATTAATGGAGTGAGAAACCAATCTCACATGCCAAGAGGAGGAAAAAAAACTCCATAAGAGAAGCCTCAAATCAGGAGAAAGAAATTATATCCACCTATATATGGAGAACAAAATCCCAACAAAATTGTTCAAAAGAAGACAACAAAAAAAGAAAATAAAACTAAACAAACAGGCCAGACATATATTCCTAAGGTGCTCTCCGACAGATGGCTTATAAACCTTATTAAACCACGGCCAAAGTAAACCAGATGAGAGTTATGGAGAAGAGTGTTACACTAGCTACCTCTCTTCTATATATATATATAATTAATTTTTAGTACATTTGTCTCATATATATAAACCATTGTTGGTTAATTACGTACAACCGTCCACAATTCAATCGCCCTACTTTCTCTCTGTACATCCGCCCCTTAGATATGCGGTATATATATATACTCCCTCCTGTTCTGTTCAGATTAAATGACGTTTTAGGAAGTTTAATTTTATTTTATATAAGTGTGGTTTTGGAATCTCTATGTAATATTGCATTATTTTTTCTTAATTTACCCGTCTATTTAATATGCTTAGTAAATGCACTTGTGGAGAGAGAAATAATTAATTAGGGACAATTGTGGAGAATGAGAAGAGACAATTGTGGAGAGAGAAATAATTAATTAGAGACACAAAAGATATTTTGTGTTATTTCTTGATAAGTGTTCAACTCTAAAATGACATTTAATCTGAATAGGAGGGAGTATCATTTTTAACATTCCATGCAGGCATGCACCGAACACAGTTTTCGATTGAGATATGGAAGCCACTCATTAAATAATGGCATATTTATATATATGCAAAACAAAATACAACCGACAAATATACATATATATATAATCCAAATACCAAACACCTCTCTCTCTCTCTCGATATAAATAAACTCTCCTAGGGCCATCCTTTGTAAGACTTCTTCCTTGAAACACAATTTGTTGTATCTTCGTTCTTCTTTCCTTCCAATGGATTCAAGCACAAGTGGTGAAAATGGTAATGAAATTCTCCATGACTTTGCTCCCTTTATACGCGTATACAAAGATGGTAGACTCGAAAGACTTGTAGGCAATGATGTTGTCCCCGCCGGCGTTGATCCCGACACCGGCGTTCAATCCAAAGATGTTGCCATTGCAAAAGAAACAAGTGTATCCGCCAGGCTTTACATACCTAAAGCCACTAATCCGAATGAAAAACTCCCTCTTCTAATTTACTTTCATGGAGGTGCTTTTGTTGCAGAAAGCGCCTTCTCTCCTACATATCATAAACACATCAACTTACTTGTATCACAAGCACGTATCGTCGTGGTTTCCGTTGAATATAGACTAGCCCCAGAAAACCCTCTTCCGATCGCGTATCAAGATTCTTGGGACGCGATCAAATGGGTTGCTTCGCATTCCTCGGGAGATGGTCATGAGCCGTGGCTAAAAGAGCATGCTGATTTTGGGCGAGTATTTTTGGGTGGAGATAGTGCTGGAGGGAACATCGCACATAACATGGCCATGCGGGTCGGGTCAGAAAACCCTGGTGGTGTGAAACTTGAAGGTATTATTTTAAATCATCCATTTTTGGGGGGGAATGATCCAATTGTTGGTGACATCCATATAAAAGCATATCTTGATAAACTATGGGCTTTTGCAAAGCCGGAAACTAGCGGATCGGATGACCCGGATTTTAATCCGGGTATGGATCAGAATCTTTGGAGCCTAGGGTGTAGAAGGGTGTTGGTTTCGGTGGCTGAAAACGATTTCTTGAGGGATAGGGGATGGAATTATTACGAGATATTGGGTAAAAGTGGGTGGAAGGGAAATGTGGAGATTATGGAGTCTAAAGGAGAGAACCATGTTTTCTTTTTGTTTGCTCCAACTTCTGATAATGCTTTGGATTTTTTTAGAAGAATGGTTTCATTCATTAACGAGGACAATAACTAGGAGTGATTTAGATCCGTTCTATAAATTTAATTACATGTTTTTAATACGAAATTAATTAAAGATGTTAATAGTTGTTAACGCTAAATTTCGTCCACGCGTCCAATCACAAAATTCACGCGCTGAAACCTGCATAATAATAAATTACACAGAAGCTTGACGGTATGTGCAATGCATGGGATAACTCCGGTGTGAGAATAAGTCTGGTAGTTCCTGAGGTTTAACAATGGAGGCTTAAGTGTTTAGTGCTCAAAAGTGGGTATTACACATTAATTGTAACCTTGGCACGATATTTATAAGTACTTCGCCTTTAGCCTTAGCCTTCTCCAGGAGTTGGAATAGGACTCTAAATATGGTAATTACTATATTTGGGTCCAACACAATCTCCTTAAAAGGTGCAAGTGGAATCCTTTCCAACACTACCTTTGGAGTTGCCTTTGTTGACATATGATTAGGGTTAGAACCCTTAACCACGTAATCCCCTTATTACGCCTGAACTGCGTATGGGCCTCGCTTTCAACTTCCCAAGCCCAACCCCAGGTCATCATAAACACCAGGTTTGGGCCTCGGCTAAAGGGAATGAGGACCAACCCCGATCTCTCTAACCTCCACCAGGGCCAGGCTTAATGGGCTCGAGTTAATCCAGACCTCGACCTTCCACCACTTTCGCCCGAAGCTCTGGTTCGGCCCCAAGCCTTTAGCCCACAAGAGGATTGAAACACTCCCGAACATTGCCCCCAGTCTCTTGTTATAAGATATTTATGACATGAGACTTGAAAGACATGAATTTGGATAGTCGCGCCATAATGATGAGCGGTTTTGGAACCAGCGGCTTTTCTGGCCATTTGTCCAGTGGTACACGTTTTTCAAGACCAGGCTCCACCGCCATAAATACCGCCTTGAAACCGTGCAGACGTATATATAAGTCCCCCAACACCCATTACTGTCACTTTTTTGAACCTTCAACATTTCAAATTTCTCTGAATCTTTTCTGGCAAGGGCGATTTTCGACGAGCTTTCCGTTTCCATCAAACCTCTAGTTTTAGTACTTTTAGTTGCTTTCCAAACTCCCTCACTTCGCCAACATGTCTCCACAATCTAATGGCTGATTCCAGACCGTCATCCCGACCGGCGCCGGAACCCTTACCTCAGGCGACCTGGTCCAGATAGAGTTATCACGGACTTACCAACATCACTATCGAGGATCTTGATTCTCGAATTAAATCGTCTCTATGCCTCAAGAGACCAACTACGCGGTTATCAACACCGTGTCGACCATCACCCAATCCCAGCTGTCAGACATTCGGACTGTATTCAATATTCCCCAAGAGTACAAGCTTCGGGTGGCTGAGCCGAATGAAAGGATATACTGGCGTCCCGAAGGAGGTTGGATGGCCGTTCATCTCTATGCCCTGAAGTATTGGGTTCGGTTCCCCCTCTACGAGTTTATCTCATCCTTCCTCTGCCTGGTCGGGATCGGGTTTCATGGTGGCTCGAACTCCTACATCCAAATTGGTGATTTCATTGCCTTGTGTAAGGCATATCTCTGTCGTTCAAAAGAACCAGGCCTACGACATCTGAACCGCGTGCCTGGCCGAGCCACCTTCGTGAAGACCCCTTCGAGTAATAAGGGGTGGCATGAACAGTGGTTCTTCATGAAGGGAACCGACCTCAACCTCTTCTTACCGAATCGGGCTGTCTAGAAAAACGACCCTGAAGGTAATCTAAGTTCCAGAAGGTCACTCGCCACCTTCAAGAAGTTCTACTCGCTGCTGAAGCAAACCAGCTGGGGTCTCGGGATCGTGTCCTACGAATCCTGGCTATATGAACATGGCTGTAAGTAGTGATCCCGAGTTCTTTTTCTTACCCTCCTGATCCCTTTCCCTTTTTTATTAACCTCTTTATCCTCTGTTGTAGTGACTATCTTCAAGCTTGATGAGGCTGATGCGTCCTTGACCCCTTTGTCAATCATTGCCGAGCCTATCCATCCCCCTGCTGATGACTCTCCCGAAGATGAGGCTATTCTCGCCACTCAATTATCTATCGGGTCATCCATGTGTCCTATTCTCCCATCCTCCAAAATCAGAACCTTCCACAAAGAATGTGTTGAAGATGAAAGGGGGCGATAAGATGGCTTCTTTGAAAAAAGCAAAGAAATCTTTCCACTCGAGCCCCCCCCCAAGGCCATCTCTTGGTTGGTCAAGAAACCCGGCTCAAAACCAGCTCCCCCACCTTCTACCATGGTAACGGTGGTCGAGGATTCAGAGGAGACGGAGGATTTACCCCTCGGACCTCCACCGAAGAAACCTCGGCTTACCGAAGGCCCTACTGCTAATGATGCGGATGGTGGACCAATCCTTGGGTCAACCCCTACCTCGAGGTCCAGTTCTTCTCAAGGGTCGCCGACCACGTGCTGGCCGAAGAGTCCAGGGACATATTCCCCTTCAACCTGTTCGACCATTTTAAGCTTCCGGGCGACGACGAACGGTTCAAGAACTATTCTTCTGAAGAGTTCCTTGTAACCTATATCCGAGCCCAGTGTCAGGTATGTCCGATCACCTTACCGGCCTTTCCTTTAACGCTATGTCGTATTTTGCCTGACTAATGTGTCTTTTGTATTTAGGCCAATGCCATCTTTGCTCGGGCTATCGCTCCTCTTGCCCGATTTACTAAGAGAGAGATGCAGCTGAGAACAGATGTGGACCTTCTCGAGGCAGAGTTGCGGGGTCGAGATTCGGAGTTGAAGAGGGAGAGGGACCTTCATGCCGACACCCGGAATAAGGTGACCAAGGCTAATCGTCGGATCGCCGAACTCGAAGAACAGAATTCCTTACTTCAACAAGAGTTCGTCGGTCTCGATGGTCATGCCAAGAAGCTCATGCAGGATAAGGAGCTTCTGGTAGAGGAGAACAAGGTCTTGGTAGGGAATCTCCACACCATCGAGGACCATATCCACAAGATGCAGGAGCAATTGAGGACGCTGATCAAGGCGAACAATACCTTGAGGTGAGACAGAGCCATCATCAAACAGCAAATTTGTCGAGGAATCGAGGAGTCGTCTACTTTGACCAATAAGATTTTGGCCCAATTTGCTGAAAGTGTTGAAGCTTATCGGGAAAAGGCCCGAGCGAAACTTGTTGATGCCGGACTGGATGCGTCGATCCTTGATTCTTCCGATGAGGAATTCGAAGCCGAAGCCGATGATGGTTCACCTTAATTCCCTCATGTTCCTGTTTTTTATACTTGTAATTTTTCTTTTCTCAGTTTTGTAATTTACCCGATCGGTGAGACCGATGGTGTATGTACCCGAAGCCTGTCTGATCGAGAATTTGTAAAACTTTTTTGAATATGAATGAAGTAGCATGAGTTCTTTAGTTGTCATCTCGATTAATTTTGCTTGTGACTTTTATCGAACAGTTAAGTTATTTCTGACTGTCTGGTCAATTTGTGTCTGAAGCTTACAGGATCGGATTTATAACTTTATCGATCAGTTATACTTGTGGCGTTTATCAATCAGTTAAGTTCTTTTGGATATCGATCGTTTTTACGTCAAGCTTGTCTCGATCGGATGTGTAACTTTTGTCAATCGTTATCTTGTGACTTTTTACATCGAGTTAGGTCCTCGGATTTATCGATCGATTAATGTCCTAAGCGTCTCTGATTGATAAAGTAGTTGTGACGCCCCCAAAATAGGTCTATTCCATCCAACCCATTCTGAGTTGCCAAATACATGGTACAAAAATAACTACAACTTTATTATTACAACATATAAACTGTGAGTTTAAATACAGATATTGCCATCTAGACAATATTCACACGCAAATAAATCCCCATCATAATTATTGATACATTATTTTACAAAAATGGTGAGGACTACTAAACAACTCTCTCTAGAACCTTCATTCCATACCCCACTAATACTCGCTACATTCTCGCCTCCACGAGAAGAAAAATGGAACAAAAAGGAAAAGGGTGAGCTCAACTAGCCCAAAGTAAAAGAATATTATGACTAAAGATAATATACAACAAATTATCGTTAGTCTCCATAAAGGGAAAAATCTAATAGAATACAATAGACAATCGGTTTTAAATCAACAACTGCTGCAGTGAAACAAAAATTCATTAGAAGAGTTAAGTAGAGAATGCAAACTACTATCTTTTATATATGAATTTAAAAGTTCATCGTCGATATTTTATCCCCGTAACATCAATCAATATATATCGGAATCAAATATTCATCTTTGCACTCTGAGCCAAAGATATTCATCGATTGGTCATGTTCATCTAAACACTGTTCATCTTTGCACTACTGGGCTAAAAAGATATTAATCGATCGGTCATATTCATCTCAACACTGCTCATCTTTGCACTACGAGCCAAAGATATTCATCAAGAAATCATTCATCTTTGCACTACGGGCCAAAGATATTCAAGAATATCATCATTTGGGACCGAGGATGATGAAAAATATTTTAAAGGAAAGCGAATCCGGTGAAACAAAAGAACAAATATTAAGGATTCAGTATTTTAAACAATCCAAGTTCAAAAGTACTTCATAAGTAATCAGAGTGGAGAAAAATTCAAGAATGATCAAAACATGGATACAATCAAAGCTAGTATCCATAGTAGATATTTTGGACAAAAAGAAGAAATTTCATTTTTTCGATGAATAGTCTTGAGTATCGTGAATAATGTCGTATACGTGAATAGTAACTCCGACACCAAAAGATAGAAATTTCACCAAAAAAAACATCTTCACGCTTCGTGAATAGTACTCGTGAATAGTAACTCATGAATAGTAACTCGTGAATAGTAATTTATGAATAGTAACTCGTGAATAGTAACTCATGAATAGTAATCCCGACATGAAAAAGTTCCAAATTTGATAAAAATTTCCAACCAATATTTCGGCATAATGATATTGAAGAAATAATATCATTTTCGAATAAAATAACATCCCTTACCTCGAAAGACAAGATCTTAGTTGAAACAGAATATAGGCTATGACTTGAACTTGCACCAGTATAGCAATACTCAAAGTATACTCAAAAATACTCACAAGAATAAATTTCGATAATATTGTGATACCCCCAAAATAGGTATACATCACCCATTACGAGTCAATCGATACCGCATGCGAAATAACTACAACTTTATGTTAGAGTTTATGCCCTAGAGGCCAATTATTTGATATAATTGCTTAACGTTTTGATGTTATATTTGATTGAATAAATATATGATTTTATTATGGTTTTATTTATTGCGTAATATAATTGTTAACATAATAAAATTCCTTAGAATAGTGATCTAAATTATATAGTTTCAAGTATGTGACTTGAACATGAGATTATATATTACCATTAGTATCGGTGTTCTTAAATGTCCACAATCGAGTATCATTGTTAATGGGACAACAATGATGCATTGAGACTAGTATGTGGATCGATGATGACCAAATCTCATTGGTCATAAATATATGAGATATTAAGTCAATGCATAGGTACGTTGAAAGCGATGTCCGGATGCGGACCACCATGAGAATTCTATATGGAGCATTATACGAAGTGTCATTAGCAATTCTCATAGTGACAATGATGTAATGGTCCTCCGACACGAAATCATTTATATTACTACACGAGAATTTATGTACTTTGATATCATCAAATGTCACCTTTAATAGGGTGGACTATAAAGGTGATTATTGGGTTCATCATTAATCGTGTGAGAAATATGAGTGATCTAGATGGAATTTAACCATCCTATATATTATGGGTGATATCCATAGGCCTCTTGATTTAGTAGGACTATGAAATGCATGGCCATGCTCAAATAGTGATTTGTTTCATATAGTCTACTCATTGATCGAAGAAAACTCAGATTAAATTATGAAGTAGTATGACACATTCCATGACTCGAGTTTAATCTAGGATATTAAGGTTAAAAGGATTAAATTACATTGAAACATTGGTCACGAAAATGTTGCATCGAATCATCGATCTTATTATTACTTGGGTAAAGCTTGATGATGCATTACTAGATGCCGCCTTCGTTTATAATTTTATATATGATTTTAAAATTATTGCCAACGTAATAATAACCTATGTGGTCACACATGTAACGTTATTTAAAGGGAATTTAATTTAAATTTTAAGGATTTAAATATATTAATATGATTAATAGTATTTAAATCATTCAATTTAAATTAAAAGGATAATTTTATATATGTATATTAATTAAGTAAGACTTAATTAAGAGATATATATATATATAAATTCGGATTTTATGAAATTAGGTTTTGATTTGATTAATTCCTTTTAACTACTATATATATGATATATAGCACTACTTAGGGCAATATATCGAATTGAAAACCCCCCTAGCATTCTTAGAGAGAGAAAGAAAAGCAGTTCGAGAAAATCCATTCCTTTTGGTGGCTAGTCTCAAGTCCTTCTTATTGCGAGAATCGTTCGACGGTTCGATGCGGCGTTCGATGTGAATACTAGTAGAAAGAGCGCAATCGGTTTATATGCGTTGGAGATTCGGTAGCGATCGGTTTGATTCTCGTTTGTTTATATACGGTATAATCTCTAAACCTTTGAATTAATTGATTTTTCGCATGGATCTGTTTTAGGGTTTGAAAATTGCTTTAAAATTTTAATTTTACAGACGTTTACGTGTAGAAGCCCAGCGGTGGTATCGAGCTACTTGCGAAAAGATTAATTCAGATTACGTGTTTTAATTGTATTCGATATATATGATATATGATGATGCATGTTTACCAATATAAAATTGAATATATGATATTAGTTGTATGTGTATTACGGTAATATATATGATGATCATCATTAATCATATCTTTAATCGGTGGAATAACAATATAACTATTCTAATCGGATTAGAAGCATGAAGAATTGTTTTAATATGATTAATCGAAACTGGAAATATATGATAAATTCTGGGTGTAGTTATTCGTTTTAATATGATTAAATCGAAATTGGAAATATATGATAAATTCTGGGTGTACTGTTATTCGTTTTAATATGATTAAATCGAAACCGGACCACCGCTTGAGAGAGAGACCCCCTTGGACCCCGTAAATGGCCTTGCGATGGTCGTGTCCCCTATAGTTTATATATAGTTTTCTTTAATTATATATAAATTGTTATGTCTTTATTGTGATATGCATGGTGCATGATTATGGCCTTTTGACCCATAGGTTAGTGGTTTTTGGTTTTGAAATACGGCTTGCATGTCGTGCCTTTCTATAAATTCTAATGTAATATTCTCTTCTCATCTAAATCCCTCGAATGTAACTTCGAGGTTTCTTTATGTCATGTAATAATCAGTAATTGATGAAGATGTCAAGATGGAGAACACAATGGAAAGATGATGATAGAGAGGAGGCGCGTCTTGAGAGGAAGATCCAAGGAAGCTATTTATTTTAAGATCTTTTACCACCTTAGATTGACCTTCAATCTTTCATTAACTTGAAAAGATTGACAGTTGATTGGGCCATAAGCGTGACACATTTAATTTTGCACTTTATTTATACTTGTATGCGATATGATATGATTAATAATAATGCATGCTTAATAAGATTAAAATTGGTGAGATCTAAATTAATAAAATCCCTCATTAAATTATTAAGTCTAAATCAGATGCCTTCCGATGAATAACACTCATCAAGACCTTGATCAATAGATGTAGGTTTGCCAAAGCAAAGTACCCTATTTATCTAGGTAAGATGCGATAGGATAATTGTGATATCAAACTATTAAAATCATTGGGAGAAACTTAACTAAGTTATCTCAATAGGATTGTGGACTTAGAGGCATAGAGTTTGGTTGGTACCATTAGATGGATTAGAAACAAATGTTGTTTACCAAACTATCCAGAGTTATATATGATATAATTGACAAAGGGTTGTCTACCTAAATAATTATGTTTTGAGAGAATAGCCAAAGCTAACTTAAGGCATAATGAAATATGGATCTTGGCTCACTAGAAAGATTTAATAGAAAATGCTTCCGAATTAATGGTGAGGGCTATTAATTTGAATAAAATAGTGGGAGGTATATTTTGAATGTACTATTATCAATTATATAATATCAACTCGTAATTTGACTTATTATTGTTGCACTTATAAATTGTAGATATCAAATGGCAAACAACAACAACACAAATAGTCTTTCATTACGATCGATCCTTGAAAAGGACAAGCTAAGTGGAATTAATTTCCTTGATCGGCATAGGAACTTGAGGATTGTCCTCAAACAAGGCGTAAGCTATATGTCCTTGATGGGCCCATTCTGCGGCACCGGTACCGTCAATCGCACCACGTCATGAGTACAATGCTTACAAGATGCATCAAGATGATGCTCTGGATGTAAGTTGTGTCATGATAAGAACCATGAACGCTTAAGCTTCGGAAGCAACATGAGTTGATGGATGCTTATGAGATGATCGAGCATCTCAAGAAATTGTTTGAAGGCATGCTCGACGGAGAGGTATAATCTAAAGCAAGGCGTTGTATCCTTTGCAGCAAAATGGGTGAACGTGATCCGGTTGGTCCACATGTCTTTGAAAATGATTGGGTATATTGAGTACCTTGATAGGTTGGGTTTTCAATCACTCCAGGAAGCCAAACCGACCTTGTTTTGCAATCTTTGAGCAGTAGCTTTACTCTCAATTTGTTATGAACTATCTTATGAATGAAATTGAGAAACCCCTCATCGAGTTGTTGAGCATGTTAGGCTGCCGAGAACAACATGAAAAAGGCAGGACCCGGCTCCCATAATGATGGTGAAAAGGGAATGCTAAGGGAAATTGAAAGGCGAAGAAGAAGATAGGATCTAAATCTTTTGCCAAACCCAATTCCAAAACCAAGCGAGCTTTAAAATCTAAGCGTGGGGTGGCTAAAGAAGGTGAATGTCACTTACATGGAAAACACGGACTTTGGAAAAGGAACCATCATGCTTATACGGAAGAAGTGAAGAAAGAAAAGGAAAGACGACGACTCGATTCGGTATATATGTTATAGAAGTCAACTTGTCTACTTCTACATCATGGGTATTGGATCTTTGGATGTGGTTCTCACATTTGTGTTAATGTGCGGGGACTCAGAAGGAGTAGAACTTTAAGCGAAAGGAGAGGTTGACCTACGAGTTGGAAATAGAGCAAAAGTTCTTTGCTTTGGCCGTAGGAACTTATCATTTATCTTTGCCCTTGGGCTAGTTTTAGAATTAGAATATTGTTATTTTGTGCCTACTATAAGCAAAAACATTATTTACATTTCTTGTTTGGACAAGAAAGGTTTTCATTTATAATAAAGAACAATCGTTATTTGTTTTACTTAAATGATATTTGTTATGGTGTTGCACAATTGTTTAACGGTCTCTATATTCTTGATTTAGAAATGCCTATCTATAACATAAATACAAAAGCGATTTAAATCAAATGATTCAAATCAAGCATATCTCTGCCGGCATTGTCGTTTAGGCCATATAAATGAGAAAGCATATCCAAACTCCATAAAGATGGGTTCTTGGATTCATTTGATTTTTGAATCATATGAGAAATGCGAGTCTTGTTTATTAAGCAAGATGATTAAAGCCCCTTTCATTTGGACACGATGAACGAAGCTAAATGATATATTGGGACTTATACATAGTGATGTATGTGGACCCATGAGTTAGATTAGCAAGAGGTAGGTTTTATTACTTCATTACATTTATCGATGACTTTAGTAGATATGGATATGTGTATCTTATGAGACACAAATCCAATCCTTTGAAAAGTTCAAGGAATTCAAGAATGAAGTTCAAAACCAATTTGGCAAAAGCATAAAAGCCCTTCGATCCGATCGAGGAGGTGAATACTTAAGCCAAGACTTTGATGACCTTCTAAAGGAGTGTGGTATTATATCACGACTCACTCCACAGAAAAACACCGCAATGGAATGGTGTATATCGAGAGGAGGAATCGAACCTTGTTTGGACATGGTACGATCAATGATGAGTCATCGCAGATCTTCTAATAAGCTTACGGGGTCATGCCTTACAGAGGCAATTTGCATTCACACTTAACCGTGTTCCTACAAAGGCGGTTCGAAGACACCATATGAAATGTGGATTGGGAAGCGTCTAAGTATGTCGTTCATGAAGATTTGGGGTTGTGAGGCGTTCGTAAAAGCGTCCCGAATTACGACAAACTCGGGACCCAAATCGACAAATGTAATTTTGTGGGATACCCAAAGGAAACAAAAGGGTATTATTTCTACAAACCTTACGAGTACAAAGTGGTTGTTGCTCGAATGGTATTTTTCTAGAAAGAGAATTTGTCTCTAAAGGAAGCAGTGGGAGGAAAGTAGAACTCGAAGAAATTCGAGAACCACAAAATATCATTGAACTTGAGTTGGAACATGAGCGGGAACCACAAGAAATTGTGGAAAGTGAAACCGCTTCAAATTACATGTCAAGTCATTCGTAGATCTGGTAGGACACGCCAAGAGCACGAGAGATATTATGGATATCTTGTGACTCAAAAGCGGCGATGTGATGCTCATAGATCAAGATGAGCCTGCTTACCAAGAAGCTATGAATGGACCAGATTCGAGAAATGGCTTGAATCCATGAAACCGAGATGGACTCCATGTATACTAACCAAGTATGGACTCTGGTTGATCCACGAAGAAGAGTAAAACCGTCAGGTGCAAGTGGGTTTTCAAGAAGAAAATCGACATGGATGGTAATGTACAAACCTATAAAAAATTTGGTAGTAGAAAAGGTTTCAAACAAATTTAAGGTGTTGACTATGATGAAACCTTTTCTCCGGTGGCAATGGTTAAATCCATCGAGGATCTTACTTGCGATTGCATTTTTTATGATTACGAAATCGGCGGATGGATGTCAAAACCGCTTCCTTAACGAAAATCTCCTCGAGGATGTGTATATGACACAACCTAAGGGTTTTGTCACTCAAAGGATCTTTGGAAAGGTATGTAAGCTGCGGCGATCCATTTATGGATTGAAGCAAGCCTCTCGGAGTTGGAATCTTCGATTTGATGAAGCGATCAAAGAATTTGGCTTTATTAAAATGAAGATGAACCTTGTGTATATAAGAAGGTTAGTGGGAGTCACATTGTATTCCTAGTATTATATGTTGATGACATATTAATTATTGGGAATGACATTCCTTCCTTACAGTTTGTAAAAACATGGTTAGGAAAATGTTTCTCCATGAAAGATTTGGGCGATCTTTTACATTTTAGGTATCAAGATCTATAGAGATAGATCAAGAAAAATGGTCGACCTAAGTCAAAGTATATATATTGATAAAGTGTTGAAGCAGTCAAAGATGCAAGAGGCGAAAAAAGGAAACTTACCGTGACTCATGGTGTAAAGATCTCTAAGGCCCAATGTCCTAAATCACAAGATGATAGGGCGTATGAGAAAGATCCCTTATGCTTGGCAATTGGATCTATCATGTATGCAATGATATGTACTCGTCAGGATGTCTCGTATGCTTTGAACATGACGGCGAGATACCAGTCGAATCGGTGAAGGTCATTTGGACGTGATCCAAGAATATCCTCAAGTACACGAAAAGGACTAAAGATTCATTCTTGGTATATGGAGTGAAGACGAACTAGCAAAGTAAAGGGTTACCACGGATGCTAGTTTCGATCGACAATGATGACTATAAGTCTCGATCGGGTTTTGTGTTTTGCCTTAATGGTGGTCTTCAGAATGAAAAAGTTCAAGCGAGAGGCGATGGTGATTCTACAATGAGGTGAGTATATTCTTTCTTGCTTAGTAAATGCAAGAGAGGTGTATGGATTAAAAAGTTCATCATTTGAACTTGGTGTTGTTCCAACCATTGTTGATCCGGTTGCTTTATATATTGTGATAATAATGGAGCCATTGACACGTCTTAAGGAACCCAGATCTCACCAACGATCCAAGCATATACTTAAAGGCGGTACCATCTCATCAAGTGAAATCATTGATAGAGGAGATATACATGTAGGAAGAGTGCCAATGATTATAATGTTGAGATCCACTAACGAGGCTTTGTCATGTGAGAAGCACGGCAGTCGGCACACTAGTTCCATGGGTATTAGATACATGAGTGATTGGCTCTGAGTGCAAGTGGGAGGCTCATTAGAGTTTATGCCACAGAGGCCAATTATTTGATATAATTGCTTAACGTTTTGATATTATATTTGATTGAATAAATATATGATTTTATTATGGTTTTATTTCTTGCGTAATATAATTGTTAACATAATAAAATTCCTTAGAATAGTGATACAAATTATATATTTTCAAGTATGTGACTTGAACATGAGATTATATATTGCCATTAGTATTAGTGTTCTTAAATGTCCCTAGTCGAGTATCATTGTTGATGGGACAACAATGATGCATTGAGAGAGTAGTATGTGGATCGATGATGACCAAATCTCATTGGTCATAAATATATGAGATATTAAGTCGATGCGTAGGTACATGTTGAAGAACGATGTCTCGGACGGACCCACCATGAGAATTCTATATGGAGCATTATGCGAAGTGTCATTAGCAATTCTCATAGTGACAATGATGTAATGGTCCTCCAGGCACGAAATCATTATATTACTACTACGAGAATTTATGTACTTTGATATCATCAAATGTCACCTTTAATAGGGTGGACTATAAAGGTGATTATTGGGTTCATCATTAATCGTGTGAGAAATATGAGTGATCTAGATGGAATTTAACCATCCTATATATTATGGGTGATATCCATAGGCCTCTTGATTGAGTAGGACTATGAAATGCATGGCCATGCTCAAATAGTGATTTGTTTCATATAGTCTACACTCATTGATCAAGAAAACTTCAGATTAAATTATGAAGAGTATGACACATTCCATGACTCGAGTTTAATCTAGGATATTAAGGTTAAAAGGATTAAATTACATTGAAACATTGGTCACGAAAAGGTTGCATCGAATCATCGATCTTATTATTACTTGGGTAGCGATGATGTATTCTTAGATGTCATTTCCTTTGTTTATAATTTTATAATATGATTTTAAAATTATTGCCAGCGTAATAATAACCTATATGGTCACATACATGACGTTATTTAAAAGGGAATTAATTTAAATTTTAAGGATTTAAATATATTAATATGATTAATAGTATTTAAATCACAATTTAAATTAAAAGGATAATTGTATATATGTATATTAATTAATTAAGACTTAATTAAGATATATATATATATATATATATATAAATTTGGATTTTATGAAATTAGGTTTTGATTTGATTAATTCCTTTTAACTACTATATATATGATATATAGCAGCTACTTAGGGCAATATATCGAATTGAAAAACCCTAGCCGCTCTTAGAGAGAGACTAGAGAGAAAATAGTTTCAGAAAATCCATTCCTTTTGGTGGCTAGTACCGCAAGTCCTTCTTATTGCGAGAATCGTTAACCGGTTCGATGCGGCGTTCGATGTGGATCTAGTAGAAAGCTTGATCGGTTTGTATTGCGTTGGAGATTCGAGTAGCGATCGGTTTGATTCTCGTTTGTTTATATACGGTATAATCTCTAAACCTACGAATTAATTGATTTTCGCATGGATCTGTTTTAGGTTTTTGAAATTGCTTTAAAATTTTAATTTCCATTTACGCGTTTTGTGTAGAAGCCCAACACTTTATTATTATTACAAATAAAGCTGTGAGTTTAAATCTGAGATATTGCCATCTAAACAATATCCACATACAAATAAATCCTCATCATAATTATTGATACATTATTTTACAAAATGGTGAGGACTACTAAACAACTCTCTAAAACCATCATTCCATACCTTAGCTCGTACTTTTTACATTCTCGCCTCACGAGAAGAAAAAATGGAACAAAAAGGAAAAGGGTGAGCTCTCAACTAGCCGATAAATAATATTATGACTAAGATAATCTGAGAACAAATTATCGTTAGTCTTCAACGGGGAAAAATTTAATAGAATACAATAGACAACAAGTTTTAAATCAATACTATGACGGAAAATATTAATTCTAGAAGAGTTACGTAGAGGATGAAATCTACTAATATCTATGAATTTAACGGTCCATCATCAATATTTTTATCCTTGTAACATCAATCAATATATATCGGAATCATATATTCATCCTTTGACTACGGCGAGGACATTCACGATTGGTCAGTGTTCATCTAAACACTGTTCATCTGCAGACTACGTGCGGAGATATTCATCGAAATCATTCATCTTTACTACTGAGCCAAAGATATTCATCAGAAATCATTCATCTTTGCACTACAGGCCAAAGATATTCAATAATATCATCATTTAAGATTGAGGATGATGAAAAATATATATATATTTTTAAAAGAAACGAATCCAGTGAAACAAAATGACAAGGATTAAGGATTCGTACTTCGTTTTATCCACGTCCAAAAATACCTCAAAAATAATTATAGTGGTGTAAAATTCAAGAATGATCAAAACATGGATACAATCAAAGCTAGTATCCACAATAGATATTTTGGAAGAAAAGAAAAATTTTCATTTTTTGATGAATAGTGTCGATTAAGTGAATAAATCAGATATCGTGAATAAGGCCAGTATCGTGAATAGTAACTCGACACCAAAAGTTTCAAATTTGATAAAACTTCAGATCAATATTTCAAAGGCATAATGATATTGAAGAAATAATATCATTACTGAAAAAATAATATCCCTTACCTCGAAAGATCAAGATTGCCAAATTGGAATAATTGGATATAAATTTATAACTTGAACTTTCTTAGTATAGCAATACTCAAAGTATACTCAAAATACTCACAAGAATACGCTCGATAATATAGAGAGAAAACTTGATTTACGGTATGATTTTCAATTCTAACCCAAGACCCTATTTATAGGAAAATGCTTAGAACACCAAAGCAGAAAATTTAATAAATTAATATTATATTTTTTCTAAATATCTCTATGCATACTACCATCTGAATTCAGCCTCCTAACCACATGTTAAATGAGTTTCAAAAATAAAAAAAACGTTTTTGTAATTAAAAATATTTTAAACTTCCAAAAATCAATTATTTCAGAACTTCGGAACTTCAATAATTTATAATAAATATCCCTTTTATCAGAAAATTTGAATCTCGTGAGTTTTTATAGGAAATTCAATTCTCTACAACTTTGCAGAAGAAAGTTTTTCCAAATTCCAAAATGTAAATTGGTACAGAAATCTACAAAGCAGGCGATTTTAGAATTTATAATCAAATTTCGATCGATAAATGGGGTCTCTGCAAACATGTTTAACATGTTTTAAACATTTATTGTAACAAAAATACTCTTTCTCCTCAGATACTCATATATCCCACATTCGTTGTAAAAATATCACCATTATTATATTATTAAAATATAATAATATATATATTTAAATGAATTATTTTATCAAAAAGATAAAATTTCAATTTTCAACAATTGTCATATTAAAAATTTTCTCCATCTATATCCACATAAAATCAATATTTTCCTCATCATATGAATCAATAATTAATTATTCACAAATAATATTACTGAATCACAATATTGATGACAGTGAGGTTCACAGGAAGAGGGGCTTTCAATAAGAATTTCTCTCTCTTTGGCGCGCAATTAGGTGACCAAACCTCTCCTTAGAATGAACTTTCTAGAAATTGCCAATAATGTTATCTAATAATATTATTCAGATAATATGAATTATTGCTTCGATAATGAAAAAATCTTCGTGTAATGACAATTATTGAAACAATGACGATTATAAAATATCAACGCAATAATTATTGAACCAATAAAATAAAATCTTTGAGCAATAATTATCGTAACCATTATTGAGTAGTGCCTTCTTACGTAAGAGTCAATAATTGGTGCAATACCGTGTCTTCTTGTCAACAACGCCAGACGTATTCTTGTGTTTTAACCACCGGGTATTCCAACGATGTAAATCCAGTAATAACTTCTGTAGATTATTTTTAAACAACTTATATTTGTCGTTTTCTTCCTCCAATCGCTTTTCGTTATGGGGCCCACACATGGCTGTGCCGTCGTATGAATATTCCCCGACAGTACGAATATTCCACGACCAAACGAATATTCCCCGACAACAATGAATATTTTATAACCACTTGTTTATTTTGAAATATTTGCGTATTTTACCCATAACTATCCACATTAATCACATCAACCCTTACTATTTCAAAATAATAATTAGAGAAAATTAAATTTCATTTATTAATTATTTGGGGTCTTACAAATATAGAGAGAGAAAACTTCAGTTTTTGGTGTGATTTTCAATTCTAACCTAAGCACCCTATTTATAGGAAAAATGCTTAGAACACCAAAGTAGAAAATTTATTAAATATTATTATATTATTATTATTATTTCTACAACTTCTACGCCAACCTAGAATCGATTTCAATTGAATTAAAACACATGCAAGACCTACACTCAAATCACCAAAAACGTTTTTCATATTAAAAATATTTTAAACTTCCAAAAATTAATTATTTCATAGCTTCAGAACTTCAATAATTCATAATAAATAGCCCTTTTATCAGAAAATTCGAATCTCGCGACTTTTTATAGGAAATCCAATTCTCTACAACTTTGCAGAAGAAAGTTTTAAAGGACTGAGGATGATGAAAAATATTTTAAAGGAAACGAATCCAGTGAAACAAAAGAACAAATATTAAGGATTCGTATTTTAAACAATCCAAGTTCAAAAGTACTTCATAAGTAATCAGAGTGGAGAAAAATTCAAGAATGATCAAAGCATGGATACAATCAAAGCTAGTATCCATAGTAGATATTTTGGACAAAAGAAAAATTTCATTTTTCAATTGAATATTGTCAGATATCGTGAATAAAGGCAGTATCGTGAATAGTAACTGACACGCAAAGATAGAAATTTCACAAAAAAAACATCTTCACGCTTTCGTGAATAGTACTCATGAATAGTAACTCGTGAATAGTAACTAACTCATGAATAGTAACTCGTGAATAGTAACTCATAAATAGTAACTCGTGAATAAGTAAGCTCATGAATAGTAACTCAGAAGCATAAAAAAGTTCCAAATTTGATAAAAATTTCCAACCAATATTTTAAGATAATGATATTGAAGAAATAATATCATTTTAAATAAAATAACATCCACTACCTCGAAAGACAAAGATAACATTGAAACAGGATATAGATATATGACTTGAACTTGCAGACCAGTATAAGCAATACTCAAAGTATACTCAAAATACTCACAAGAATAAACTCGATAATATAGAGAGAAAACTTTAGTTTACGGTGTGATTTTCAATTCTAATCTAAGCACCCTATTTATAGAAAATGCTTTAGAACACCAAAGTAGAAAATTTATTAAATATTATATTATTATTATTATTATTATTTCTACAACTTCCTACGCCAACCTAGAATCGATTTCAAAGAATTAGAACACATGCAAGACCCACACTCAAATAACCAAAAGCGCGTTTTTATATCAAAAATATTTTAAACTTCCAAAAATCAATTATTTCATAGCTTGAAACTTCTATAATTCATAATAAATAGCCCTTTATCGGAAAAATTGAATCTAGTTAATTTTATAGGAAATTCAATTCTCTACAACTTTGCGAGAAGAAAGTTTTTTCAAATTCCAATGTAAATTGGACCGAAATCCATAAGCGCAAGCGATTTTATGAAATTTATAATCAAATTTCAGGTAATAATTGTGTCCACCAACACACAAAATATGTGTTAAACATTTAATGCCACAAAATACTCTTCCTCCTCATATACTCATATATCCCACATCCATTATAAAAATATCATAGTTAATATATTATTAAAATAATATATTTAAATGAATTATTTTATCAGAAAAAGATAAAATATTAATTTTCAACAATTGTCACATTAAAAATTTTCTCCATCTATATCCACATAAAATCAATATTTTTCTCATCATATAAATTAATAATTAATTATTCACAAATAATATTACAGAATCACAAGTACTGGCAACCAGGCCGTTCCCAAGAAAGAGGGGCTTTCCAATAAGGATTTCTCTTTACTAGCGCACAATTAGGTGACCAAACCTCTCCTTAGGTATGAACTTTCTAGACATTGCCAATAATGTTATCCAATAATATTATTCAAATAATATGAATTATTGTCAGATAATGGAAAATCTTTGTGTAATGACAATTTATTGAAACAACGATAATATAAAATATCAATCGTGAATTATTGAATCAATAAAATAAAATCTTTGAGCAAGTAATTACCGTAACAATTATTGAGTAGTGCCTTCTTACGTAAGAATCAATAATTGGTGCAATATCGTGTCTTCTTGTTCAACAATGGCGTATTAGTGTGTTTTAACCACGGGTATTCCAACAATGATTACTTAGTAATAACTACTATTTGTTATTTATAACCAACTTATATTTGTCATTTTTCTTCATCCAATCGTTTTTCCGTTATGGGCCCAAAAAGATGCTGCTGGCCGTCAAATACGAATATTCTCGACGATCTGAATATTCCACGAACAAACGAATATTCCCCGACAATAATGAATATTTTATCACCACTTGCTTATTTAAAATATTCGCGCATTTTACCCATAACTATCCACATTAATCAAATTCATCCTTACTATTTTAAAATAATAAATAAAGGAAATTCCTTTTTATTTTAAAAAATTTTGGGGTCTTACAACCTACCCTCCTTATGAAATTTCGTCCTCGAAATTGACGTACGTTCCCGGTGTTTCGAAAAGGTAAAGATACCTCGCTTTCATTTTTCGTTTCCAACTCCCAGGTCATTTCCTCAATAGCATGGTTTCTCTACAAAACTTTAACTTGTGGTATAACCTCGGTACATAGGACATGTTCTTTCCTATCCAAGATCTTGTGGTACCTCCTCGTACGTTAAGTCTTCTGCTATCTCGTGCGGTTCTAACTTCGATAGCGTGGTTCGAATCAGTCCACATATTTACATAACATCGATACGTGAAAAATGTTATGAACACGCGTCATACTTGGCGGTAAAAGCGAGTCTATAGGCCACGGTTCTATTCGATCGAGAATTTCAAATGGATTAATAAATCGAAGGTTTGAGCTTTCCTCACCTCACCGATTCTCGCTTTTGAAATAACAACTTCTTGCACCTCCTTCTTCAAATTCATCACTTTCGGTGTGTGGCTTGAACAACTTTAACTTTATCGATTAAAGTCGATTATACTCGTATATCATCACGTGGGTACCTAGAGTTTTCATCTCCATCTCTATTATTTGTAAATTATCTGAAATGAGTCTTTGACAATATCGTGAGTCGTCTTTGTATACGATCTTCTACTCAACACGTCCACCTACCAAGTTCATTTTTCCGGGATGGCATGGTCGGAACATGTCTTTGAAATGAGTCTCTCTTGAGTTCTTGAAGCTCTTCCCACATTCCTTGTTCCATTCGAATTTTGTATCTCTACGAGTCAATTTGCGTTAATGGAATAGCGATTCGAGAATATCCTTCAACGAATCTTCGATAATAACCAACTAAGCCTGAAAGCTACGTATTTCGATTCTTGACTTAGGTTGTTCTCAAGCGTGACTCATATCCCAACCTTGGATAAGACGTTACAATGACACCCTATCGAGTTCTTATCGCACGAATATGGTGTCCCTACGGAGAATCAAAGCGGTACATTCCACAAAGGAAGTCACCGGATAAAGGCTCGGTACCAAATTCTATAGTTGAATTTTTAACTCACGAAGTTCAATAGGAGCCATTCGATATGAGATTTTAGAAATGAGTTTTGTACGGGTTCAAAGTCGATACAAAATTTAATATCGAAGCTTTGGGAGTAAGCAAGAAATTCTTTGAAATACGTCGGGAAAATCAATAACAATGGGGAATATTATTCAAATCGGCGTGTCTTTATTCAAATTCATAACATGGCTAAGAAAGCTTGACATTCGTTTTTCAATAAACAAATGGCTTTATAATTTAATATGAAAGAGTTTGATTTCAATGGTTTGGTTGCTTGAATTCGAATAACAGGTTGCTTAGGAATATGAAAACTAACAACCTTACGAAAATAATCAATTTTGGCATGATGAGTAGTTAACTTTAAAATCACATCAAAAGCAAATATCTCTATAGAAATAAGGTTAACAGGTAATGTGATAGTGTCAACCTGAATCAAGCAAGATTTCTAAACAACGGATGTAATGAAAGTTTTCTCTCCTAGAGTCTCCATAAATAGGTCAAAGTCTAATTTATCCGTAGTCAAGTTCAAGCGTTGAAATAAAAAGAGAGATAAAAGAATAGGTGAGAACGGCAGATCTAGTAAGGTATAAACTTCGCAAGAATTTATAATTAACTAACGTGCTAACCCGTTCGGGTTCCTCGTATTTTTAATGGAAGTCACGACAAACGCTCTTCCAAGAACCGTTGACTTTGACTTTTCTAGGACATCCTTTTGAGTCACCATTCATTGGATCGGGTTTCGATACCGTCTAATCTCGGCGATATGTCCTTCTTTTCCACAATTATAGCATACCTACCTTTATTGTCAGGTGGTTTGGTGATATGTCCCCTCTTTCGCATTTGTAACATGTCTGACCGGTGGTCTTTTCTCCTCCACTTGGAACGATTCTTCTTAAGCCGACGCGTCTTTACATGGTCGTTGTTGAATCTCCTCTTTTTAAAATCTCCTCCCGGCTTCGCTTCTTCTATTTTCATGGCTACACGATTACCACCGGAGTGGTTCCGCCTTTGTCAAGTATTCTTCTTTCTCCATTTGGTTATCGTTATTACGATCGCTATCTTCTTGATATGATCCGGTTACGGTGCCTCGGTTGAAGCGTACTCGTTATCTCGCTTCTAACAAGCGAGCCACATTGACAACATCTGAATAGAGAGAAAATTTATGAGAAATGAGATCTTACGGCGTGTATCGGGTTTCAAACCTCTCGAAACATCCGCGTTATCGTTCCTCATTCTCCACCAAATGAGGTGCAAACTGGATAACTCGCGAACTTACCGCCTCGTCTTTGGGACACCGTCATGTTATTCTCGCTCGATCTAATAAACTCCACTTCCTTCGTATAATGAATACTTTCGAGGAAGTATTTGTCATTGAGGCATTTCAAACGTCTCTCTATGACATCTTTGAGTGCGGTGGATGGATACGCTTCTGATTCCCACCGATGTCGCCTCATTACGGAACATAAATGTCTCGCCTTAATCAAATCCGCTTTCTCGCAATTCGGTGGTCCCAACTCTTTGAAGCGCCATTTTGTGACCACCCGTGAATTGCTATCATTTCTCCTCTGTATTTTGAACACGAGTCTCCTAAATGCGATTTTGCATGAGCTGCAAAAAGCTTCTAAACATCCCGTTCATCATCGCTCTCGATTGGTATTGTTCACGGGAGGTACATTGCCGACTGTTGCACGTTCTCTCTCCGTTGGTAAATCTGAGCATCTCCACGGTCTCATTTACTCCTTTGTTAATATTCTCGATCGACATTTTCAAAAATGTCATAAAACAAGGGTTAATTAAGGAAATCAATATATCACATAATATCCCTATATCTAACCAACTAACAAATAAGCTTAGGTAGGACACATTAGCGAAGGATTTTCGTCTCTCCCTCCTAGTTCTATTCCCAGATCTCCTTTGGAGATCATATCCCTAAGCTCGATACCAATTGTGGCGCCCCAAAATAGGTCCATTCCATCCAACCCATTACGAGTCGCCAAATACATGGTACAAAAATAACTACAACTTTATTATTACAACATATAAAGCGTGAGTTTAAATACGAGATATTGCCATCTAGACAATATCCACGCAAATAAATCTCCATCATAATTATTGATACATTATTTTACAAAATGGTGAGGACTACTAAACATCTCTCTCTAGAACCATCATTCCATACCCGACTAGTACTCGCTACATTCGCGCCTCGAGAAGAAAAATGGAACAAAAGGAAAAGGGTGAGCTCAACTAACTTGATAAAGAATATTATGACTAAGATAATATACAACAAATTATCGTTAGTCTCAACGAGGAAAAATCTAATAGAATACAATAGACAACCGGTTTTGAATCAACAATCATGGTGAAACAACAATTCATAAGAAGAGTTAAGTAGAGAATGCAAACTACTATCTTCTATATATGAATTTAAAAGTTCATCGTCGATATTTTATCCTGTAACATCAATCGATATATATACGGAATCAAATATTCATCTTTGCACTTTCTGAGCAAAGATATTTATCGATTAGTCATGTTCATCTAAACACACTGTTCATCTTTGCACTACGGCCAAAGATATTAATCGATCGGTCGTATTCATCTCAACACTGTTCACCTTTGCACTTCTACGGGCCAAAGATATTCATCAAGAAATCATTCATCTTTGCACTACGGGCCAAAGATATTGATAATATCATCATTTAGGACCGAGATGATGAAAAATATTTTAAAAAGAAGCGAATCCGGTGAAACAAAGAACAAATATTAAGGATTCGTATTTTAAACAATCCAAGTTCAAAAGTACTTCATAAGTAATCGAGTGGAGAAAAATTCAAGAATGATCAAAAAACATGGATACAATCAAAGCTAGTATCCATAGTAGATATTTTGGACAAAAGAAGAAATATCATTTTTCGGTAAATAATGTCGTATACGTGAATAAGTATCGTGATATCGTGAATAGTAACTCAGACACCAAAAGATAGAAATTTCACAAAAAAAACATCACGCTTCGTGAATAGTACTACGTGAATAATGGCTCATGAATAATAACTCATGAATAGTAACTCACGAATAGTAACTCATGAATAGTAACTCAGAAGCATAAAAAGTTCCAAATTTGATAAAAATTTCTAACCAATATTTCGGCATAATAATATTGAAGAAATAATATCATTTTGAATAAAATAACATCCTTACCTCGAAGACAAGACTTCTAGTTGAAACAAGAATATAGGCTATGACTTGAACTTGCAAGTATAGCAATACTCAAAGTATACTCAAAATACTCACAAGAATCGCTCGATAATATAGAGAGAAAACTTGAGTTTACGGTGTGATTTTCAATTCTAACCTAAGCACCTATTTATAGGAAAATGCTTAGAACACCAAAGTAGAAAATTTATTAAATATTATTATATTATTATTATTATTATTTTATAACTTCTACATTTAACCTAGAATCTGGTTTTAGCAATTAAAACACATGCAAGACCCATACTCAAATCACCAAAAACGTTTTTCATATTAAAAATATTTTAAACTTCCAAAAATCAATTATTTCATAACTTCGGAACTTCAATAATTCATAATAAATAGTCCTTTTATCAGAAAATTTTAATCTCGCGACTTTTTATAGGAAATTCAATTCTCTACAACTTTGCAGAAGAATTTTTCCAAATTTCAAGAAATTGTTGAAATCCATAAGCAGACGATTTTACAAATTATAATCAAATTTGATTCGATAATTGTGTCCACTGACACACAAAATATGTGTTAAATATTTAATGCCACAAAATACTCTTCCTCCTCATATACTCATATATCCCACATTCATTATAAAAATATCACTAATTAATATATTATTAAAATAATATATTTAAATGAATTATTTTATCGGAAAAAGATAAAATATTAATTTTCAATAATTGTCACATTAAAATTTTCTCCATCTATATCACATAAAATCAATATTTTCCCCATCATATAAATCAATAATTAATTATTCAAATAATAATACGAGAATCGCGATCTTTGGTGACAGGTAGTTCAGGGAGAGAGGGCTTTCGATAAGGATCTCTCGCTTCTTGGTATGATTAGGTGACCAAACCTCTCGTAGGCGAACTTTCTAGACATTGCCAATAATGTTATCCAATAATATTATTCGGATAATATGAATTATTGCTCAGATAATGGAAAATGTGTAATGACAATTTATTGAAACAACGATAATATAAAATATCAATCGTGATTATTGAATCAATAAAATAAAATCTTTGAGCGATAATTCTTTGTAACAATTATTGAGTAGTGCCTCTTACGTAAGAATCAATAATTGGTGCAATCTGAGTGTCTTCTTGTTAATGACAACGCGTATTAGTGTGTTTTAACCAAGGGTATTCAACGATGATAGCGGTAACAACTGGTAGTTATTTATAAACAACTTATATTTATCGTTTTTTTCATCCAATCGCTTTCGTTATGGGACCCTGAAAAGGCTTGCGATCAAGTAAATGCGAATATTCCCGACGTTATGAATATTCCACGACCAAACGAATATTCCCCGACAACAATGAATATTTTATCACCACTTGCTTATTTAAAATATTCGCGCATTTTACCCATAACTATTCACATTAATCAAATCCATCCTTACTATTTCAAAATAATAAATAAAGGAAATTCTTTTTTATTTTAAAAAATTTTGGGGTCTTACAGTAGTGCAAATTTAAATGAAGTACAAGTATTTCTCAAAGAGAAGTTTTTATTCCATTGATAAATTGCATAAATTACATAATTGAAGGGGAGAAATAAACATGTATTTACTGGTAATTGTAAGACCCCGAATTTTATGAAATAAAAGTATTCAATTTTTCTTATAATTACAATTCAGTAAATGGTTAAATTGATAAAAAGTTAAAGTTAAGGGTGATATATGAAATTTTTTCAAAAATACATGAGGACTATAACATATTCATTGTTGTAGGAGAATATTCGTTTGGTGGTAGAATATTCTTTTTGTCGGGAATATCCGCATTCCATCTGCGCAATTTTGTGATAAATTTGTGAAAGCGATGGATGAAGAAAAAACGCAAAAATATAAGTTGTTTATAAATGACGGCGTAGTTATCATTATCTATCATTAAAATACTTATGGTTAAAACACTGATATTATGATATTGCACCAATTATTAATTCTTACGTGAGAAGACACTACTCAATAATTGTTACGGTAATTCTTTATTGATATTTTATTTTATTCAATAATTCTTTGCATTGATATTTTATATTATCATTGTTTGATAATTGTCTTACACAAGATATTTTCCATTATCGGACAATAATTCATATTATTTGAATAATATTATTAGATAGCATTATTGACAATGTCTAGAAAGTTCTGTCAAGGAGAGGTTTGGTCACCTAATTGCGCGTCAGTAAGGAGAAATTCTTATTGGAAAGCCCCCTCTTTCCTGGGAACTGCCTGGTTGTCAATATTGTGATTATGTAATATTATTTGTGAATAATTAATTATTAATTTTTATGATGAGAAAAATATTCATTTTATGGGGATATAGATGGAGAAAATTTTTAATGTGACAATTGTTGAAAATTAATATTTTATCTTTTTCTGATAAAATAATTTATTTAAATATATTATTATATTTTTTAATAATATAATAATGGTGATATTTTTACAGTGAATGTGGGATATATGAGTATATGAGGAGGAGTATTTTTGTTACCAAAAAGGTTTAAAACATGTTAAACATGTCGGTGGACCCCATTTCTTGACTGAAATTTAATTATAGCCTGTAAAATCGTCCGTTTGTGGATTTCGGTCAATTTTTGTTTGGAATTTGGAAAAACTTTCTTCTGCAAAGTTGTAGAGAATTGAATTTCCTATAAAAACTCGCGAAATTCAAATTTTCGGATAAAAGGGCTATTTATTATGAATTATTGAAGTTCCGAAGCTCCGAAGCTCCGAAGCTCCGAAATAATTGATTTTTGGAAGTTTAAAATATTTAAAGAGTGAAAAACGTTTTTTGTTTTGTGGGAAGCCCTAGCATGTGCTTATTAAGCTAAAATCAGATTTCTAGAGCGTAGGAATCTTGATTTATATATATTATTATTAAATTAAATTTTCGCTTTTGGTGTTCAAGCATTTTCCTATAAATAGGGTGCTTAGGTTATAATTAAAAATCACAATTAAAAGCAAATTTTCTCTCTCTATATTATCGAGTGTATTCTTATGTGTATTTTGAGTATACTTTGAGTATTGCTATACGGTGCAAGGATCGATTCGTTATTCCAAATCAATCTCTACTACTCTTTTGAGTAAAGGGATAATAAGGGATTTTAAGGGTTATTATTTCGAAATTCTTCTGAACCTTCAAAAATTCTGGAAAAATTTGAAATGATAATTTGATGAGTTTTGTTGATTGTGTCCAAAAATGGAGATTTTTGGATTTATAGATTAAGAGTTATGAATTTTATGAGGAAAGACTATTTTAAAAGAAAACCCTTATAACTCCTTGTGGTTAATTCCAAAATTGATGAATTTTTATTGGGAGTACATCTATATAATATCAGTATATCGTGTAAATTTCAGAATTTTTAGATAAAAGTACAATTTATGATAAATGTTTAAATATTCGGTGGTTTTGGCCATGTGAAAAATAGTAAATGACTTTTAAAAATTCTGAGAAAAATATATGTTCAATATAGGACTATATTCTGCTAAATTCCAGAAAAGAAATATTTTTGGAACTGATTTGTTATTTTTCATGAAAATATTCTAGTTATGAGTAAATAAATTAAATATGTTATGTGAATTAAAAAAATTGGAAAATATGATTTTATGGCTTGAGAATTATATATGAGATATATGCAGATTTTTGATGAGGGTTTTGGCTATTGGTGATGAGATCTTATGAGGTTGGCATTTTAAGATGATTAAATGCATTTATTAGTAAAGTGTAAACAATTAAAATAAATTGTTTATAAGTTTAAGAAATAATTAAAATATTGTGGTAGTATTAATAATATTAGATTATGAGATTATTAAGTGATTTATAACATTTTGATTAAGTTGTTATGAAATCATTGATTTATGAATCTTCTTCTTGAGATTAAATCTATATGTTGATTATATTATTTTTATATAACATTCTTATAACCCTAATGATGATATTTCTCTTTGACTTGAGTGTAAAGATGGATAGATTATTGGTATGATCGTGACTATAGGTTCTCTTTGGCCGATAGTGCAAAAGTTAAATTGTTATTTGGTATGATCATGACCATTGAATTTATAATTGAATATCTTTTAGCTTAAGTGCGAAAGGTGAATTGATCAACATATATGGTTATAATTATGGTTTATATAAATTACGAAATGATTATGTATTTCTTTGAGAGATGAATATCTTTTGGGTGCATTAGTGCAAAGATGACTGTAGTTGAATATCTTTGGCTTTGTAGTGCAAAAGATGAGCTGTTGATGAATATCTTTGGCCGTAGTGCAAAAGATGAATTTATTAGTATGATTATGAGCGAGGCGTGATTTGGTATAACCATGATCTTTGATATTTCGGTAAAGACAAGTGATGAAAATTATCTTAAGTCACGAATGAGAAAAGGAATTTAGAACAACATTTACGATTATGAGTTATACATGTGATTGTGGGCGTGAATTGTTGATTGATGTTCTGAGGATAAAACATTGTTGGTGGACTTTTAACATGGAGAAGATAATAGACTTTATAGTCTATTTGACTCTTCTAATGGATTCTTCGTTCATTTACTGAACTATGGTTGAAATTTTTTATCATCTACCGTATGTTACAAATCTACGATTTATTATTGATGAAGGCTATTGATAATTTAATTATCTTTAGTCATGATATTTTCTTGAGCTAGTTGTCTTTCACCTTTTGCTTCACAATTCCTTTCGGGTAATAAAAGTGTATTTGGGACAATGAGCCGGGAATAACGGGGAATAGAGCGATGGTACATAGATGTTGAGGGTGAGGTGAATTCAACTTTGGAAGGGTGTTTTGTCACAATTATATAAGATGTTTAATGACATACAACCTCGAGTCATCATAAAGGCGAGGATTGTCTTCATCCACTGCTTGAGTATATCTACCAAAGACTACCTATATAATCTTGGTGTTTGTTTGGAGTATAATACCCGATTAGAGGCAGTGGAGATAATGATATGTCAAGAAGACTCACCATTGGGAAGGATATGATAGTAATCTTCTCATTTTTTTGGGGTCTATTGGGTTTACCAAGGATAATTACGTGGCTATATGATATTTATCATAACCTGTAGAAGCATGGCCTCCCATATACGAAGGTTTCTTGAAGCACTTCCCAAAGATTCTAATTTCTAAAAGCAGTTTTTGACTATACCATTATATAAGGTGTCCTTTGTGAGGTGTTGTCCACGGTTGGGACATGTGTCACATTTGGTATATATTTGTATCCAAACTCACAGTATATGTGTTGTTGTATTCTGCACGACAATTGTTGTAATAAAGTTGTAGTTATTTTTTGTACCATGTATTTGGCGACTCAGAATGGGTTGGATGGAATGGACCTATTTTGGGGTCGTTACATTAATATTTTCTAAGTCTTCCAGCATGCCATGTATTCTTTACCTCAGACCCATCCATTGCTCGAAGCCGGTAAGTCCGTGGCTTCGGCGCATCCACTATCTCATAAGGCCCCTCCCAGTTAGGCATTAGTTTGCCTGTGTTTTGGGGGGTTGATGCCTCTGCCTCTCGAAGCACAAAATCTCCTACCTCAAACCTTACCGACTTCACCTTGATTGTAGTGTCGGTTTGTTCTCTGTTGATAAATAGCCAACCTCGGCATGGTAGAGTCTCGGGCTTCATCCGATGAGATCAAATTTGTTTTCAGACCTTCATCGTTGTATAGTTCTTTGTACTGACTGACCCGAAGAGTGGGGGACCCGATCTTCACTGGTATGAGTGCATCAGTCCCGTAAGCAAGTCAAAAAGGAGAGTCCCCAGTGGTTGTTCTCGGAGTTGTTCGGTATGCCCATAAAACATTGAGTAGTTCCTCAGGCCATCGACCCTTCAACTTATCCAATCTTCTTTTTATTCCGTTGAGCAAGGTTCGGTTGGTCACTTCTACTTGACCGTTTGATTGAGGGTGGGCAACTGAAGTCTTCCGGTCTTTGAATCCCAATTCTTTCGAGAAAACTTTTGAATTTTGAACCCACAAATTATACGCCATTGTCGAGACTACTGCTATCGAATCTTAGAATCGATACATTACTCCTTCTTTCGGGAATTTGGGCATTCTTGTTCGGTGATCTTCTGTAGTGGTTTAAGCCACCCACTTCGTCATGTAGTCAATAGCCCATTATTATAAAACCGACTTTGCCCTTTGGCCTTGACGAGAGGTCCCGGGATGTCGATTCCCCATCTGCGAAGGGAATCGGTGAGAGAATTTGATAGAGAGCTCTTGGTGGTTGATGTGGGATATTGTTGTTGGTGACACTTGGGACATCTTTTGGCGAGTTCTTGGCTTTTTTTGTGTAGATGGTCGCCGGTAATACCCTTGCCTCAAAATTTTATGTGCGGTGACTTGGCCCCATATGATCCCATGCAAATCCGCCCGTGTACCTCCCGAAGTGCATAACTCACTTCTGATGGTGTTAAACACTTGAGTAATGGAGAACTGAAGGCCCTTCGGTATAGATCTCCCTCGATGAGTACAAAGTTTAAACTTCTGTGCTTGATCTTCCTTGCAAGAATGCGATCCGAAGGCAAAACCCCATCTGCCAAGTAGAAGATGAAAGGTGTGAGCTAGCAGTCCAGCCGATCCACACATAGTGTCTCCTCTTTCGGAACACTTGGTTGCTCCAATATTTCCAGATACACCAAGCCGTTAAAGGAACTTGCTTCGGTCGTTGCCAATCGAGCCAAGGCATCTGCTACTGTGTTATCGGATCGATCCACTCCCTGACAGCTGACCGAGCTGAAGTATGTCAGTTTATTTTTTGTTTTGGCTAAATACTTCGTCATTCTTGCCCCGGGCCTCGTCTCCCCAATATCTATTGATGACCAGCTGCGAATCACTATTATAGATGACGATTTTTGTACTTAGGCTTGAGCCAATTTCAACCCATTTAGAATGGCTTCAGATTACGCTTCGTTGTTGGTAACTTTGAAGCTGGCCGAATTGCTTGTTGGACTTTGAACCCTTGGGGGTTGTCGATTATGACCAAAGACCATTGATATACGATATTATTGAGCCATCGACATATAAGCGTCCATGAAGTCTTTATGTGTTGCGTTTTGGCCACCGATCTCACATCCGGTTACGAGCGAACATTCCACGACGAAGTCCGCTAATGCCTCGCCCTTTGATTCTTTGTTCGGGGTTGATACTCCGGTATGGCGTGTCGATTCCATTGCCCGTCTTTGCTGATCTTCCCGAAACCTCTGAGTCGATGTAAAATTTTCTTCAATTGGTGATCGTGTATACCACCACCCGGACCACGGAAATAATGCGAAGTTTTTACGCTTGCTTTATGATTAAAGCGTGGCGAATTTTTCCAAGTTCGTATTGAATTTTGCATCTCGAGCATGTGTGCGGCGTAGTATCTGAGAAGCGATTTCCCCTTTGTCTCGAACCAATCTTGCTCTCTCTCGCCTATCGAGCTTCTTTGCCAATCTGAATATAGAGGTTAGAAGGATTGGTTTCATCGATAGTTGTTAGAAGACAAATATTGTTTGATCCTTGGAGCGCGTCTTCGCGTTAGAAGTCCATTTGGAAGCTTTTCTCGTTCTTGGGCCCTTTTAAGGTGTCAAAAAATGGAAGGCATCTCGGCCAATTTGGAGCGAACCTTGAAGAGCGCGATTCGACTGTCGATCTCTACACATCCTTGTAAGACTTAGGAGATCTCATATCGAGGATTGCTGGATTTTTCACGGGTTTGCTTTATTCCCATTTTCTTGACCAAATATCGAGGAATTTTCCCGATCCCAAACCAAGCGTACATTTAGTCGGGTTCAACCTCGAACTTGCGTCTTACATTTGTCTCGAAAGCAGATTCTTCAGGTCTTCGATATGATCAATGATGACATGCTTTTTACGACCATGTCGTCTACGTGAACTCTCCATACTCCTCCCCAATTATTTCGTGAACACAAAATTCATCATCCATTGATAAGTTGCCCGACATTCATTGATGGCAGAAGGTAATTTTCTGTCTGGCGTATATTGCCGATATGTGTGATGGCGGTCTTCGGGATATCTTCTTTACTCATTGAAATCTGGTGGTATCCTAAGAATGCATCCATGAAACTTAGCATACCATATCCCGAAGTGGCGTCGATCAATTGATCTATGTTGGGCAAAGGGTAGAAATCCTTCGGACATGCCCTGTTCAAATCCGTGTAGTCGATGCACAACCTCCACTTCCCGTTCTGCTTCTGGACCAACACCACATTGGCCAACCACTCCGGGTAATCAATCTCGAAGATAAAATCGGCCTCCAGAAGTTTGGCAATCTCTTCATCGATTATTTTTTTGCCTTTCTGGGGCGAAAATTCTTCACTTTTGTATAACTGGTTTCTTGCTTGGGTCTATGTGTAGTCTGTGTAGGGCCACCGATTCACTTACCCTTGGCATATCGCTCATCTCCCATGCGAAGATATCGGCATAGACTTGGAGTAACTCTATCAATCCGGTCCTGAAAGGTTCTCCTAACCCTGACCCGATCTTGATCAATTTTTCTCTATTCCACGGCACCCATTTCTACATCTTGGTTTCGGCAGGGGAAGGCGGCGGTTCTCTCTTTACCTTCGGTGAATGGCTCGATCTCAATGGTCATTATGCATTTTCGCCTTCGACCCCCAGCCCGAAGAAATCAAGCTGCATTACGTGCAAGCACCTTGCGAATTTATATCTACATCTCCTTTTACCTCCCCGGTCCCGTTCGGTGTTGGAAACTTGATTTTGAAGTGGGGTATGGATGTTACTACTTGCAGGGCTGCCAAGGTTGGCCTTCAGAGGATCGCATTGTATCTGAATCTACTTGTCTGACGAAAAATTTGACCATTATTTCGACTGATTGGGTGCGGTGTCGAACTTATTTGTAGTTCAATGGTACACGACACGTATCTGGGGTCTCCACTAAAACCATACAAGGGTCCTTCCCTCCTAGATCCATCTTTTTCCTTTGTAGGTCCGACCTACGGTTGGCATGAATATATAGGATGTCGATGAGGGACTGGTTATCTATCATCATCCGTTTCATATCAATTATCCAGGCACGGCCGTTATCTTTAGTGCTTGCGGTCATGTGGCTTGATGAGATCTGTCGGGTAATCCTCGTCCGTGAATGAGATAGACGTTCCAGGATATGCCCGATCTTTTCTGGTAGTCGACCCCGTAACAGATAGCACTGCTCCCATATGCCCACTTCTTTTCCTTCCGTTGCCGTCAGCGGAACCCCGAAATGACATCGACTACGCCTCGGGCGGGAGGGTTTTGTGGAGGCTGGGTATCCTGATCGTGGTCGTTGCTTTCTTCAGCGCCGCTGCGTTACTCGACCAAATTACATCTTGTATCAATGTATCAGATTACGAACATTTTTCTCTATTAAGTCCATCGGTTGGTGCATACTTGATTCGAGTGTCGAATCTTACGATGGTATTCACAATACTTGTCCCGACCCCTCCTTCAGGGTTTGGTTCGTCTTGGGCAGGGTTCGTAGAAGGGTTGATTCTTCATCTCCACCAAAATCTTGAGCGACGCGATAAGGGGAGTATAGACCTTCTTGGCGTTACGGCCAAGGCGGTGGAAGGGTTTCTTCGACCCTCCTCCGTTGTAGCTTTTCTTGTCCGGTCTGTCCGATCTCCACTGTTTGTTGTCCGAACGCTGATAACTTGGTTTGTCTTGGTCCTTTGACTTCTCATAAGGGAGAGTGTGGTTTGAAATTGCCCAAGCTTCTTTTATCGCGATAAACCCTTGAAATTTATGGAAGGCCTTGGTGAGATCTCTAGGAGGTTGATCACCAAATCTTTTACCGATTTTCTTGACCTCCAGATGTCTAGACTGTTGTGAAGAATCCAAGGCTTGTGGAGAATTCAACTCTGCTCACAGATCCCACCGCCTCCAGAAATCTTTTAACATCTTGGCCTAGGGGCTCATCGATTCCATCGGACTGCATGAGAATGGCTTTGATCTTCCTCGTCTTGGTTGCTTGAGCCAACCGAGCATGGAACTTTTCTCGAAGATCATTCCATGACCCTATTGATCCTGTTGCCAGGGTCCCCATCCACTCCTTGGCACTCTTCTTGAGGGTTGTAGCAAACATGTGACATTTGGTGCATCGAATGCCCATATAAGACGACATCGGTAAGGTCATATCCATTCGAATGGTCATAAGGGTCTCGGTCCGTCATATGTCTCCATCGGGGGCATCTTCTTTTTTGGATCGGCTATCACCTATTTGATTTCAAGCGAAAAGGGGATCCTAGGCAGGCCGAAGACGTCCCCATCGAGTTTTTTGCCCCCAACAATTTTTCTAGTTACGCCACTCTTGAGCGAGGGGTCGGATCCTTACTACTGGGGGACGATCGGGGTTTGTCCCTCCCGTGTCGAGGAGACGCAGCGTCCTCTTCGTCTTTGCCGGATCTGCTGGATGTTCGATATCGCTCTGTAGACGACTTCTTCTTTACGCCCTCTTGAGTCGAGAGGCTGGCTCTTGTACTTTCTTCTTTTTTCTTTGCTTCTCCCGTTGAGGGTGGCCAGGGATCGACTTTGATTCCTACGCCTTTTAGAACACGCTTCTTGGTCCCAGACCATGTTGGCCATCTGTTTTACAGATTCTTCCTGCTGCGGTAGGAGTGTGACATGACATCTTTGTTACTGCTCCGGTTTCTTCTTGGGAGAAACTCTCATTTGATCTCATTGCTACTCTCCCTCTTTCGCCTCACGAGGGCAGAGTGACTCGTCGACTTGATTCGTTGGATGAGGCGTGTCTTGACTCACAGTGGAAGAGCTTTGTAGAAGATTTGGACCCAGATCTCTCTTACCTCCGAATTTTAGACCCCAGGTCGATCCTTCACAAACCCGCTTTGTGTGGTGCAAAGTGTATTCTTTGAGTCTTCGCTTTTCCCGATCTGGAGAGCGTTATTTCCTTTACTCGCCATATCACATCATGGGAAAATGTTTGTGATTGCGAGGAAAAAGCACTAAAGCCCTCCTTCTGGCATGATGTTAGCGCTTGAGTTTAGTCCGCGCGTCCGATCACGAATTCACGCATGGCTGAAACCTACTACGATAACGAGATCATTGAAGCGGCGGTAGTCTTGGCACGGGGATACTCGGGTGTGAGAATAAGTCTGGTAGTTCACAAGGTTTAACAATGGAGGCTTAAGTGTTTAGTCTTTCAAAGTGGGTATTACATTAATTGTAACCTTGGCACGATATTTATAATACTCTAACCGCTTTTAGCCTCCTTCTAGAGTTGGAATAGGACTCCTAAATATGGTAATTCTTATATTTGGGTCCAACACAATCTCTTAAAAGGTCTGAAGTGGAATCCTTTCCAACACTACCTTTGGAGTTGCCTTGTTGACATATGATTAGGGTTAGAACCATAACCACGTAATCCCTTATTACATGACTCGCATATGGGGTCCGCTCAACTTCCCAAGCCCAACCCCAAGCCCAACCCCAACCCCCCAGTCATCATAAAACACCGGTTTGGGCCTCAGCCTAAAGGGACTGAGGACCCGACCCCGATCCCGATTTCTCTAACCTCCACCAGGCCCCGGCCTAATGGGCTCGAGTTAACCGACCCCGACCTTCCACCACTTTCTCCCCGAGCTCCTTGGTTCCGGCCCAAGCCTTCAGCCTACAAGAGGGTCGGTGAAACACTCTCGAACAATAGTCAATACATTCCACATATTTTAATGTGCGACAAAAATATTATATCATATTTTATAAATATAATTTATAAAATTATTTTTGTTCATTAAAATAATAATAAAAAATAGTGTGAAAAACTATATTCACAATTAGTAATCACTTTGCAAAGTGTATTCGTGGTCGAAAAACTATTTCTCCAATTTGCTGATATGTTAATATGCCTATCTCAAATATAGATTTGAAATAGCACTAAATTGAACTTCAAAGTTGTAACGTCCCGGCCCAAAAAGTTCCGTCAATATATATATATATAATATGGGGTACTTTACATAAATATACAACAAATAGAAAGTAATTACAAGAAAAGTACATCAATCAAATAATTATAAAAAGAATGTAATTATTACAAAAAAAGTGCAATTCACATTAATAAGGAAACCTAAAATCAATGACAAATAACTGCCTTAATTCAAATTCAAATTCAAAAATTTGGATCTAACAAAAAAACCAAATTCAAATTCAAAATAATAATTCAAATTCAAATCTTCATCTCCCTCACATACTCTTTGAAATAATAGTTCGCCGCTACACCGTCGCGAATCTCCGTA
The DNA here is from genome assembly GCA_020205605.1 of Panax ginseng. Classification (NCBI taxonomy): domain Eukaryota; kingdom Viridiplantae; phylum Streptophyta; class Magnoliopsida; order Apiales; family Araliaceae; genus Panax; species Panax ginseng. The sequence continues at coordinate 4,018,724 of CM035142.1, forward strand.
GTCCAAAACGCCAATGAGAATAAGAAGAAGATTCGCCCTACAAAAAGTTTAAAAAATAAATAAATATAACTATTAATGTTCTGAAAATTTTTTTGTAACTATTTTGTTACTAATAAATAATAAAATGGTTATCTCTCGTATGAATGGTTGGCTACCAAAGTCCATCACATTGAATTAATAATCAAACTTTTATACCAAAGTGAAGCAAACTTTTATCCAAGATAACCAATCTATCTTCACATTTTTGTAGTATGAATTAGTTACCTCATCTCGAAAGTTTGGCAACCAATTGCGTGAAGGTTTAAATTGGCTACCAACTGTATTACTTGCAAAATAATTTGAAAACTTAATAAAACAGAATTGGTTACCTTGGCATGAAGGTTTGGCTACCAACTACATTTGTCTGTTGTTGAGCCAGGCTGGTGGGTCCACTGTCAATCGTTCCAATATTGCTTGGCAGCTTGAGATTTGGCGAATTAATGGACTGGACTTCAACTTTATTGAGAACGATAGGATAAGGCTTTTTGAGTTGCTTGCTGGTAATATTTATGGAGCTTTAGAGGATATAAATATTGACTGGAAAAGGTTTTTAGGGTTATTGATGTGGTACAAGCTTCCACCAAACACCTCATTACCTATTGTTTTTCAAACTTATCAGAAGCTTCTTGATGATGGAAGGGCACCGTATCCAGTCCCAGTTTACATTGATGAAGGACCACTAGAAGAAGGAATGAAGTGGAGTCCAGAGGAACACTTTGACCTTGCATATTATCTTATGCTTCTTCATGCCAGTAGAGAGAAAATTTCTGTCTCCGGCGGCGGCGGCGGCGCTGGCCGAATTCTACGTCCTGTAGCTGCCATTTTTTTTAATTTAGCCGAAGAGAGAGAAAGAGATTTTGCATGTTGCAGTTGTTATATATGAAGAGAGAGAAAAGAAGCCCTAAATTAAAGAATCCTAATTGAATATTAATTCTCTAAATTAAGAAATCCTAATTACACTAAAATATGTAAATAAATATGAAAGTGTATTAGTTATGTAAATATTATATGAGTGCACTATTGATGTAATTATTTTTAAAAATGTATTAAAATATGTAATTGTCCCTATAATATGTGTGTACAAAAAAGTACATAAAATGATCCTTTGTTGAGGGGTTGTTAAAAAATGATATATAAAAAAAAGAAAAAAATAAGTACATGCATGGATGATGATACAATTTGGTGGAATTGGTTAGTATGAAGTTTATTTTTGGGTAAGTTAATTAATTGGCCAATGATAAAGTCTTTACACTGTGGCCACAAGATTCTATCATTGATATTAATCAACCAACTTACTCTTAAAAATAAACTTCATACTAACCGGATCCTAATTTGGTACATACATTGGCAGCATAGCCGTTATGAGATTTTAGTGGTCCAGGACAAAAATTAAAAATAAGACCCTTTTTGAAACATTATTTTCATACAAAAATAAAGGAAATAAAAAGAAGCACAAGTTGTATTCAAAAAAGTGTATTTTCGGAGCTTAAAACATAATAGTTCGATTACAACAAATTATATGAGAATTTCGACTACTAACAAAATATATGTGAAGTTCGATTATAACAAGAGATATGAGAATACATTTATTGAAAGATATTTCTTCTAGTATTCTTAGAATCAAAATATTCAATCATATATTTATATAAAATTGGGCCCCTCAATCGGAAGCTCAGGGCAATCGACTCTCGTGTCTGTGCTCAGAAACGTCTCTGATAGGTAGTGAGCTATGTCCCAGAAAAACAGTACCACTAAAGTGGACTAGGATCAAATGAAACCAAGAAGAGTCGGTATTTTTTATATATTCTTTATTATCATCTCTCTCGTAATCATAATAGTAATGTGATCAGCTTAGATTCTGGATTTAGCTAAGCTGCCATAAAAAAACAGAGTAAAGTGGAGGCATGGTTATCATTCCCAAATTCTCCTAATGGCTACTAGTAGTTCTGTAAATTATGTTAAGCCGTTGTAACTCCCACGCACGCAGCCAATATTTTATGACCGCCTGCAGCCGAACGTGGCCCTCACTCATTAGCAGCTTCCTGATCGGTAATTATTCTGTGATCCTCAACGGCCAGATCTTTGTAACGGCCGTAGCACATGGTCTGTCATTCTCTTTCGTCATTCCGCCCGTCACCGTTAACGGCGCCAGGACCACACTCTTACCAATTTACACTTTTACCCTTCTCTCTTTAACCATTTCTAGAGAGAGAGAGAGAATAAAAACCTGCCTATTGATATTGATATATACACATACATATATATACAGTGAAAGAGAGAGAGGAGAGAGTTAGGAGTGATGGAGGTCGCGCATGTGAGAGCTATGAAGGTCACGAGCTCTGGTTCAACTAAGAGAAGAAAGCTCGATTCTGGAGATCAGCTAATACAGTTGTCTCCTCCGTCGACTGCTCAGCTTGCAAATCACTGCCGTTGCGTGTTTAATTCACCCAAGGATTCAGCGTCGCCAGCCACTCCCGGTACTTCTGATCAAATTCCGGCATCGAGATCCTTAGATCTGAAGGTGAAAATTTTAAAATTCAGATGCTACCATTTGTCCTTTTTGTTTGTTCCGAATTAAATTCGCTTAGTGCTTACTTTCTCAAGCTTGAACTATGCTCAGAATTAATTATCAGTGTATATATATATATACACACGTATGTATATGTAAAAACTAAAAAGTACATAGATAAATACTCTCTTTTTTTCTCCTTTGTGTTTGGAAAGAGAGAGAGAGGTGGAAGTACAAAATTCAGATGATATAGTACTCTTTCTTATTGTTTTCCGAGCGAGTAAACTAGACCGGTTCTTAACATTTTTCCTTCTCAAGCTTTAATTACTGATTTCAAATTATGTTGTTGAATTTCCATTGTAGACTGAGAATTTTGGAGCTGATACTTCCGTGTCCCCCTACGACGGTTTCAGGTTGATTCTCATTGAATAATAGTAATTGATTTATTTATTTCAATAAATTAATGATATCTTCAAAACTGAAAATTAAGTACTAGACGGTTTCCAGCTATTTGTAATTTAATGATTTTAGCGTACGTTGCTTCTTCTCATTTACATACATTATGTTCATGTATCTACATATCCATATATAAATCATATTCATGTTATGCCTTTGTTAATTTGATCGTTGCAGTAGAGAAGCGACGCCGTTGAACGAGCTTAGCTCGGGTTACACAGTTCACCTAATGGAATCCTCAAAGACGAAGAAGAATCCTTCTTCAGCTAGTTCCCGTGTGGCGAAGATGCCTTTGAGTGCGGAGATCGAAGAGTTCTTCTCAGTAGCAGAAAAGTACGAGCAGAAACGATTTGCAGACAAGTGAGTGTGCCATGTGCATTTTAGAAAATTATATTCGGTGTAACAGAAAAAAAAAACTGAGAAGGGCTAGCTTGAAATAAAAATAAGAATGATTTAGTAATGATGAATATATTTTGTTGGTTCAGGTACAATTATGATATTGTGAAGGACGTACCATTGGAAGGGAGGTATCAGTGGGTTGGTTTAAAGCTATGATCATTATTATGAAGAATTGAAGATCGAATTGGTAGTAATTCATCAGTACTTACTTAACACGGATATATATATATATATATATATATATATATATATATATATATATATATAATTAATTGGATATATATATATATCTTTTGATTTGATCTGTGTTTTTCGATCTTCTCTAAAATTTATAATATAATTAAATTAAACTAGAACTCCATTAAAATTATATGTACAAAGATTTCTCTATCTATGTTAAGAAGGTGACTGAGGTACGATACAACGCATTACACATGTAGAAGCTTCTTCTGCAACATCTATTTTGGTGTGATATGAATTACAGATATTTGCTTTTCCAGAAATACAGTTACGCTTTCTCTCTCTTTTCATGTCTCTAGGTTTGATGCAGTAATAGCCAGTGGTGGTACAGTGATAGTCAGTCAGTATGTTGGTGGGGTTCGTAATGGAATTTTATTTTTGAGATTGTTAAAGTATGTTCTGTTTGGGCATGGTTGGCTTTTTCTGCTTATTTTTGTCAATTTTTATGCATTTTCAAACCGTATTTTGCAATATTCCCTTTTTCTTTTGAGCCAAGGAAGTTGGAGTGTTTTGCGCAGAATGTGAGGATACAATTTGTGGGGGCATGCTCCATATTAATTATGACTAAACCAGTATCAACTTTGAAGTACGTACTCCCGAATTGAAACTTTTTTGTCCTATTCTTTAATTTGGTGATGAAGTAGAACCGCTTTATTAGCTTTCTTATTTGTACACATTCATTAATTCGTTACTCTTTGAATCCTAAAACTGGGTTCCAGCTCCATATGAATTACTATTGTCATTCTTACCGAGTATGAATTATTGAGTTGGGTCAACTATTCTCTCATATATAAATCTAATATTTAATATTATATTAGAGCAAATTATCTTTGGACCTAATTAAACACTTTTCTCAACATGCATTCCTATCCACTTGAAGTATATTTTTAAAAAATCAAAATTATCCATTTCTTAACTAATATTATTAGTGGGTTACTAACACTTTCTTCTAGTCTTGTCTTGTGAGTTGTAACTAACTTCTTTTCAACTTACTTATCTTGTGTGGGGTTCATATTTATCGGATCAACATGCAATCACCAAGTTATTAGTGACGAGGAGTATTAGAGTTTAAATACTTGTGTAGTATACAAGACTTTATGCCATAACTTATCTTTCTCTCAACTGTTCTCACTTTCTACTCCCACTTATCCACTTACCCTTTTTTTTCCTCTCGTCTCCCAAGTTTCTCCTATTAACTAAAAATATATTGCCTCCTCTTTTTTTTTTTTTCTTTTTTTTTTTTGTGATTGGTCAATCAAGCTTCTAACTTAATCTACAAGAAGGTGAATAGAGGAGTATTAAATTTTTAGTAGTTGACAATTAAGAAGGTGACAAGGGCAATATTGGAAACAAATTAAATGAGAAGGTAGACAGATACATAGATGCACAATACTACATGTCATGGAAATGGAAAGAAAGAAACTTGTGAATGGATCCAATCTCATGTGATAGTGAGTAGTACTATTTTCTGGTTTCTTCTTTGAGTTACAAAAAGCCTTTTTCCAATATTATATTACTATTACTATTATAAGAATATTATTATTAAATTGATGGCACTAATTAATTAGTTGATTAGTAAATGGGAGAAGGAGAATGGAGAGAGATGTGCATGCACGTGCAATGGTGGAGATGTGGTCTCCTAGAGTCCGCACTTTTCATTGCGCTTTGGATCTGATGCCCCCATTTAATCAATTATTTAAGGTCTTGAAATCTGAAAAAAATTAAAAAGAATGTTGCTTGTGTGAGTATTATTGTAGGAGTTTGTTTCCTTCCAAACTTATTGATTTCTGTGCTAAATACTCCATATTTAATTTAATTTAATCTGGATTACCTTTCTTAATAATTCAGCTAACACAATCCAACCCAATATTCAGTCATCTATAATATCCTCAAAATCTCATTTATTATCAATTCTGGGAACCTAGAGATTTGGGAATGCTTGATTGTGTGAGATTTCTATGTATTTGTAACCGAACCCCACAAATTTCAACTGGGTAATGCCTATCGTTGGTTTGTAGTTCTCCTCTGTTTGTCGTTGGTTAGGGCAGAGAGAGATGAGAGAGTGAGATATCTGAGGGCTGAGGGTATCAAGATCAAGACATGAGAGATGAGAGATGAGAGATCGAGTGAATAGTGTAGTGAGTAGTGAGAGTCTCGGTCTTGAGAGATGAGAGTCGAGATCTGAAATAGAGATAGGGAGCTGAGGATTTTTTTTTATTCGGTTAACCGAATAAAACAAAATCGAATCCCGAAAATCGGACAAAATTCAGATATAACTGAATTGTAAAAAATAACCGAATTATTAAGAAATTTCGGTTTTTTTTTTTTATTCTGTTCGGTTATAAGCTAGGACAGACACTGTGATGACAACAGTAAACAAAGCAAAAATCATAAACAGATGGCTACATAAGCAGCTACAGATTGCTAATACAAAGAAACCCTGCCAAATTTTGAAACCTAAAGCAAACAATGAGAAAGACAGACCCAACAGAGGCAGTAAACAAAGTGGCGGCCAAAATAACAACCAGCAGCACTGCAGCAGCATATAGGCACCCATCAGCAGCCTCAAACAAATTTCCCAGCAGTAGGAGACCAGCAGGCTTGCACCAACAGCATAGATGAGTAGGGCAGTAACAGTGGTAGAACCAAGCATGAATAGAGCAACCCAGCACACACAACAGCAGGACAAACCAACAACATTAGCGTCTAGAAGGAAGCAAAACCCATCTAGTGGACCAGCAACATTAAAGCATACCGTAGCAGAAGGCAGCAACCATACACACCAGCAACAACATAACAAAGCAGAACTTAAAACCCAGAAGCAAGCATGCAGAAGATAACAATAATCATATTTGGGCAGATAAGTAGCATGTTCATGGCAGAAAAGATTAACCCAACTTTATAAAGAGATCCCCATCAAGATATAAAGATCAAAATTACAAGACAAGGTGAAGGAATTTGGCTTTAACTCTTTGAATAAATGAAGCCTACATTCAAGATATTTTGCACTATGGTCCTAGCGGGAGAGGGAGGGTTAATTTCATAAAGCCTTGCCCTCTTGCCAAATGTTATATATAGACAACCACAGCAAAAGCAAGATGCAAAAGATGGAATTGGACTTTGCTACTAGAGCTAGCTAGAGCCAAGGAACCTTGTGATCATATCTGACCAACAACAACTAAAACCTATCCAATCACAAAATCTTAGAACCTGAAAAGTATAAGGGCATTGAAAGAACAGATGATTAAATTTTTTCAAGGCAACATTACATAGCAAACAGGTAGGATCCAGATGGATCCCACAAATTTTTGTCCGAATCCCTCTATAGAAACACATCCAAATCAAATAAGAGAACCGAGGGCTAAACTTATATGTCATACAATCTTGTACCAGTTTTTAGATGGCCCACACTGTCTAATATCTTCCCAAATAGAGAAAACAAAGTCCACAATAGATGATACTGAAATCATTTCACATAAGAAAAATAAAATCATTCATATTATGGATAAAACAAGTATTAGGAAAACAAATTAACTCCAAATATATATATATATATATATATATATATATATATAGAAAAAGGTCTCTCAAAAAATAAAAAAGTCGCATCGAATTAAGATTGAAAAAAACAGAGTTTATCACCATGAGTAAAAGGAGAGATCGAGGGAAATGTCTCTCAAAAAATAAGAAAACCCTATCCATATCAAAGATGGAGGTTATGGTTCTTGGCTAAAAGGGCAGATTTTTTTTTCACTATTAGTTAAAAATGTGGTAGTTAGATGATACTATTTTTATAATCAATAGTAAAAGTAATAATATTATGGTTTCTCAATCTTTCTCTGTCTAAGCGGGTGGCTCAAACCAAACGATCCAAACCAAAATTTATCTATCCATAATCACTTCTCGTTGCTTCGGATGCTAAATTAGTGGCAGGGTTCAGGGTTGAAATGTTGAATACCGGAGGAGGAGGCAGATTTTATTGGGTTCGAAATGATGACACCACCGTAAAAGTCAAAGGAATCGTCGTAATATTCGCCTGGGTTTCAGTTCAGGAGAGTCAATTGAAGGACTTTGTGAATCTTTATTCTTCTCTTCAATGGAACTCTCTTGTTTGTCTTTCTGATTTCCTCAACCCGTAAGTTCAATTCCATTTTCTTTAGGAATTGTATAGAATTTTGCTATAATTGTTTTTAGCTAATTTGTATTAATTTAGTTGAAGACTGTATGTAAAAAGTGAAGCTCCATTACATATATACTTACTTTGTCAAATATTATGCAAAAAGTAAGTGTAATAGGCCGTTGACCAAGCTCAGTAAGAGTTGGATTCAGCTAAGTGGTAAAGTAGACATATATGAATTATGGTATGGAGCTAATTTTAGGGGAAATAAGAGGGAATTTTACAGTGGTTAAGTTTGAGAAATGAAATTGCTTTTAATATGTTTTGGTAGAATGTACATTTGGGGTTGAGACATTGATTTCTTCACTCAGTTCGTTTGATTATATTATGGACATCCCAAAAAAGAAAACCAATGCAATGATAAACATGTTTTCTGTGATTTGTGTCTGATTGAGCTATAAGCCAAAGTGCTATTTCTACACATTCGATCATGTGGATTATAGTTCATTGTCTAACACCATAGCTTTATGATACATGAGTGTGGTAGATGATTATGCCCGAACCCGGAACTAAGTCTAAAAAAAACGTTCCGCAACCTAGGCTGCTACCGTGACTTTGAACCATGAAATCTACATTGCTATCAGTGTTGAATTGGCTCAAACTTCTTCTCTCCATGTCCGAGTGGAAATGGGTAAGATTGGCTTGTAGGGGATGAACTAATATTTTAGCTTTTTCAATGAGAGAGAGAGAGAGGGAGACATATTCGGAACAATGAGAGAGAGATTAGAAATCTGAGAGAAAGATGCATGTTTCTTCTGTGTTTCTTCTCTTTTGAAGACGATGCTGCTGTGCCATTGATGAGAAAGCCCTAATTATGGTGTAGGTGTGAGAGAAAATAAGGTACATAGGTCCCCCTCACCTGGGCCTTGGGTCTATGGCTTCAGCAGCTAAGGGGCATACCTAGTTGAAAGGCCATGCTCGTCATCTAGGGTGCCTTTGGCGTGGCTCACCTTGCCACGCCTTTGATAACTATGGTTATCAGATTCCATGGTTTTGGTGGGGCCAAGGACAGGAAAATCCTTTGGCAATGTAAGTGCTTCATAAAAAATTGGAAAAAAGGACCCAAAGAAATACTTGGATTGTTGGAAATGACTTTTATATTGTTCGACTTCTTGTAAGACAGGGTGTGCTTTATTGGATTGGAGTAAACTCTTCATTGAAAGTTTTTTTAGTGTGTGTTTGTGTATGGGTTTTTTCCCCTTATTATATTGTTTAGAGGACCCTTTGTCTTCATCTCTTGTACTCTCTTATAAAATTTCTTCTCATATCTAACTAAGAAATTGAATTTGCAGATTTTTCCCTGAGAAGGCAGGCTACTTCACTAGCATTTTCTGTTCTTAACGAGCTTGTTCAGGTCAGTGCTATTATAATTCCTCACTACAAATGGTTTCTTCACATTTTAGATCTGTAAGTGGTGTTTCACTGAATTTCATTGGTAAAAAATCTATTGCAGAGTCTTTGATTGTGGGTCCAACATAGGTAGAAAAAGTTCCGAATGAGTAGGGGATAAATTCACACTTTTGTGTTAGATATTGACTGTCTACCCTATTGTTCTTATGTGCTTTATCCTTTATTGAAGTTGATAAATAGAAGTAGTGTAAATTTAGTGCCGCACTAAAATGACACATCATATAACATTATAAACATGATTCACTGAAAGAAAAGTAGTAATATTTAAGGAACTAGGTTACTCTGTGGGAAATAGGTTTTATCGTATGTGCAAGGGGTGATGGATTAAGCATTTATTGCTCCAATCTCATTCCTATGACTGTTGGACTAAACAGGCTTTCTAATTTAATATGTAGGAGCTAAGGAGTAAGCCATGTCCTTTAGTCCTGGCAGCCTTTTCTGGTGGTTCGAAAGCTTGCATGTATAAAGTTTTCCAGGTTAAAGGCAATATACCTGAGCAGTGAGCGCTCAAAACATCCTATGGTGCAGACTAGTTATTGTTGAGATTTTTGTCAATTTTCCAAATATATGTCTATACCTAAAACACTTGCTTGAGCCTTGAAGAGTTTTTTTCTTCTTCAGTTCGACATCAATGCTGTATTTTAAGAAAATGAATGTGACTATATGTGCAGTCCTATCGGATTTTAGGTGCTAGTGTTTATGTTAACTATGTTTAAGTAATTTTCTGACTATTGGTGCAGATCATTCAAGGAGCATGTGAAGCACAACTTAATCTGGTATGAATGTTCTAATCAGCTAATTCATCTTTATTCAAGTATCAACTCTTCACTTTCTTTTAATAGTTGGTGTTTAGTGACACTAAAATTTTTCTTCATTCATTTCTTATATTGTGAAGGGCGATAGTCAATTGGTTATGAACTGCATCTCTGGTCAAATTTATGATTCTAGTCCAGTTGACTTTACTGGTGACTTGGGTACTCGATTTTGTCTACACCCCACCATCCTCAGAATGCCTGGTTCAGCCAAACTAGCGTCATTGGTAGCAAAGGGTGTTACTTCAAGTTTGGATGCTCTATTCCTCACTAGGTTTGGATCTCAACGCTCTGAATATTGGCAGACTCTTTATTCCTCAGTTGTAAGTTTTCAACTGTTCTGCATCCTCTCAAAGTTGCCAGTATATTTTTTCAGTTAATTATTTTACCTGTGATTTGTTTTTTGCAGAGTCTGGGTTCCCCATATCTTATTTTTTACTCAGAAAATGATGACATTCCTCCCCATCCGATCATTTGCAACTTTGCTCAGCGCTTGCAAGAACTGGGGGGAAATGTTCAGCTTATTAAATGGAATGGCTCTCGTCATGTCGGTTAGTCAGAAACTGTTTAATGGTTTGTTGTCCCTCCTGCATGGTCTAATAATATTTATTAGTGTGAGGTGTATTTACTGGCCAAAATTTCAATATGGTACTCCTCCGCAAGGGTAATGATTTCGTTGGGGCTACCCACAAATAGTTTGTGTACCCTGTGTGCACTTTATCTGTCGGCTGCGGGTTCCAGCGTCATCCCAAAAATTATATAAACAAATATGACCTTCAAATTTTACGATACAAACCAACTAAAAATCACAATGATGTTCACTCAAATTCCAACACTCTTGATACTACACCCATAGGCCAACACAATAAAAATTCACTGATGATGTACTTGCATATTCAATATCTCACAAAACCCGTGTTGCACCTATAGTGAGATGAGATCCTTCTTTTGATTGTTTACCTAGCATTTATATTTTACTTTTTCTGTTACTCACTTTCATCTTATGAAGTGGGTTGTTCAACACAATGTTTTGAAAACAGACCGGTTGAACCGGAAAATGATCCTATATCCTGTCCGATTGAACCAATTCGGTTAAAACCTGTTAAGTGGTAAAAACGGTTAAGTTGATCTAGTCAACTGGTTTTTAACATTTTTTTGGTACAAAATTTTTAATATTAAAATTAACCACTCTTAGTAAATTTGTGTTACAATTTCATTTTATTTTAGTAGATAAAAAGTGAGATGTTATAAAAATTAATTAATTAATAATAATGTATTGTTTTATATATTTATGACGTCATCGGTTCAACAGCAGTTGAGCCATTGGTTGAAATCCATCCACCGGTAACTTTTTCGGTTCGATATCTAGTGTAGGTGTGAAAACATTGGTCCAACAAGTTCACTGGTCAAGAATCTTATTTCTGGTGCAAGATGTTGATTAATACTTTTAGGGACTTATTGTTTAGAAGATAATGTTGGAAATGAGTACTTTCTTCAACAGGATCTTTTAATTAGCCGTAGCTGTTTTCTCAGTCCAAAGAAATCAGTAACAGCGTGTCCTATTAATCCTGTGCCACTACCACTCGGTTGCAGGTCATTACAAGCACTATCCAATTCAGTACAGAGCTGCTGTTACCGAGCTGCTTGAGAAGGCAGTTACAGTTTTTTCCAAAAAGATTCTAAGATATGGTGAAAGAACCGGCTTGGAGGGTATACATGACGAGATTTCTGACTTAATTTGTGAGCTTCAAAGTGCAGCAGTTGACTCAAACGAGAGCCTTAGGAGGGTTGCACTTGGACCAAATGCCCACTTCTTGTTGCCAAGTTGTGCAGAGCGTCAAAGTGGTGGAGGGTCTGGGTGTTTACAAGATGAGAGATCATCTCATTTGCCAACTCCACCAACCCCTCCAACTATAAGTGCACGCAGTGTTCTTAGCCAAATTCTCTTTGATGCCTGTGTTCCCAAGAACATTGAAGGTTGGGATATAAAATTTTCGGGTTCCTTAAATGGGCAACCATTTGCTTCGGTCCGTAAGTATTCACCTTTAAATGCCATCAAAAGCATTCGTCGGTCGAGATTATGAGTCTGTTGGGCCATGATCTTTTTCTTTATTGGGCCAGACTTAATGGGCTCCTCCATTGGATTATGTTACTTTTGTCCTATTGATCCGAATGATATAGGCCCAATTACTTGATCATTTCGTTGGGTTATCTCGGTTGGATCCGGTCATATGGGTCATTTCCTTCATTTGGGCTTAGTCATTGAATTAGCCCATTATGTAAATTGTCACTTAACCCAACTTTGACCGGTAATCATTACGCCAAATAATAGTTGACTGTTATGTCTGCCGCTTTTCTGCATGACATTAATGAGGATGGGACTCGGATGATTGCCGCTATGGCAAACAAGTGGTAGAAAGTGAGGAAGAAGAGGCTACATACTTTCTACCGAAATGACCGGAGTGGGGAAAAGGTGTCGAGGAGGTGATGGGTGGTACCAGAAACCGGATTGGAGTACATATAGGGTTAGGATCAATAAAGAGGGAGGTAAGTAACAAAATATTACAACACACACGATCATATTATTATTTTCTCTCGTGCATTAGACATTTATTTTCCTCCATTGTTGACTTGTGATCGCCGACATCGACCACATGGAGTTATCCCTCGACGGCCCCAATTGCCAAGCTTTTGTTGTCGACTTGTTGAATATGCGGGATATCGGACGCGTCTTCGTGATTGGGGACGGAGAAAGATTCGCGTTAACATTGGCGCTAGAAGGAGGGTTGAGTTCCTCAGTGTTCCGAGTATTTTTCAATCACAAACTGTGTTCGTTCTACGTTAGTATTCATGGTGAAGAGTAGAACACCTACACCCGAAGGGCAACCTATGGCTGCCAGTGAATCGGTACCACGAAAGTGTCTCGCTCAAGGATCGCTTAGGACTGCGCAGAAGTGTTCACGCCAAAGACAAACATTCAAACGATCACATGAAGATTTTCTACGAGAGTCGTGGGCAACGCTAAACGAAAGCTAGTTTTCACGGCGGAGAAAGTGGTCCGCCATGGTCGAAAAACGAGTAGAAGACACCTCGCCTAGAACTCGATATCGAGATGACTAAGACGAAAAAGCCTCACGACCGGCTAAAATGGCAGATGAAGCGGATAGGCCACAGAGGCACTTCAGAAAGCAAATGACAGGATATACCGCTGAGCGGATGGCTCTCGAATGAGTCGAGAGACGAAGAGTTCGATTATGTTCAAATTCAAGAGCGAGGGCATCGGAGTGGGAAGGAGCCCGCCCATTCAGACGTGAGTATCGAGGCCAACCTCGAGAAAGAAGAAGATCTCAAGCCCTACTCCTCAAAGATCAAGAGGTACATCACCCCATCGATTCTAAGGAGCAGGTCGAAGTGAACGAAGAAGTCGATCCAGAGGTCGCACTCGAGAGCACAAAGAAAGCACTTGTTGTCAGACACTCTCCGCCAGAGCGCTGGAGTTCGTAGACGAAGTGTATCCAGAGGTCATACTCCCGAGAGTCTACCGAGGTACATCACCCAATGGACGCCGTCGTGGAAAAGTCCTCTAAAGTTGGGGGTCATTGTAAGAACCAGGTCCACTCGTAAAGAGGAAGGAGTCACCGAAAAAGAAGCATCGCCTCAACCGTAAGGTGTGGAATATCCGTTAAAGAATTAAAAGAACTTCTAAGCGCTTGTCAAGTGCGTAAAACGAAGGATACTTCGGGAAAGAAGGCATCCCCTTTTTCCGCGGAAATTCTAAAAGAGAAAGCTGATCCCACCAAGAAGTTGCCCCACATTGAAAGTTATGATGGATCGGGATCCTTACGACCACAGTCAGGCGTTTGACCGACTGATGAATTATTATGACTTTAGCGATGCTGCTAAGTGTCATACTTTTGTCACAACGCCGTAAAGGATGCCCGTCGGTGGATGGGGACTTTACCCTGATTCAATTTCATCTTGGGCGCATATATGCAAGAAATTTCATGCTCGCTTTGGGAGCAATAAAAGAAGGAAAACCAACTGGTTCATCGCTTAAGTTCGGCGTTTTTGAATGAGTCTTTGGGCCAAGATGTGAAGCTTGTTGAAGTGAAGCGATCGGCCAAGTGATGCACCTAAACGATCTACAAGCTGTGGGACTTTTTCAGAATGGGTTAGATTTGGTCAAATCAGAAAAGTTGGTGAAGAAACTAATGTTCAACCACCCGAAGAGTCTCGCTGAAGCCTTTGACAAAGCTGAAGGCTATATCGTGGTGGAGGAAGCCATGAAACGACCTCAAACGCCCTTCTTCCGACGGGCCAAGGAGACAGATCAGGACAAAACCGATGGAGACCAAAAGAAGAATGAAGGAATAAAGACCGCTATGAAGGCGGGTCGAGGAGGCACAACAATTGAGAGATGGGTGGAGGACGCTCGTTCATTTCCAAATTTCGTAGAGTAAATAGAACGCACGGCACTTTCAATGCGCATGGTCATTATCTTGGATCGATTAAAATCAACCTATCTTCGAGCCACCCGAGATAACATTAAGTCTTTAAAAGGGAATCCTCGCAAATATTGTGATTACCATCAAGCTTCGGTCACGATACTTAACGAACGATGGCTAGTTTGAAAGATTTCATTGAAAGAAAGGTACAAGGTGGGGCCTTAATTGAAGATGTGGACCGCCGTAACTAATCAACAAAGAAGATAGAGGACTGCTCCTGGCTCTCAACCAGCTTCAAAGAAGAGCTCGCTACCCGGATACTGCAAGGCATGTGATAGATGTCATCACTGGGGTACTAGCAAGTTTCGTTGGAAAGAAGTCACCGGTTATTTGGATTCGGCCACGCTTGGTATGTACCTTCCAAGATCGATAGACTTTATCCGAATACGGTAATCTCCTTTATCGATGAAGATTACCTTCGGAAGTCATCGAACCGCACGAAAAGATCATTAAAGGCCGATCGCGCAAGGTGGGTTGGTGGATATGAAGCGGATGATGGTAGATAATGGATCTTCAGAGACATCCCGTATGCCCACGCTTATCAAAGGATGAATCGATGATGGCGCCAAGATGGAGATAAAGGCGAGAGAGGCTCCTTCGTATGGTTTTAGCAATGATCCCATTCAAGGTGGTTGGAACCATCGAGCTACCGCATCATCTTCTGGACTACCCTCAACAGTAGAAATTATTTGCAAATTTTATGTTGTGTATGTTGATTCTCGCTTATAATGCTATTTTGGGAGGCCCACTTTATTTGCTTTACAAGTCGTAACATCAATACCTCATTTCAAAATCAAATTTCCTACTACCATGGGGTGGGGAGGTGAAAGGAGATTCGATCTCGCCGTAAGGTGTTACTGTAAATGATGTGATCACTTCGGGAATGGGGGTATCAAGGAAGGCACCATGGTGATAGAGATCGAACCTTCACCGAGAGTAGTTCAACCGCTGGTCATGCCACCAAGAAAAGCAGAAGAGATAGAGCTCATCCCGGGCAAGGTGAACAAGACGGTGAAAATAGGTTCGGGTTTGCCGGAACCTCTCCGGACGAACCTCATGGAGCTCCTACGATGCTATGTTGATATCTTCGCGTGGGAGCCTCAGGACATGCCGGGAGTAAGCAGGGATATTGCTGAGCATCGATTGGAAGTAGACCGTCAAAGAAACCAATTCGGCAGTAAGAGGAGGATCTTTACACCGAACGTCAACGGATCATAGATGAAGAGATTACAAAACCTGCTGGCAAAACCGACTTCATCTTTGAGATTGATTACCCGCAGATGGATGGCAAATGTGGTGCTTTGGTCCGTAAACAGAATGGTAAATGGCGAAGTCCGTGATCGACTATACCGATCCGAACAAGGCTTGTCTGGAATGATTTCTACCCACGCCCCACATCGATCAACTCATCGATGCCACTTCGGTACGCTTTATTAAGTTTTATGGATGCATTCTCCGGGTATCATCGATTTCCATGTGTAAGGAGGATATACCAAGACGGCTCATTACGCATCGCTTGGTATATGCCTACAAGAAAATGACTTTCTACTCATCAATGCCGAGCCACATACCGCAGAGGATGATGAACCATGTCTTCGGATATCAACAAGGTGAATATTCGAGGGTGTACGTGGGCTATATGATTGTCAAAAGCATGTTGGTACATAAACATTTGGATGATTTAGAGGAATGCTTTCGCACAATTCGTCATCACAACTTGAGATCAATCCCACTCAAGTGCACCTTCATGGCTGGGGTTGGCAAATTTTTGGGTTATCTTGTACCAAAGAGGAATCAAGCCAATCCAGAGAAGATTCAAGCGATCCCGAGCATGAAGACTCCTCTACCATTTAAAGATGTTCAACGTCTGACCGGAAGGATTGCAATTTTGAGGAGGTTCATGTCCAAGTTTCTACGGAAAGATGTTTGCCGCTTTTTCGATACATTGAAAGGTCAAGAATGCAAAGACGCTCCAATGGACTTGAGTGTGAAGACGCCTTTCAGAGCATTAAGTCCTATTTATCTTTACGGCCTTTGTTGGTGAAGCCCGCCTCCCGCCGAGCCTCTATATTTGTACTTAGCACAAATTTCGTCACAGTAGGAGGAGCTTTTGGTGCGTGAAGTCAAAAGAAAGACCCGGCTTATTATGTAAGCCATGTCCTTCGGATGTCAAACAAGGTACCCAAACATTGAAAAGTTTGCTTTTGCTTTAATAACTCGCTAGTCAAAAGCTTAGCAATACTTGTGGTAGATTGGTAATAGATATACAGATCAACCATTAAAGAAGATTATGGGCAAACCGAGGTATCGGGAGACTAAATTGCACGGACGATGGAGTTGTCCCAATTTTTTATTGAATATCATCCCCGAACCGCCATCAAAGGTCAAGCCTCACTCGATTTTATGGTCGAATGTTCGTTCTTCAAGTCGATGAAGTTGTGGACCGAGGTCAAGGAAGGATCCGGACAGAGCA
Source organism: Panax ginseng (assembly GCA_020205605.1). Lineage (NCBI taxonomy): Eukaryota > Viridiplantae > Streptophyta > Magnoliopsida > Apiales > Araliaceae > Panax > Panax ginseng. Next base: position 4,035,744 of record CM035142.1, read on the forward strand.
TGCTAAGGTTCTTCAACATAAGGAGAGTTCATGGACGCCAGATGCAGATGGGTCTTCTACTACGTACATCAAAGGAGCGGGATTATTCTCGACGAGTCCGGAGGGATTCAAGGTCCAACAGCCATCGATTTCAGCTTTAAAGCGATTTAACAACGGTCGAGTATGAAGCAGATTGCAGGTTACGACTAGCAAAGAGTCTCAAGCGCAGAGAATAGTCATCTTCAAAGTGATTCTCAATTAGTCGTTAAACAACTCGGGGAGACGTAAGCTCGAGGCCCAAGAATGATCAAGTATTTGGCGTAGTGAAAGAACGGCTTCAAGATTTCCAATCCCACGAATTTGTGGGGTCGAGCGTAATAACAATTCCATTGTCGATGACTCTCCAAATTAGCCACTACGGATGTTAACGCTTTCGATGGTTCTATTTTATTTAGAAATTTTGCAACATCCTAGTGTTCATCATGAAGTGGTGATGTGGCCGACCAACCAATCAATCCGGGTCGACTCCATATACCGGAATATCCGGCAGATGGCGCCTTACCTTCTGGACGGATGCTAGCAGCAAGAAAGTCAAGTACAAGAGTGTTAATTTTGTTCTAATTGATGGGGATCTTTCCAAGGGCTTTCCTCTCCGCCATCGAAATGTTCGACTCCATCCGTTTCAATATGCCTCCGAGAAGATACATGAAGGCATCTGTGGCGACTATACGGTCGCTAAGTCATTAGCCTATAAAGTACTTCGTCAGGATATTATCGTCACCATCTTCAAGAAGCGAATCGAATACAAGAAGTATGAGAAGTGCCACCAACAAATCAATATCAACATCACCACCGTAAGAGCTATACTCGATCTTATCTCCTATATCCTTCTTTGCCGTCTGGGGTTGATATATCGGGTCCGCATATCAAAAGCAAAAGGTCAAGTCAGCTTTTGTTATAATTGCTACATCGACTATATGACCAAATGGGGGTAAGCAAAGCCACTTAGGTCAATAACGAAACAGAGTGCTTGAAATTTTGAAAGAGTCAAGAGATTCCATTTTGGAATTCCTAAGGTGGTAATATCGACAACGGACGCCACCAGGATCGAAATTTGAAGCATTCTTGAAAGAACTCGGGATTCAAAGACAAAAGACTTCAAGAGCTCATCCTCACCAAACGGACAGTCAAGTGACCAATGTAACGTCATCGAATGGGATCAAGCGCAGATCGACGGTTAAGCTATGGCGATGGCCGTAAGAGCTACTTAGTGTGCTATGGGCTTATCGAACTACTCCGAGGACTACAACGGGATTCACCTTTCAGATTGGCCTATGGCATCGATGCTCTTAGTCCCAGCTTGAAATTGGATCTCCAAGTCTTCGAAGTTAGTCAATTCAGAGAGATCTACAATGAAGAAGCGGCTTAAGGCCAATCTTGATTTGGTTTGAAGAAGTCGAGAAACAAATTTTAATCAAATCGGGCAAATTTATCAACGCAGAAAGTAGCCAAGCATTATAATAAGTGGGGTAAAGCTTCGCAGATTCAAGTAGAGATTTTGTCCTCAGAGAAGTTGAAAGATCTACGCCTCGTAACTGGGAAAGTCGATGCCAAATTGGGAAGGACCATATGAAGTCATCAAGTGTCAAGCCGGGACTTATCTATCAAGGCATTAGACGGGTCAAGAATTAAAAATACTTGGCACGTCAAGCAAAGCTTAGAAGTACTTTCAAGAATTCAATGTCAAGACATCTAAGTCTCAGAATGTTTACATCATCATCAATAAAATTTCTCTTTTCTCTCAAACAAATTTTTTCTCTCTCGTCACGATCGGCCAAGGTGGTGTTAGGAGGTTCTGGAGGACTCACGACCATTCGATGGTAAATTTCTTCTTGCTAGTGGTCCCATGAGTTTGTCGTGCCCTTCGTGGTAGCAAACGCCATTGGTGTTGGGAGGTTTGGGAGGACTCACGACCATTCGATGGTAGCCTCTTCGACAGTGGTCACTAAGGCATCACAGTGCCCTTCGTGGTAGGCAATTGTCGCCACTTAGACCTTGTCAGCCCTTCGTGGTAGGCAAGTTGTCATCCTTAAGGCATTGTCAGCCCTTCGTGGTAGGTAATTGTCGCCACTTAGACCTTGTCGTGCCCTTCGTGGTAGGTGTTGTCATCCTTAAGGCATTGTCAGCCCTTCTGGTAGTAATTCGTGACAAATTGTCGACACTTTAGACTTTGTCAGCCCTTCGTGGTAGGCAAATGTCATCTTCTTCGATCATCTGTTAGACCTTTGGGGTAAACAAACTCCCGATGAAGCAGATCCGTCTCACACTTCAAAGAATCAATAAAGATTCTTTACTTTATTACCTAAATTTTTCTAAATGTTGAGTTCTAATGCCTCATTCTTTAACTTCATCTTATTCCTTATGTGACATGCTTGGTTGTTAATTAACAATTCGTTGAATCCATGAAAAAGTTTGTACATTTTTCCTGTTAAATTAATATCAAGTATCGGGTCAAAAGTAAATGCAATCAAGTCACAAAGGGAAGATCACTTTTCATTAATATCTAACCTACTTACAATATTAGAAAATAATAGAAATTTTTACAAATGTTCTTTAAATAAAACCAAGGAAAACAAAAGCTTTAGCTTCACGCAAACTCCTCGCCATCCTCAAGAATGAAAAGGATGGATCTACGTGGTCAGAATCAACTTCTCTTGCCACGACTTTTCGGCAGAGCTCGTAGCTTTCAAAGATATATCTTCATAATCTCTCCGTTGATTTCATCCGAAGTTCGATACTCTTCATGATTTGTTTTCATGAAGGTCATCGCTAAAGGAGGCCCAAGGTCCCAAGAGCCTCGAAGTTCTTGATTTCTTCTTCGAGCTTCGGCAGATATTCATCTCGACGAAGTTTCTTCCCGCTCCAATTTTATGAATCGCCTTAGTTAAGAGCTTAGAAATCGCCTTTAGCTCTTTCGATCTTATCCATCCTTATTTCACCTCCTCAACCAAGTCGACATTCATCTCGACGATCTCCTCACACCGCGCTTTAGTCGACTTCGCCTTCCTCGAGGTCTTCACGCCTCCTTCGCTTGGGCCAACTCTTTTTCAAGTCCTTCATTTGTATGAAGAACGCTTTCACGCTGGGTCCTTTCCCGAGCCAAAGCAGACTTCAGATGGCGTTTCTCCTTCCTCAATGCCTCTTCTTCTGATTCAAACCGAGGACCTTGACGCAGACGCCTCAATACAAAGATTCGCCACGCATGTTCAAGATTATTGATCGGGCCTGTATGTATAAGTATGAAGATAAATATGGAAATAAAGGAGAGAATCATTTACCTTCGCCAAGTAAATTTCATGCCTTCATTAAGTTAAATCCCTCATTCGAATCGTTCCTTTAATCGATGGTCATTTGGCCTCACGAACGAAGGCCTCGAACAACAAAAGGGAAGTTGGCATTAAATCGAGGCCACATGGTCGAGAGGCCATAGCCATGTCAAATTCGGTGGTCGTTTGTCTCGGGGAGAAGGCATAGGTTGATTACGAACCCATGAGGATCCGCATGTATCGCTTTCGAGAAGGAGATCAAGCAGGAGAGAGGTTCTGGGGTCAAGAAGGAGCAGAGGTTTGAACCCGGCCGGGTCGTCTCAAGGTTGTTTCTTTTTTTCGGATAATACGGGTCGATTCACCAAATTTCAAAGATCGTGTGTTTGAATTCAAAGTGGGAATTATCGGGGGAACGACCGTCAAGATAATGGAGCTCTGAGTTCTTCTAAGAAGAGTGAGGGGTTATCTTTGATCTTAATCTTTTAACGCCAAGGACTTTCGCCTCTATCGCTGTAGAGGTATGTCAAGTAGACTCTCTTAAATGGAGCCGAATCAAGGTAAAAAGAACAGGTCGATGGAGGGGTTGATTGTGGGATTGCTTCGGAAAGATCTCCGCCGCTTTTGTGATCTATATCACGCTGGATAGTTTTGGCTTTTTTTGGGCGCTTTCTTCCTTCTACACGAGGTCTCGAGGGTTTCTTCTGGAATGAGAGGCTCGTCACCTTCAGCTCATCATTTCAAGGAAATGGTGGTGGATCTGAGATGGGGATCACGGAAGACTCTTCAGTAGGAAGTTTCTTCACTCGCCTCCGTAGTCCTCCCCGCCAAAAAGTCTCCCACTTTTTTACTCAAGAAGTTGGTTTGATCAGAGACATCGCAAATAACCATATATTAAAACCCATGCCACTTAAATATCTCAAAAAACTATATTACGAGTTGTTCAAAACTTACATTTCAGGATCATATACCAGTTTTGTTTGGTCAAGTGTAAAACTCCATTCTTTTCGAGGAATCTTCTTCGTAAAGTCTCCCATCTCCTTCACACGCCTTTCGAATATCTCCAAGTCACAGAGATCCGATCCGAGATGGTCCAACTGGAAGAAGAGAGATTTTCGGTCCCGTGATGAAGAACCATTTCTCGTGCCATCCCTTATCGTCAAGGGTACTCATCAGGACCCTTCTCAAATTTGGAGTTCTAAGCGAGGAGATTGTTTGCTCAAGATCTTAAAGCCTCGCTTCTGGATCTACCTACCGGAGAAGAGGGTGAAGAAGATGTCGATGAGGGAGGATCCCTAACTCACGGCGTAAGGCAATGAATGCCAAGATGTGGATGTAGGAATTGGGCACCAAATTGAAATGTAAACCCACTCCTATGAACCCTAGGAGGGTAACAACAAAAGCATGAAGGGCAGATTTAATCCCCTTTTCGAGAAAGGTAATGCAAGATGGCGACTCCAACCATCCGGTCACCGATACATTCGCTTCTTCGAGAGCAGGAGCCCTTATAAGATAATTATCTCGAATCGATAACGAGTCCGAGGGTACGATCTCGATTCCATGACAAGAGATGGAATGTTGGTACGAGGAAACTGCTCCCCATCCTCAAGAAATCAGCAGGAGATGGAGGGTTTGAACTCGAACCTCTCGTTAGGGTTTGGATTGGGGAAACAATGCTAAGCAGGAGTCACACAAGAGGAGAATTTCGCCAGAGCTCACAAATACCACCATTGTTGAAATTTCGTAAAGACAGAGAAAGAAGTTCTTGGAAGGAGAAGAAAGCTCAAAAGTTCAAATCAAGTGTAAAACCGCCAAAATTGGTAAAGTTTACCTTTTTTATATCGATTTGTTACACAAGAATCGAGGATGCACATTTAATTCACAAAGAATGATGGTGAATCGAAGAGGTATCGTACGGTTTTGGGTCTAAATATCTTAACCAGAGTGGACTTATGTCTATCGGGCCTCCCATTTCGCTCTCGATATCGATTCGACCAAATTAGTTGGGCTTTGTAAGTTTCACTCAACCTCTTGTGACTTATCATGATCCGTTATATCATGGGCCTATATTGTTTATAGTCTTCCATTAAACCCCCGCTTAATAAAAGACTAGGGGCAAATGTTGGGCCACGATCCTTTTCCTTATCGGGCCGCACTTAATGGGCTCCTCCTCGATTATGTTACTTTTGTCCTATCGATCCAATGATCGGGGCCCAATTACTTGATCATTTCGTTGGGTTATCTCTTGCTGATCCGGCCATACGGGTCATTTCCTTTATTTGGGCTTAGTCATCAATTAGCCCATTATGTAAATTGTCACTTAACCCAACTTCGACCCAGAATCATTACACCAAATAATAGTCGATCATCATATGTCCGCCACCTTTTCTCGCATGGCATTAATGAGGATGGGACTCGGATGATTCCACGGCAGTGGCAAACAAGTGGTAAAGAAAGAGAGAAGTAGGCTACATACTTTCTACCGAAATGACCGGAGTGGGGAAAAGGTGTCGAGAGGTGATGGGTGGCACCAGAAACCGGATTGGAGTACGTATGGGGTTAGGATCACAAAAAAGGAGGTAAGTAATAAAATATTACAACACACACGATCATATTATTATTTTCTCTCGTGCATTAGACATTTATTTTCCTCCATTGTTGATCTTGTGATCGCCGACATCGACTCTCACGCCGAGTTATCCTCGACTTTCAATTGAAGTCTGAGAGCGTTTGTGTGTGCTATCGTATTAAATAAGGGACATGAAAAATCGGTATGTAGATGATCCGCTTCTCTCGTTAAAGAATACATCCACTAGTAGCCCACCCACTTGATGTAGAAGTAGACGTAAATGTAATAAGTTGATAGCTAAGTCAGCAGATATATTTGGATAAGATAGTTATAACCAATAGTACCATAAATGAGCTGCTAATTCTATTTTTGAAATGTGTACCATTTTTAACTCACTAATTTCATGTCTATGAGAGGTGAAATCAATTCAGCAGACTTCCAGTATCATTAAACTTGGAATTACCACTACTAGACAAGGGGGATTTTGGTTATCGGAAGAAAAAATTATTCAAATGTATCAAAGGCACTTGAAAATATGACAAGATGCCAGACCAGATTTATATCACGTCAAATGCAACCTTGATTTTTACATACATTTTTTATGTGGAAATGGAAACAATTTTTAAAAAAAATTCAAAAAAGGTTTCTTTCTCTCCGATCAATCATTCTCTCACAAGTTATTTAAATATTTTTTTAATTATACTTAAAAATAATTAGCATGTTAAGAATTTTATGGTGATATTATAGACTAAAAATTGAAATGCACCACGAATCAAATTTTGAAACGAAAGGAGTTTAGGAATAGATAAGCCATTTAGAGAATAATGTAAAACTATATAATTAATGAACGACACGATTATAAACATGTACTTTTGGTTTTCTACTTTTTTAATGTTATTATGTTTATAAACGTGTCATTTTAGGGTTTGATTTTTTCATAAAAGAGCTGATAATTTTACAAAATTCTTCTAATCTTCTTACCTTTTCTGTTTTCTTAAAAAAATGAAAAAAAGGGATTAGGGGGAACTAAGAGAAATTTATCTATTTTTTAATCTTCTTTCCCGAATAATAAATGAGAGCTGTTTAAAAAATAAAAATTTCTCTTAATTTAAAGTGGTTTTGAACTACTATTTTCGTCTCCAAAAAAATAATTGAAGTGACAAATAATTTAATCTAGTCTACTGTTTAGATATTATTATATATTTATATTTAACCCTTATATATAAGTGTATTCGCGAGTTCAGAGGAAGCCCAGTAACTGCAGAAACATTGTAAGCAAAGTAGCAGTAGTAGTACTGCTACTGCCTACTGCCTACTGCCTACTGCCACCACCTCTTCTCTCTCTTTCTATAATCGCCATAGTCTCTGTATTTCTCTCTCATATTAGAAGTTGCTAACCTTAAAGTTTTTTGGGTTTCTTTTTGTTGATAAAATAAGCAGAGGAAGCTGATGGGTGACGACAAGGAAGAGTTATTTTGTACAACTACAAAGGAAAGACCTAAGGATCAACATCATAAGACAAAGGTATAAAGTTTCTTTTCTTTTCTTCTTCTTTTTTGTGCATGTGTGTGTTCTGTACCAACCCCAAGAGATTTCTAAAGAAAAAAATTAGTATTTCTTACATTAGTTTCACTTTCAGTCATCTACTTTGTCATTGCTTTCATATGATTTTGAGTAATTTTGGATCAAAATGGTCAAACCCTAACTCCCTTATGTTTGGGAAGAGAAGATAAGTGGTCAAATTAGATGAACCCTAATTCCCTCATGTTTGGGAGGTATAAAGATCTACAATGTGACTGTTGACTTGCTCACATGACACACAGACGTTGACATCACATAACCCCTTACTATTTGCTCCTAAAGGATGACTGGAAAGTCTGGAATGAGATAAAAGTACATAGAGTGAAGCGGATGACCGGAATCTCTATGTAATTATAGGACCACCAAGCTCTTCTACGTACTATTTATAAATGCATTCCTACAAATTCAACTATGTCTACGGGGAAAGATAGAGGCGGCAACCCCACCCCCAACCCCAACCCCACTCTCTATGTAATGTGAGAAAAGTGGTTTGTATATTATTTTTCACTAATATTAGAAGTAAATATCATGTGAATTATGAGCAGGTTACCTTGGATGATTGGGGGGAACCTCAAAGGTTAGTGACAAGTATTAGCTTGTTAATTATTAATTTTTATTATTAATTTGATCAATAATCTTGTAATAGAGCTTCTTAATCTTGTGATAAACTTTTAGCCGTACAAGAAAGAGCAAAGTGCTAGATGATTTTTATGACCGTGTGATCAACACTGAATCTTCTGTTTTGGAGCGAGCCGAAGAGGTTCAAGAAAAATTGGGTGACATGTTTCCAAGCTTCATGAAGCAAATGCTTCGATCTCATGTTACTTCTGGGTTTCTTCTTGTAAGCACAAGGAAATTATATGAAAAGTTTAATAGTCCAAATAGGTATGACATTTATGTGTACGCTTTTATTTGTGATTTAGGGTCTTCCAAAGCAATTCTGCAGTTTGCATTTACCCATGGATGATTCTGAATTGCTTTTGATGGATTCAAATAAGGAAGTATACCGAGTAAAGTATCTGGGTTATAGGAAGGCACTAAGTGGCGGGTGGAAAACATTTTCCATCAAACATAAACTAGTTGAAGGAGATGTTATAGTTTTTCAACTGATCAGACCTCTTGATTTTAAGGTAATTTATAAACTCTTTCTCGTTTTAGTACTATATTTGACTTAATTCAACTAAAGCTATGTTTGGCAACTAAAACTCAAGTTCAAGCCTTGGAATTGAACGCCAAATTTTAACTAAATTCCAGTTATACAAATGTGCTTTCAATTCCAATTTCAAAGCTTTGGAATGGAGTTGGCAAATATAGCGTAAACGATTGGTGTCTTTTAAGTTAAATACGTGTGGTTTGAAAATGGTACATAAAGCAAGATTGGATTATGGGTGTCTTTCTGTCTGTTTAATACTCAAATAACTTGTTTTAGTTATATATTTTTGATTTGGTACTTGCATAGGTTTATGTAGTGAGAACAAATGAATTGGATGAGGTGGATGGGGCTCTCGGCCTTATGCATTTATATGCACACTCGAGAAGAACAGAGTTTGGTAAGTTCTCCTGATTCTATGTTCTGTCGTTTAGTTTTGCCACTATTTAATGTTGCATCTTTAAATGGATGCTAGTTTCTGCAGAAAGTGAAAGATGTTTACAGCTTCTTGAAACAAATGACTGTGCTCAAGAGAATATTGAAAAGAGTCATCAGATGCCGTTGTTAGATGTTACTGATCCCGAGCCTGTTAAAGATCAATCTCATGAGGACAGCGAGGATATTGAATTAGTATTAGAAGGTATTAAAATTTAACGTTTATAAAGGCATTATTTACATAAATTGGGAATTATATTTGTTCTACTTTAGGACCATCTTTTTGAGAATATTAATTGAAGTTTTGCTGCAGAAATCACTATTAAAACCATTGACATTGCAAATGAGGCTAAAGCTTGTAATGCATCCATTTCTGCCTATGGTTTTGAGGCTAAGGACAAGATCTTGACGGACTCCGGGCAATTACAAGCTAACTTTGGAGAATTACTTGCTCGGCTGAATCATCTTGATACCCTTGCAATCGAAGCAAAAGAGGCTGTGGACTATAAGAAGAATAGAGGAATGTGGGTAGGACAAATTAGTAGAAATGAGGAAACAAAGAAAACTTTTGTAGCTAAGCTAGTAAAGTTAATAGAGGCAAAGGTAAGGCTTTGCAGAGAAATTGCAGCTCTGAAGTTAAATGCCAAGAGGCTTGGGATTCCATCGTAAGAGATTATAGGAGGAGTACTCCCTAGATTGGCTCAAGTGAGAAAAAAAAAATGTACTCGAAAGCATGTCTCAACTCTAAAGTCAATTAGATAAAATTTTATATTTACCCTGGTCGTATTACATTTCAGTCAAACAATAAATTAATCACATCACAAATGAGTATGAGTATGTGTGGTTCAAATCATTGTTATTAAATCCGATCCGGATTTTCGATTCAATCGGAGTGTTGGACCGATAACTCATTTTTATTTGACATTGGTAAAATCGGTTAAGTTGACCGAATAAATTAGTTTTAATTATTTTTTATTTCAAAAAAAATAAATATTAAAATTAATCACTTTAGTAATATATAATTTAATTTTATTATGTTTTAGTTCATAAAAAATAAAATTTTTTAAAATTTTTTATTAATTATTAATAATATATATAAAATATATTAATGACATTATTAATTTAATAATATTTTAATCACTGGTTGAACCAACAATCCATCTATACTTTTTTTGGCTCGCTACTAATCTAAGAGTTGATCAAAGTAATTAATACACGCATCCTAATGCAAGGATAAATGAAAAATATATTCAGTCTCTCCTTTTCTTTTATTATTTTATTTTATATAAAATTTGTCCCCAAGTCATTTTTTTAAAGAACTATTTTAAGCTTGAAATTTATCGGTGACAGCTATATATTTATATAACAAAATACAAATAATTTTGAATTTCTCGCTCATCCTAATAAATCATCCTGAAGTCAAAGTTTGAAATAACTCTCATAAGTCTTAGAGCTTTGGGCATTATAGCTTAATAAGATGGATGCATAAAATTACTTGAGTAAAAAAGATTGATAGAATTTTTTAAAAAAAAGTATTTAATTAAACAATTATAAAAGTGCTTTACAATATTAAGGACAAGCTTATTGATAATTGCGAGTTTTAGATTTTTTGAAGTTAGAACATTTTGTGAAATATTCCAAAAAAATTGGCCCATAATCAATTTAAAAGTGCCTTCGATAATAAAAAATAAATTTTTAATATTAAAAAGTGTTTTTAATCTACCACATCAAATGACACACGTAAAACCCATTTTTGAAAAAGAAAATATTTTGGTTCACTGAAAAATGATGATTTTGAGATTTAATTATTTGCATTAGTCAAGTTCAAAAATTTTGTGAGCATAAAAAGTTAAGTTCTTAGATTTGTAAATCTATCCAAATGGTAATTTGTTCAATTTTGTCAATAATACTGTTAATCTGAATATTTTCAAAGGAAAGAAAGACAATCAAATTTTAATCATGTTAAATTTTGGATTAACAAATTCATTAATGTACTACATATTTTCGACATCCAATTCCTAACCACAATGCTAGTGTTATTATTAACCACCAATTTTTAATGAAAACTGATATTTTTACAACATAAAATGAATGATTTTTTTACTGTTATTATACATCTATAACGACACTTTTATTATGAAAATATTAAAAATTATGTAAAAATATCAACAAAAAAATAAAATCTCTTTATTGTAGTCATTTGAAAAAAAGAGAGGCAATTACCAAACATTAAAATATAAAATTGTAACTATTTAATTATTAAAATTGCATGAATTACACGTGGGTTTAGCGCAAGGATATTACTAATAATAATTACTCTATTTTTGGAAAGCCAAATCTTATTTTAAGACCCTTCAATTGGGACAGAAGAATTACTAATATACTGTTTGAACAAAACGGTCAGAGTCGTTGGTCCATTTTGTCCCTCAGTTGCACAGCCTATATATAAAGATGTCTGCCGCGAATAAGTTTCCCCACCTAAACTCAAGGCACTTCCATGGATGCCGATCAAATGGATCTCTCTCCACTTTCTCTCTCTAGACGAAAACCCAATATTTCATCCCCTAAGGTTTCTTTTTTGTTGCTGTTCTATTTGTTTGTTTATGTATATATGATTTTATTTGTAAAAAACAACATAATGAAAGTTCTGTGTGAAATGGAGAAACCATTGTGGGGTTTTCAATTTGAGCCCAAAAAAGTTTGAAATTAATGTTTTGAAATGGTCTGCACCCTTTTGATATACGAATTTTATGTTCCTGGTAGTAAATTTGGTACTTGTGTTCTGTAAAAACAGGGGACTTACGTGGAAGAAGATGGAGGACAGAGATTTATGCCTCATTCGTCCCCTAATGTTATTCTCTCCCCTAAAATCTTTAATAATAAAATATTTAAGGTTTAACATGTTTGTAGTTTGTGTTTTTTATGTTCTAATTTGATAGATCAAGTTTCTGATGAATATGAATAATTGGAACAGGGATATTATGACTATCCAAAGAAATTAGGAAGGTAATACAGCATTCATAATGAATTTTTTGGTTCTTGTATAGGGAGATTTTTTTTTTCAATTGATATAATACATATATGGGTGTTGATTTTTTTTTTGGGGGTGTTCTAAAGCTGTAAACGCAAATGGAGAACGATGCATAGTGTGTATGGGCAAATTGAGGGTACATCTTCTGCTATGGAGAGAGCAAGAGAGGTTGAATAAAGTCTTGGAACCAAGTCTCCCAGCTTTGTGAAGCCTATGATCCCATCAAATGTTACGGGCGGGTTTTGGCTGGTAAATTTGAAGAATGTAAATTGAAATATTTTTGGCATGGTGCATTTATTGTATGTGCTAATTAATATGTCTATGATGGCAGTCTCTTCCAAAGGATTTCTGCAAATTGCATTTACCGGAGCGTGATACAATAGTTGTTTTGGTGGATGAAAATGGAGAAGAATACCATGTCAAGTATCTTCCGGATAGGAGGGGACTGAGTGGTGGATGGCGAGGGTTTTCCATTGCACACAAATTGGTAGAGGGAGATGTTCTTGTTTTTCGGTTGATCAGAAACTATAAATTTAAGGTAACCTTTTGAATCTTTTTTACATTTTACATGATGTTATTTGTAATGCTTTCTGTTAGTATTGTTGTTAGAATTCCTTGAGACAAATTAAAAAAATATTGGGAAGAGATTCATGCATTGGAGAAGCTTTTGGATTGCATTAAAAATCAATTTTACTCGATTTCTATATCTCAGAACCAACTTAAAGAGGAGTGAAAACAGCAAAATATATTAAATACCAATTCAATTAATGGGGATATTCTTATTCTTTCCAAGTTTTGATTGTGTCATAATAATCTTGATATGAAACTTCTCTTTTATTTTCTATATTTCCTTTTGAATGTTGGAGTGTTGTACTAAATTCAGAAGCAAACACATTCAGTTTGCTAGCTCGCAAAAGGAGGGAGATTATGTTTACCACTCCATCATAAGAAATGTTTAATCAAATATCTCTTTGATGGTTATTTTTCGATGGTCCATTACTTTCATCTGGCTGTGTGTTTTTGAGTTTATCTCCCTCACCCTATTATGTTTATTTTTTGATTCTGCCTCCCTACCCAAATAGGTGTACATAGTCAGAGCTAATAGTTTAGATGAAGTGGATGGAGCTCTCGGCCTTCTGCAATTAGATGCTCGTACACAACGAAAGAGTCCTGGTCAGTTGTTTTACTTGTCCATTCTGCTGCAATATTTCCACCCGGTTATGCTTTAAAGTATTCATTGTCTTTGTTCACTCCACTGTTGATCTTGAAAAAGAAATGAAAAAGAAAAAATTATATCATGTACAGAAAAATTTCAAGAATCTGAAGCGGGTTGGAGCAAAGTGTTTCAGGCCTTCGCCGCTGGATGATCTGATAAAAAATTATCAAAAGAGTTCACCAATGGTGCTTGAAACTGATTGTGGATTGGAAACAAATCAGCGGAGTAGTGACAATGAGAGTCTTGGCTCTGTTATGGAAGGTATATTCTATAGCACTACTCCATAAAATTAAGCAGTTCCATCCGTCCTATTTTGGATTTTGTTCTTTTATGTTTTTGGGATGTATAGCAATGGATATCTTTGTTAGGATATCAAGACATTAATGATTTTCTGAACCCATTTAACCTCTCCCAGATGAAGGAAAGATTGCTTAATCTTTGGCTTAAAAATTTAGAAAAGGAATATAAACCAAGTTTCTTAAACTATATGCATGCCATCTGAACTCCAACATCTAAATTGGGACACACAGAGTAAGCCATCAAGCATTTTACTTTTTCTTTCTTTGTATATTGCATTTATTGAATGGCCTGATTATAGAGTCGGACCTCTTCTATTGCTTCAAGAACATTTAAATCTGGTGCATCAGAATTAACCGTAAGAGCATCACCCTATAGGACTTATCTCCGAGACTACCAGCGTTGCAGATGAAGTTAGGACTTGCAAGCTTGCCAGCTTTCCAGATGATTTGGCACTTTCAGATAAGAGTTTGACAAACTTTGAGCAGTTACGTAGAAATTTTGAGCTCATAAGTACTCGACTGGACCGACTTGTGTGTCATGCCATTGATTTCAAACTAGAGGCCTTGCAACATAAGAGTGTCAGAGAATCAGAGACAGAACCAGATTATGCAAAAGAACAGAGTCCTCTTGAAGCAAATAAATTGAAGTTAAAAAAGGTGACAGAAAGGCTTCAGGCTAAGGTTGATGTTCTAAAGAGTAAGGCTGAAATGCATAAGCTCTCTTCTTCTTGAAGATGGCTAAAAGTTGAGACTATATTTACTTTTTCTCACGGACTACAAGTTATTCCGTAGTATTGATTAAAATTAGTGAATTTATAGAAATGTCTCTTTTATATTTGAAAATGTCTGATTATAAACAACTTAAAAATACAAATAAGTAAAATTATAAAATATTGATATCCAATTTTTATATTCACTTATCATGTTCGCATATAATTTTTCTAAGAATAACCTATGTCTTATTCACAAATAATAGTATTGTTGAGTGTAGACTTCACTTATGTCAATAACTATTATTGGTGTTTTACCTAAATGGTACCAATATATCTTTGCAACATGAAAATTTTTAAAGTTCTATATATTTGTGTAAAATAGATTTACGTTTATTGACTATAAAACAATTATATATATATATATATATATATATATATATATATATATATATATTAGTACAACCAAAAGCTTAACCAGATTATAGCGACGATTTTTTTCGTCATTTATAAGCATACAAAACCGACGATATAGTCATGAGTCAAACCGTCGCTATAACTCAAAATAACGTCGCTAACTCGCTATAGTCGGTTTGTTTTTGATTTTAAGTTTCGTTAGAGAAGGGAACCATATATATGAGTGATTCTTTGTCAAAGAAGTGTAGTATACAACCCATCTTATACTGTTTATTCTTAGATTCGGTATGTGAAATTCCTGACACACGGTTAATGCACTATAACGCACGATTAATGCACCATCATGAACGCGTAGAGATAATTTTTGTTCAATCACATTCGTTGAATTTTGTAGTCAACGATACAAGATGAGTTGATCATTACATATTTCATAATCATATTTGTTTAAATTATTTATCATTTCCAAAAATATATAAAAGAGAAAAATTATTTTCACATGTAATTTTAATATTTTTACATGATTTTTTCTCACAAAAAAATATGATAAATCTTATTTTATATGAGAGGAACACATATAAAAATATCAAAATTATACGTGAAAATATCATTTCTCTACATAAAAACATAAATAAATGCTTTTACACTTTGGAACAAAGAAAATGTATGCACGAATGTTATAGACTGAATCCCCAATCTAATAAGATGCTAAAAATCCTTATTATGAATTCTATTTTTTTTTTGTAATATTAAGATTACATTAAAGTTGGGGGAGGGGGATTTGATCCCACACGCGCTATGCAGGAGTGTGGAAACACTATTTGAGCCATACCCTTGCAATGGATTTTCTTAATATAAAGATTCATCGAGTCAAAAGTTTTTTTTTTGTTTCTTATTTTCCTTACAAATCTAAAATTCATAAAACTTTCATTGTAAGCTTTTTAAAATTAACTGATAATATATTTCGATCATTAAAGACCCAACCAATATGAATGTATAGATAACATAATCATATCAAATCTTTTTAATAGGAAAATAAAATAATTGTGTAAACTTTATAAGTTATTATAAAAATAACTTAGAACAACATGTTAATTTATGGTAGATTTTAATTTTCATAGAATGTCATATTAATAAATATATATAAAATTTATATGTTGAAAGTTAATTTAAAATTCTTTTCATGATAATAAGATATTTCTATCTGATATATACACGTATTTTGCACGTAATAATATGATAATAAATATAAAATATTTTATCATGTAAAAAATGATTCTTTAATATTTTATCTTTTTCTTTTCTCAACACCTCTAATTTAGTGAATATATATATATATATATATATATATATATATTAAATATCAACAAAATTTAAAGAAAAAGTAATTATTGGAGTTTGATGATATACTAATTTCTAAATTCGCGGACTCCATTGGACCCACTTAAGAAATAAATAAACCGGTTCATTTCTAAGACTTACTTTGTCTGAGTGTAAACCATTTGCTGGTGGATTGGCTATTACTTTACCTTCCCTGTACAACCAAAAGAAGGCTATAGAAGCTCAAAAAGATGTCAGAATACAAGAATAGAAAACCCAAAAATTGTATAGAAAAAGATGTAAAAATCATAACTGGTTCTCAATGTTCTCTTTCTTCACCAAACCCAGATGATTCAAATTTCATGGTCTCACTCTATATATATGTGTTTAAATATATTAGTTATTTGTTATAATTGTGCTGATTGGGTTTTATTCACTGTGCAGATGAAGCAGAGGACACAACTGGAAACAAAGAAAAGGATGGTTCCAAAGAAGCCTCAAAGTTTCAAATCTAAGGGCAAGAAAGTGAGATACATTTCCCTTTCCCTTATTGATCTGCTATCTCTTTGTAAATTTTATGTACTTTATGATTTAATTTTAAGCCTAGAAAAATGTCTGTTACATGAGCTCTTTTTTCTATTAATTGTTGTTATAAGTTCAAATTTCTGAGTTGTGCTTAGGCAAAGTTTCTTTTCTCAAGGTATTACTCTATTTTATTCAGCTCTTTGGGAACCAAATTATGACATATGAGAAAATTGCGCAACTTCGAAACCCTAGATCCTTTAATTGATAAGTATTTACCGACAGTCGATAACGATTTGTTCCAGATCTTGTTGCAATCCTTTTATATTTTTTTCTTGATTTGCCTCTACCCCATCGGATTGTAACATCGTCTCTTAGTCCAAATTTCTAAAATGAGATTATGAGAATCAATGTGGTTACATAAATTTTTTAATTTTGATTACTAAACACGATCTTTTCGGGGTACAGATGCCATATTCAATGATATAAGATTTGGTTGATTGATGCAATCACCGCATGACAGTCCCAAGAGAAGATATGGGGCAGTGTTTTTTCATATTGGACTCTAACCGGAGAGTTACGTTGGGGTTTTTAAGCGTAGATTTTAATTTTTGAAAAAATCTGCAGCGGTGGAGATGCAAATGCTGAATTGTTGTATTTTCAGTATATACGCACATTTGCTCATGTGCACACTACGTGCATGTGTAGTTGTGAGTACATATACGCTGACACGCATGAAGGAAGATGGATAAGAGAAGATGGTGTTGATTGAAGGTCTAAAAGTGTGTTGCGGTGAGAATTGGATATGATTGTGGGAAGAGGTGTATTCAAGACAGCAACATTCCATTCAATGTGAAATGTCTCACTTTTTAATAAAATGTAAGAACTGGCAATCAACAAGCTTATCATCAGAATCTCTCCGAATGATCGTGCTAAGGATTAGTTGTAATGGTAAGGTTTCATCTATGAGAAGTAAAAATAAGTTAAACTTTGTAGCTGATTGTTTAAAGGAGCTGGAGTGAGATAGTTTGTGGGGAAGCCAATAAAATCACAACATAAAATTTCAGAATAATATTATAAGTCGGAGAAGCTAAGGGCGGAAAGTCTTGTACATATTAAGTCTAATTCCACGTGTTGGATTCGTGTGTGCAATGCATGTAATACCCACTAACTAATATTTAGATACCAAAATGTGAAGTAAGATGGGATGAGGGTAATAGTGTTGATACTTGTCTGAAGCATGTTTGGTTAGATTTCTTTTGAATTTGGGTGTACATGTGCTGAACGGAGAGGGACGACATTCTGCCTATTGTAAAATGGCTCTCTGAATAGGGCTCATTTAAGTCATTTTTTTGTAAATAACTTCACCATTCAATCAAAACTTATGGTTTAATACTTTGCTCATTCCTGGTAGATTGCTCTATGAGAAGGCTTGAATTCAGGCTTTCATATTGACAAATTTGTTTTCTCGATATACTAAAATGTATGTAGCCTGTAGTTTGTATTGATTGCTGCCTTGATGTGTGATGGTCTTGTTTTCTAAAATCAGTAGGGTATTTATATCTACATGAAGTGCCATTACAAACTTAATCTATATCTACAGGATGCCAATAGTTCTTCAAATGCTTTAGATATTCTTCCTGTTATTCATGTATACCAATGAACTAAATGGCAATGATGTTTTGTACTTTAAGCAAATTTTTAGTTTTGCTTTATATTAGGTAATTTCAGATAATCCAAGGAAAGTGGGAAGGTAACAGTATTCTAGTTGAATGAATGTACATTATTTTTTCTCTAATCTGAAAATAAATTAATACTAAACATTTCATTGCTTTGTTATTTTGCCGTCTTTGTGACCAACTTAGCGTTAAACGAAAGAGGGCGATGATTGATGACTTGTATTATGACGATGATGCTAAAATATCCGTTATGGACCGAGCAGATGAAGTTGCGAATACTATACCTGCTAAATATCCTAGCTTTCTTAAGCATATGCTCCCATCGAATGTTTCCTATAGTTTTTGGTTGGTAAGCATGTATAATCTCCGTTTTTGATAATATGAGCTGATTGGTGTACTTGACAATGTCCTTTATACTAACATTTCTTTTCTTGATTAGTTATTTCATATTTGTTCTAATTTTTGTTACGGCAGATTCTACCTGGACAGTTTTGCAAGTCGTACTTGCCAAAGGAAGATGCAAAAGTTATTTTGGTGGATGAATGTGGGAAGGAAAAGGAAACAAAATATCTTGTAGATAGGCATGGACTGAGTGCTGGTTGGAGGGGGTTCTCTATTGATCATAGATTACGAAAGGGAGATATTTTGGTTTTTCATCTCGTCTCACCTTGCAAATTAAAGGTAGTTACATTTACATATATGATGCCATGCATGTAGTTATTAGAATCTTTTGTGTGTGTGTGTGTATATAAACCTACCTGTTAAAATGAAATGGGAAAGAATGTTTTCGTTGATGAAGTTCTAGATGTACCAAGTGTCGATCCAGAAGTAATCCCATGCAAGCTTGTTCAAAGATAAAATGTTTGCAGATGAGTTAGATCTGTTTTAAACCACACAAGCATTCTGGTCCCCAACCCAAAAATAAAAGGAAGTCTTTGAGAACTATTCTCTTAATTTCATTTTTTATAATATATTAAGTACTACTGCTGCTTTCTGCATTTTTAAGGGTTTTTGTAGTGAAATCTCATTTCCAGCCTTGAATGACAATTATCAGATAGAAACATCAATCTTACTCTCTAGAATCTATAATAATTAATAGGTGTTAAAGTGATGGATTGTATGCTTGATTACTACTCATCTGTTTTCTAGGTGAACATAGTTAGGGTTTATGGTTTGGATGTGATAGATGCAGCTCTTCGTCTTATGCATTTCCATGCTTTTGGATGCAGAAAAGACTCTGGTATGTGTTTTATCTTTTAGTTTTCTTGTGCTCCTTGCATAGTGTTGGCTCCATAAGGCACTTTCTCATTATATTTCGAATTTAGTACTTGAAGATCATGTGGTGAAAACTAGTAGGACCCATAAAAAAGCAAAGAAATGCGCGAAGACTCTTTTGCTAGATATTAGTCAACATCAAGAGCCACATAATAACCAAGAGACACCAAACCGTAAGCTTGGACTTGTAGCAGATCGATATGAAAGTAGAGGTGAAAGCGCTGAAGTTCCAGAAGGTTCGAGGTTTTCAGAATTCCTGTTGATTTATAAAAATAGCACAAGTAATTATTAAAGCTGTTATAATTTTATTCGTTTATTGTTCAGTTGTTGATTCTGGAATCACCGCTCACCAACAGCCCAATGAGCCCAGTTACTGTGGAAGTTATTTGATACAAAAACATTTCCGTAAGGGCATTGATTGCTGGTAGTCTGCCTGAAAATATACCTGTTGTCAGCATCAACTGCCAGTTAATTGCAATTTGGGACTAGCTTTAGAAACCGCCTTTTGAGAAGCTGAAACCTGTTTGTGACTTGTCTCATTGTATCAAAAGAGGAGATGAGAACTCTTGAACTAATGCTTTGCAAAGTCGAATGGATGACAAAAAGGCTATTTACCCAGTTTGATCCTTGAAAGCCGAATCCTGGTGTGGGACAATCAGCTCATAGTTTCTTTACAGAGAGGTTGATAGATTTTTAGTAGTGTACATGAATGTTGTGAGTGTACAATGTTTGTGCAGATCATAATACCAACATTTTTTAGGTACTGGCGGATTTATTTTTATTTTTTTTATCGTACTGTATGTTTCTTGCCGGCTTCTAAAAATTCTGTAACAGTGCTATATTTTTTGAGTTTCTATTTCCAAGTCTTGGCACAAATTTATATACGTCTTGATTAATGTATTCGTCGAGTCTTTACTGGTTCCTTCTTTGATGTTAAAAGTCTTTACTATATCTCTTTAAATTATAAGAATTGGCAATATTTTTTTCATGGAAAAAATGAAATTCGTGTTAGAAATATTATATCTTTAACCAAATTGTTAATAATTTTTATTGCGCGTAATTACATCAAACAATTATTCATGTAGTTGTTTTAATTTATAGAATACTAGCGCGTATGGTGGTTAAAAAATGGTTACAATATAGAGAAATACTCTTAATTTATGAGAATAAACATACAAGAGCGGTTAATTACTAATAGGAAAGTTAAAA
Source organism: Panax ginseng (assembly GCA_020205605.1). Classification (NCBI taxonomy): domain Eukaryota; kingdom Viridiplantae; phylum Streptophyta; class Magnoliopsida; order Apiales; family Araliaceae; genus Panax; species Panax ginseng. Next base: position 4,056,456 of record CM035142.1, read on the forward strand.
GTAAAACGTAAATAAATATATTGAGATTTGAGAATGGCTTATAGTGTTATTTTTTTTAATTCAGTAAAGGTAAAAACAAGGTCTTGGAGATATATAAATTTCACTTCTAACATTAATGCAGCTCTGACTTTTTAAAGGTGCAAAAGAAACTAATGTTTCAACAGTAGCTGGGATGGAAGGTTAGTATCTATTTGGTAGGTAGGTACTTCATAAACAAAATATTGCTAAACGTCTGACAATTGTCCATGCTTTTAATACCAGATTATAAATACAAACTTTCAACCCTATAGGTTATGTTATATATGCAATTATGCAAAACAGCTTTTAGCACAAATCTGTTCAAACAGCACCGTTAGTGAATTTTTTAATTATCAGTTACATGGATAAGAATGAAGTATAAATAACCTTTGTATAATAAGAATTATACTCTTATAATTTTATCCAATCTCAATACGCTTTCGCAATTGTAATTGGGCACAAATTTATTGCAATATTTAAGCAAATCAAATTACTTTCTGAACTTGGTGTCAATTCACAAAGGTGAGAATAATAGGCCCGTTGTGTAATACGTACAACAAAGGGATATTGTTTTTTTTGAAAAATGACAAGGTACTCTCCCCCCAAGGGACAGTTCTGGTAGTGTTATTATGGGTATGCTTTCTGCGGTTTCAGTCGCGATGATTTAGTTTAACAATGTGACAAGCAATAGCACGCTGTTCATAGTTTTGCAACTTGTTCACTATAAGATGGATCGATACAAACAACCACCTGCAGGATTTTTCATCAAAAGATTAGGTCATTACAAAAGTAACAAAGTATTATTACAACCTATTATCACGTCTCTTTTAATAGATTCCATACCTTGCCAACACTTTTACCAGAATGGAGATGTTCAACTGCATCAGCAACAGATTGAAGGCCCAAGAATCTTTTTGGGTCAAGTGCAACCTATTACACAAATGTCGTGGTATAATCGTCATGCCATTTTGAAGGCATACGAACATTCAAAATCAACAAATCAGTTTTTGGTATCATTAAATAGAAAAGATAAATTATAGCCCTTACGGGTTTAACTTCTCTACTCTAGGTACGTCAATGCCATTTTGAAGGCATATGAACATTCAAAATCAACAATCAGTTTTTGGTATCATTAAATAGAAAAGATAAGTTATAGCCCTTACGGGTTTAACTTCTCTACTCTAGGTTTCATGTTTACTGATGCACCGTCAAATTTCATGTAGAAAAACTTTACTACAAAGCATAATCACCTAAACACCCAAACTCTATAACCCAATGGCTGGTCAGGTACACTACTGAAAGTCTGAAACAAACCCTGATGACCGGACATGTATCTAAGGAAGCTAGCCAGGACATGTATCTAAGGAAGCTAGCCAGGACATGTATCTAAGGAAGCTAGCCAGACCGGTCACCTACTAGACACCAATTTCCACCATATAAACCTAAACATTCTAACAACTTCATGTCTACATATGACATGTTGTTCCCCTTTTCATTTGATAGGGATTTCAACAGTAAAAATATCTAAGATCAGAGTTAAGGGGAAGGGGAAGAGAAAGGGGAGGGGTGGGAGAGGGCTTAGGGGATGGGGGGGACTGCTGAGCAATAGAGGACACAATACAACATATAAAATCAATCCTAGGGAGGCAAAAAAACACGTTAATCTGGAACCATTCTATCAAACTCGAAATTGTTTAACTCAAACATGTTCAAGCTTACTTTATATACTGATCCTAACTAAATTCATGAGCTTACTTGAGCTTGTAAGCCTAATATGGCATTCATTCATGAGCCAGAATCCTGCATTCTTGTGCTAATCCTATGCACTCAAGTTATATTCTGCACTAACCTGATAAGTTTTTAATTAATAGTTGACTATAATACAAATGTTGTTTTATTTGAACATCTTTCTTAAGAAGTTATATGATCACAACCTCAAAGGTAAACCCACACAGAGTTTGTCAAGCTTCTTATGTGCCAGAATTCAAATAATTGAAGCACAACGAACTACTTCCTAGGACAAGTATTTAAAATATGAGATCTATAATACTCTGATGCAGTAAAATTTTAACAAAAATAAAACCCAAATAGAAAAAACCAGAATCAAGGCCACCTTACACAACAAATAGCCTTGTTAGGAAATGGGCCAAAAATATATACAACTCTTGCACCGCTGACCTGACCAAGTACAACTCTCTTTTATCATACGTGGAAAGACAGGTTAACTAAAAGTGCAATTAAATGCAGGTAAAACATATGAAACACATAAGCAAGCTCTCATGTTTAGTCACATGATTCATTGAAATTTTTTCAAGCTAAAATACTCAATAAATACCCCTAAACAGAACCAACTTCAATAATATAAGCATAATATCTCAACTATATCAAAGGAGTCTAGGCTATCTACCTATTTAACTGAAGTTGCATAATGCTTTGACACAATAGCAAGCATGTTGGGATATTTCACATGAATCCCACATTGGATAAATTCAAGAGTGTAGATGGGTTAATAAGTATGGTAGAGCCTCAACCTAATAGGTTAACCTTTTAGGTAAAGAGGTGGTCCAACATACTTATTGGGCCAGTCTACACAAGGTGTGTGCTGCATGGTGATAAATTGATGTGGGATGGATCGTACAATTCCGCTACAAAATGTTATCAAAGCTCATGGTTCGATGGGCCCAAGTATCAACTTTAGAGTGGGTTAATAAGTATGGTAGAGCCTCAACCTAATAGGTTAACCTTTTAGGTAAGGAGGTGGTCTAACATACTTATTGGGCAAGTCTACACAAGGTGTGCGCTGCATGGTGATGAATTGATGTGGGATGGATCGTACAATTCCGCTACAAAGCATGTATACCGTACAGGTGCTGGGTGAACATGTTACCTTAAGCACTCCCATGGAGTAAAGATGAACCAGCCTGTCTAGATGCTGTTGCCACAGGTGTGCGTAATGATTGAGAAAAAATCCAGCCTGCCAAGAGGCACAAGACAGTGATCAAAGTTCAAAGCCAGTTGAGGAACGTATAGGTAAACAACAGCGATCACAAACAAGTTGATAATTCATTTCACATTATATGCCCAATATACTTCTAGAACTTTATAGATGCATTCTTCACTAGTAACAGTAAATTATTAGTGTAATTGCATGATTCACCTTTGGTCGGAAGTAATATACAATGTTTTCTTGTAATTCAACAGCTTAGATCACACTACCAAAGAGAACTTCTATCATGTGGTGGCATCTTTTGTAGACAATACCATAAGCTGTTCTCTTATTATTCAGCAGCTTACATCACACTGCCGAAGTAATTTTCTAACTATCTAGAGGTGGCTAGAACAAACCACATAAAGATCAAACTGCTCCATTCTGAGCGAGCAATAATGATAAAACAATAATAATAATAATTCTTGAGCTATAAATCCCGACTCTAGACATGGATATTTATTTCTATTTTTAAAAGAATTAGTATCGCCAACATGCAAGTGAAACATTGAACTAGTTTCCTTTGTTAGGAGTGATTGAAAAACAACTGGGTGGGAATTTGAGTGCATGAAAAGTCCAGATATCTATTCTATTGGTCAGTCTCAATTCATTATTTTTTTAATAGTATGAAATACAATCAAACATATAAATTACCATCACCACAAAAATAAGATAAAACTGACAGTATCAAATCTAAGATAACTGTTCATCGATCACATTAATTTACTGGAAGTGTTTTTCTGCACTAAAATATTCTTGACGCTACTGTTGCTCTATCAAACAAGTCAAATTCTCCAGTATAACAATGAGAATGTGAAGATACAAATTAATCAAAAGATGGTTTACGCACCAAAGTTTGGCTTTTTGCCAGAAGTTTCTCACATAGTCCAGCATAATTTAATGGTTTCCATCCCTGTTCTCCTTGATACTGAAATAATAACTTATCAGTCACATACTAGCATGCCATGATTATAAAAGCCAAGCAGCATAATTCAGACACAAAAATGTGTCGCAAAGGCAAAAATAATAATAGTTTCGTTTTCAAATTTATGAATTTAGATGTTGAAGATATGATATACAGTATATGTGGAATACATGACAATTCTGATCATCAAAATTTCAGGTCCAGCCTCAACGACAACGAGTGATACAAAGTTCAAAATCTCTGGAGGAATTTTCAATAATAAATCAAAACTTTTATGATTTGGCATTTATAACATTGTAAACAAGATTTCACGACAAATGCCTATGACAAGGATAACTTGTTCAGTTTTTAATTTCAAACGACAAAATGGAAACATTGACAATGAACAGCTGACAACGTAAATTAGAATGTATTAAACAACAAGATTCACTCAAAGAAGTTAATTAGGTACATACATGTCGATTGTTTCACATACAAAAGGCAATCTACGCAACAATGAGTGGTTTAATATAAGTGGAGGCCACTACAAACATCAAAGGTAGAAGCAGTGAAGACATTCAATAGCCGGTGCGGATATGACCATGATGGCAAAAAACAATCCTCTCTTCCAGCTGAAGAGGATTGAACTAAACAAATTGAGGTTAGGGTTTACACTGCAAGACCAACACTATGATTGGAACACAGGCACGAGGCAAGTTAGAAAAGTAAGTTTTGTCACAAGATCCAAATTCTATACTCAATGCATCTGCTTCAATGGTATCAAATTTTGAAAGTCTTATTAAGTAAACTAAAATTCTATACCCAAAACAGCTGAAAAGTATATTATAAATGATGTGGCCCTAATATGATGATAAAATAAAGTTACTAGGAAATGAATATCAAATATATATTGTTAACCCACCTGAGAAATCATTCCAATCACAACTAGTCGTCCATAGATTGCTAGTGCATTCAAGCATAGATTGAACATTTGACCACCTACGGACTCATAGATGATATCAACACCTTTGGGGAATTCATCCTTTAGAACCTGGGAAAGTGAAAGTTTATATTAACATTGAAGATAGGATAAGGACTACAAACAAAATGTAAGACAGGGTTCACAAGGAAAATAAAATCGGATACTAAAAAAGGGTATTAACTAGAATTTGGCGAAAAACCGAAAAAGAAAGTAAAAGTAAATTTTTTGAGATCAAATTTCGTTGTGTATCCTGCTCATTATTATTCATGATCAAAAAGAGATCCAGTTCATGTAACCCAAAATGTCATAATTAATTTGGAATGCAAAAATATACATGCAATGCAAGAGCCACATATCATGATTATGGATAAACACACTCATTTTATGGGAGGTAGGAACAATATTTGTGCATTAAATGAACCATTATGATGTCGAAAACTTTGAACAAGACTAATGTTTTACTTGAGAAAATAGACAGAAAAATTGCAGCATATCAAAGGAAAAAAGATAAATTAGAAATGGCTAAAATCACATATATTCTCCACCTAAAGTTAAAAGCAACGGATAACCTCTTCATTAGTCCCCAAATGATAGTTATTTTCATGTTTAGTCCCCTACTTAATTTTTCCGCATATTTTGTCCACGAACTATATATTTTTTCATGTTAATTTTTCTGCATATTTTGTCCTCAATCTATATTATTTTTTTTCATGTTTAGTTCCCTTTAAATGCTCTGTTTTTGTAAGGTTGGACTGAGATTGCAAAAATTATAAAGTCTGAGGATGAAATACGCGAAAAAATAGTTGGGGGACCAAACATGAATTACAGTAAAGTTTGGGGATTAATGAAGAGATTATCCTTAAATACAAAAAAGAATAACAATGACTTGAGAAAATGAAAGCCTAATTAAAGTTCTTATGTGCAACTTCTAATCTGATAGGACTGAAACTCTAAAATACAAAAGGCTATTATACGTTAATTAATGGTAGTTTCCTACAAACCTTAGTTCTGTCATTTACTGTGCTTCTTAATACAATTTACAATTTGTTTCCTTTGTTTTGCGTAGTTTGTGCACACCCTAAGTGGATAATTGCTTTTTCTCATTTCCTTTTTTTCCCTTGAAAGGTCACTGAATTAAGAGTAAAGAGATCAATTTACTGGAGAAAAGGTTCTCCAAAAGAGGATCTGTTAAACAAGCCCAACAAACACATACACACTCAGGCCCAAGGGGTTGGCTCAATGGCATTTGCTCTACCATAATAAGGGAGAGGTCACATGATATTCTGCCAACTCCAAGCAGTGCCCAGACAAGCTTATGCTTAGATTTTCCCAATGCACGACTCTTATATGGGGACGTGCACCTTTGGGATTAGTCGAATTCATACCCATGATTGCTATTTAAAAAAAACAAGTATGCACTCAAGAGAGCAGAAAAGTTTTTAACAGAAAAATAGGCTAGAGAGATACCGTTTTGATATCTTCTGCTTTGTAGTCTATGACTCGATCCGCGCCCAACTCTTTCAAAAGCATTGCCTTCTCTTTACCTCCACAAGTTGCAACTACTGTATTTCCAGCCAATTTTGCAAGCTGCAATTACCACAAGTCAATATGTTTACATTCACTTAGAGAGGGAAAATAGAGAGAGAAGGCAGAACTTGCATTCAGATAGAAAAGATAATTATTTACATGCACATTAATCTCACTGTTCATAATTTTATCTTATTAATAGACTTAACTACTGCGGGAAATAACAAGATAACTACTAATCATAATAGATAACTACTACCTAACAAGATATCCTCTATTCAGACTTGATAACTACTATCTTTACTGAGATCATGACATATATTGTGTTTGACATTATTTCAACTGGTAGATATCTTAATCTAGAATGGATAATAATGAAAGGAGAACTCTTTGGTAAGTAGATTGTGGAGTTCATTGTTTTCGCTGTTTTGACTAGACTTGGGGGTGCCTATCTTCTCTCAACAGTTTTCTGTATATCAGGATTAAAGGTTTTGGGAGAAGAAAGAATGGTTAAAAATTTAATTGTGGCGTGCGGCGTTTGTTATTCTTTGGTATTTTGATGGAGAGGAATGAAAGGATCTCCTCAGATACATATCGCTCTGTAATGTCGCTTTAAGATAGGGTGTATACTTTGGCGTATCATTGGCGAAGGCTATGAGAACTTTTGGTGATACGTATTTCAGATATCAATATGGATTAGAGGCTAAGTTAAGGTCATGTATTTTCCACTCATTTTTGTTACTTTTGGTGGACTGCTTGCCACCTCTAATGTTTCTTTTCTCGTCCTAAAATAAAATTATCTTTTATTTAACAAAAAAAGGCAAGAGAGAATGAATCCTTGATGTTATGAACCTTGGACATTAACGGATTTCACATTTTCAATTTTATTGAATAAGAATTCATTAATATATGTGGATTGTAGTTGCATTACATTAATATGTCCACAGTGTCTCCATATCCAACATTTTTCAACAATATCGTGTAGGTAAGTGTTCTACAAGCCTTAGTGGGAGCGAGGTTTTGGCCAAAACTCCTAGAATAAATCACAAGTTTATTAAACCGGATGGGAGTCACATAAGGCTTGTGCTTTTGTTCAACGCTATAGGTTTTCTGCACCTAGATGAGTTTTTGTGCCCAATTAGTTGAGGCTTACCTCCAGGAAGGATAAGTAATTTTTCACCTTACGCTACAAAGAGTAAGTAATTTTTTTCACTTTTACTACTTTCATTACCAAATTTTATCAACCTTGAAATAGTAAACCTTTAAACCAAAACCCTATAAGGCTAGGCAACCAAAAATCGTCCTCTGCTACAACTCTCCTAACTGTTACCAATACTATTCAGTTCAAGTACTTCTTCACTTCTGTTACTCTTCTTCTTACTTTTCCTCCAACTCTATTACTTCTATTTCATTTCTCCTCCAGCTTTGGTACTCTTTCTTTGTCCCAGCTTTGGTACTCTTTCTTTGTCCCAACATTGGGAGGGCTTATCAAGTATATTTGTCAAATCAAGAAAGGTAAAGCAGGGTTCTCTAGTAAGTGGTAAACAGTGGCATTTCTTTTTCAAAATTTATTTAGTAATTACCCATATTCTGTTACTTTCACAGAAAGGGGGGATTCAAACAGCTACACCAACTTAAAATAAGAAAAACGCGGAGTACAATGCAATATATATAGGCTATAAAAGAAAATATGGACAAATTGTTATATATGCAAAAACATATGAAATAAATAGATATCACCTCAGAGTTACTGCTCTTTGCTCTACATATAGTGTGCCATAAGCCATATATCGGAACATGAGACATGCAAAAAAAAAATTTGGAAAATGCCATAAGATTTCGTCATTCATAGTCATAAGTATACCTGGACTGCAAACTGCCCAGTCCCTCCTGCAGCAGCTGTGACAAGAACTACTTTCCCATTATCCATTTGTGCTGCCTACAAATTACATAGAAGAATAACTGTTTGTCCACTCCGATAACTGATTTAAGTGACACATATGAACAGTATAGTACATGATGTTATGATAGTTGAAAAGCTATATTTGTTGCCAAGGACACTAGCCACAACATTTTGAACATGGACTGATAAATATTTTGAGTAATAATAACCTTTTCCAGAGAAATTGAAGCAGTGAGTCCAGACGTAAGCATAGCAACGACTTCAGGATCTGGCCTTGCCACGGGAAGGATGTGCTTTGAGGGTACCTAAAAATCATACAGAAGTGAAAGCTCATAAATCAATATCCAGATTATTTTTGATTAAGTAGCATACGAATATTTCAAAAAAGTGCACTTTAGAAAAATAGTAGTATATTCCAAGATAGTCTACCATTGTGAATTCAGCATAACCTCCAAAAGACATGAATGCAGCCGGAGAACCAATTTTTAAGTGGCTCACTGAATCACCCACAGCAGCAATTAGCCCCACAGCCTGCAATGTTAGAGGATTTCATTTTTCAAGTAATATAGACGGCACATTTTTTCTGTAACAAAAGAAAATATTGGGATGAAACCAGCACTTCCCATCAGCTCTAGTAAATATTCTTAAGTTGTACGACAAGTCATAAAAATCTCAATCTTCTCTCAAGTCTAAAGATTCAGCTTTATTGAAGTGGTAGGTTACATAAATCAGAAGCTGCTTAACTTTTCCTACATCTATGACTAAGACTACAGAAATGATACATAAAAATTTCTTTACTACGCTTTTTAAGAATACACAACAACATATAAATGTATTCAATGTAAATAAGAAAATCTTTAAGCGCAGCTGAAAGGAAACTTTGTTTTGCTGCAATTGTGTATCATGTGCGCGGGGCGAGGAAAAGTAGAATCTTCAGAACTAGAGCAAGAAATGTGAATGAGGTCCTGAAGAAAATGGATTTTGAGTTGAGAGCAAAGCTCTTCCGATGAAAGAAAACATTATTGCACAAGAAGATTTTTTGTTTTGGACTATGCCCCATGGGGTGGAACTAGGGGGTTGATGAATTGTTTGGAGTCTGTATCTTGTCCGCTATTCAGCTTATTGTAATGATTAAGACGTAGTTTCCTTTTTGGTGGTTGTTGTTTAAGGGGATTGTTGATGTAGGACGGAAATTGATGAACAAATAATTAATTGGAAGTGGTAAATCAATAAGGAAAATTAAACGAACCCTTCCAACCATAGGAGAATAACTACCACTAGGATTTCCCTACCGCACTAAGGAGAAAAAGTATTGATTGCAATAAATAATTAGGATAATTTCAATATCAAAGTGTTAAAGAGTCTGACATGAGTTACAAGCATATTTATAAGAAAAGAAACTCTAATAACAAGACCAGTAACAATTAGGCCTCTAAATAAATAACCCAATACTGAAATAAGCCAATAAATAAGAAGTCCAACAAACTAAATAAATAGACAACTAATAAATAAATAACTAAATAGTGAATCATCCACAACGACGACGTCTCACAGATTGATCCCTATCAACTCTCCCTGGTTGCAAAAACGAAGCCTCTGGCGAAATGAAAGCCTCTTATCTCTCTAAAAGGTCTGGATCAAGCCGATGGAACTTCTCAGCACTAATCCATATACAATAATCTGGAGGTCTGTTGCACCACTTTACCAAAAACTATTGGTAACCACCCTACCTGGTCGACATAACCCGCTAATCAAAAATATCCACAATAACCTCTGTTGTACGATGTGTAAGAACAATAAGAGGTGCAGGTGGAAAAGGTAAAGGAGGAACAAGTTATAGCCTAATCAAGGTTAGCGAGTATAGGTGAAATAAGGAAAGTAGGAGAAAAAATGGAAGAGGGGGTGGAATCATCAGAAGGCCCATGATAAGGAGTAGGTCTTCCACATTAAATATATGACCAATATCCATATTACTCGGAAGATCCAACTCGTATGCATTAACATTAACCTTCTTTCGAACTCGAAATGGACTCATCCTCTTAGCATGCATTTTCTTTCATGTGCCAAGAGGTAATCTCTCAGCACGATGTCGCAGCATCACTCGATCATTCTCATTAAAATCTCGATACCCTGCGATAAACATCTGCAACAGACTTATAATTTTCATTGCTCAAATTAATTTCCTTTTTTATCTCAGCATGCAAATCATGAATGTGATGCGCAAAAGACTCAGCAGACTCACTAGCCCTATAAGCAGTAGGAAGAGGAGCTAAATCAACAGGTTTCCTAGGCTGATAATCAATGTATGCCTGAAAATGACTTGCTCCAGTCGAACGATTAACTGAGCTATTATATGCAAACTAGTAAAACCATATCCCATGTAAACACATGATCACCCACAAGACAACATATCACCTAGACTTCTATTAACAACCTCAGTCTGACCATCGGTTTGGGGATGATACGCAGTAGAAAACTTAAGCATGGTGTTAAGTTTCTTCTAGAGAAATTTTCAAAAATAACTCGTAAATTTCACATCTCTATATGGTAACCCACATAATCAAACTACCTCACTAAAGAAAATCATGGCAATATGTAAGGCATTATCAGTTCTGTTGCAAGGAATAAAATGTGTCATCTTAGTGAAACGGTTCGCTACAACAAAATTTGAATCATCACCCCTTTGGGTCCTTGGTAACCCCAAGATAAAATCAATGCTAAGATCTTCCCAAGGTGCAGGGAACCAGAAGTGGAGTGTACAAACTCGTGCTCTACTTCCTACCTTAGCAGTCTGACATTTGCGGCACTCAGAAACAACACAAGCTACGTCCCTCTTGAGGCTAGGCCAAAAACAACTTAACCTCCACAATGGCAATGGTCTTGTCTCGACTAAAATGTCCAACTAAACCTCCCGCGTGTAATTCTCATAATAAATATTCACGCATCTAGTACACACAAACAGGTGCCCTTAAAAACATACCCATCATGGATACAAAAATCACTTAGAGGGTGGGGAACTAGGATTCTGTAGGGCAACATAAATGTTACTAAAGTCTCGACAAGTAGGGTACTCCTGGATAATGCGTTCAAATCCCACAACCTTCACTCTTAAAGAGTTAAAGATAGACACCATATTCAACGCATCGACAACTATATTCTCCTCTAACACACTCCGCTCAAACTACTTTCTAATAAGAATATGGAGTGATTTGGTTTGTTGGGTAGGTAAGCTAGTCTCCTTTGGTCGACTCTTGGACAACACTCAGGGCTCACAAGTGCTAATGATATTTTCTGCCCCTTGTGTATAAACACATATGTGTTCGTCCTCCCATAATGAGTCACATCACGGTCATATAGCCAAGGTCGCCCTAGTAGAATATGTGCAACATCCATAGGAAGAAAATCACACCAAATACTCTCCTCATAACCCTGAAGGTGGATTGACACCATAGACATCTCTTTGACACAAATGGATGTTTTGTTGACCTAGGCGACACTAAAAGGCTGGGGATGTGGTTCTGCATTTAGTTTCATCCATGGTAAAGCGGACTCAACAACTACATTTCAGAAACTACCTATCGATGATCAACTTAGAAGAGACACCACCTATTTTGTTGTAGGTCTGAAATATGGTGGTTCTCCTCTAATCATAATTTCTCCTATGACTTGTGAAAACACACCTCATGACACCTACCTGAATACCTACTCATCTAAGTGCTCACAACCTCCTCATCCTACGAGTCATACTCACCCTCGACTTCAGCCCCGACAATATCCCCCTCCTCTTTTGAAGTTTGATGACGATTACGAGGGCACTCAAAAGATTTGTGCCCCAACCCCTGGCACGTAAAGCACTTATCCTGAGTAATAGATTGAAAGTTGGGTGTAGCTACACCCTACCTTTTGTCACGAGATGTCCCAGCTACGGTGTCAGCCCTAGAGGACACTTGACAAGTGGGGAAAGGTCTATTCTGCGAGAAATTTTGGCCACTGCGCAAACCTGACTTAGAAGGGACTCTCCTAGCGATACTCTATAACTTATACTCATTATCAAGAGCTGACTAAAAAATATCATCTAGGGTGTGATGTCACTAGTCAGGATGTGTGATTAAAGTTCAGGTCGTAACTTATTTTTGAACTTCATAATGCTCAATCTATCACTCTCACTGATCCTACATCTTTGAGTCAACTCTCTAAATCTACAAATGTAATCGGCAACAAACATGTTATTATCCTTACAAAAGTTGTCCATTGGTATGTCCTATGGGTAAATAATATTGCCAAGTTTCCTCAATGCTTAATGGGTGGCTCACCTAGGCGCTTTAAGTCTCTCTCAACCCTGACGAGAATAAATTGGCCAATTTCACCAATTTCATTTTGGTGACTCGCACATTTCTATCCTCAGACATCTCATACCAGTCAAAATACTTTTCCATACTAAACAACCAATCAAGGAATTTATTGGGATCAAATCTACCGTCAAACTCTGATGCATCTACATTGATTTTCCTATAGTCATTATGGATCATATCTAGGATGTTCATGGTGTCTAACATGTGGGTTTTCGACATGCCCGTTCCCATTATTCCCTTGAGCTTCCATTATAGGTTGTCTTTATTCAATGTGTATGATGATCTATCATTCATTTGACGACCCAATGTGCAACTATGGTCACTAATTGGTCCCGAATTTCTTCTAAAGTAGCTTTTGGATATGTGTAGTCGTGATGCAAAATGCAAGTGCAAAGTTGAGTTAATACATAAATTTAATTGTTAATTAAAATTACAAGTACAAGTCGCAATCCCAATCCCAAAAGCTAATAATAATAATCGAATAATATGCAACTAGATGGAATAATATGTAATTTTAAAAGAACAAATCCAAAACAGGCTTTCAAAAATTTTAGAACTAATGAACGAACGAAATTCTAAGTGATTAAATATTGAAAATCCGAATATTCAAAATAAAATATTTACTTTTACCTTCTTTTTTGTAATGGACCTAACTGATCAGAAAGTATGAGACTGAGGTGAAAAATGCTAAGTTTAAAAGTTTAGGGCTCTTTATGCAAGAAACAGGGGTGAAAATGTAAACTAATAAACTGTAGGGCAATATTTAAATGGGAAGTGAAAGTTTGGGATACTAAAAGATAATTTGCAAGTCTTTTTAATTTAAATTAAGAAAGTTAGGGTTACCTCCCTATCTCCAAAACAACGCAATGAAATTGCAAAAAGTTTTTTTTTTTTGAATAGTGAATCGCGATGATGACTCCAATAAACAATACTCCAAATGAACAATAACTTAAAAAAAAAAACAAGATCTCCCAAAAATTAAGAAAATGATAGAGAAACCTTAAGTTATGATGCCAATATGACGTAGGATAGAAATTGATGAACAAATAATTAATTGAAAGTGAGAAATCAATAAGGAAAATTAAAAGAACTAGGGTGATCCAACCACAGGAGAACCACTACCCTAGGGTTTTTCAACCACAGTAAGGAGGAAAAGTATTGATCGTAACCAATAATTAGGATAATTTCAATATCAAAGTGTTAAGAGTTTGACATGACTTACAAGCATATTTATAAGAAAAAACTCTAATAACCCTAAGCCCGTTAGCAATTGGACCTCTAAATAAATAACCCAATATTGAAATAAACCAATATACAAGAAGTCCAACAAACTAAATAAATAGACAACTGATAAATAAATAACTAATTAGCGAATCATCCACGACAACGACGTCTCACGGATAAGGGTGTAAATGAACCGAGTAAGCTGAGTATTGAGTTGCTAAAATTTAGTTTACAAAATTTATCGAGTATAAAATAAAATTTAATTGAGGCTCGTTTAGCTATCGAGTATGATCTCGAATCGAGCCCGAGCAGTTTGAACTTTTCGAACGAATATGATCCGAGTATCAATAGAAAATTACAATTTGAGGAGGTTCGAGTAATTTATCTAACTTTAAATTTGATCATATTTGAATCATTTATATTTTGAGTCGAACTCGAATCGAACTTTTAATCGAGCGAGTACAAATCGAGCTCTAACTGTTTGCTCATTTTACAGCCTTACTCACGAATCAATAGTTCACTCTTTAATTTGATTTACTCTATTTTTCTATGGAAAGAATTTTCAATTACCACAAAACAATGAAATATAATCCTTTGTTTCTTCGTAAAATGATAAGGTATGAAAGAGTATCTCTTTTAGAGAGAGAACCATTAAAATTCAAAATACAAATGTACACCAAATCCCACTAGCATTGTTCAAACAACAAAAATTACTATTATGAATACGAAAAAAAACACTCTTTTCAGGATTCCATATTCTAGTTGGTTGAATCAAATGAACTCTCACATAGCCAATTTTATGAGTAACATCTTAAAGAGTTCTAGAGGGCCGTAGGCATCACAAAGAGCAAATTGTGCACCAATATAGTGCTCATCAGCAGCCCACGGTAAAGATTATGCTTGACCAAAAATATATATACTTAAAATCAACACTATCAAGAAATGGCATTAGATTTAGGAATGACTCCACACCTCAAATCCAGCATTAAAAGGAAGACGAGATTGAATGTCCTTGCTGTTTCCACTAAAATAACGACCAGAACTAAAATTCACCTGTCCAAAATGCTCATGTTAGTAAACATTTCTGAGCAAGCATTTGATAAAATGGTTCATATTCTAGGAGTGCAGTCAGCAGCTTAAAATTAAGCTCCCGACTATATTGGTTCATTGATTTCCAAATCAAGAATTAAATGTAATGCAGATAAGGGATAATTTGAAAAAAAAATATAACAAAGCTCAGTTACTACAAACTGGTGAAAAATATAGATGATAAAGTTACCCAAGCAGCTACCTTGAATAAACAGGCAATGTTTATATGAATGCATCAGGGAGTCTAATCAGCTGATGAGTTATATCTTTTTCTTTTTCTTTTTCTTTTTTTGATAGGTAACTTGGATATCTAGTTTGCCAGATGATATGCATGAAATTCCTGACTATCTTACTGATTCCAAGAGATGAAACATGTACAATGAATTTGAGGAGAGCCACAAACTTACATCACTTGCATTAACGCCAGCATAAATGATTTTCACAAGGACATGATCTGGTTTAATTGGCAATCTTAATGGCGTCCGCACTATTCTGGTTGCACTACGAAAATTGTGACTCAGAGTGTGTACAATTCTAGAAAACAAGAATCAACAAAATAATGTCAAAAACACTATATAAAAATCTGAAAGTGATTGAGTACACAAGAACCAATAAATTAACGCACTGACTCGAAGAAGCTTCCCTAGGAATGCTTTCAGAACTAAAAAAATAATCTTAGAGAAACGAACAAATGCTGAAAATCTGAAACAGGAGAAAAAAGGAAGCATATTGAAAGAATTTGTACCAGATGTTATGAAAAGGTGAAAAGAAGATTACAAATTACTTTTGTTGACTCTCATGAAAATGATTCTCAAAAAATTTGAATGAAAATTAAAAGTTTTTCTGAGAGAAAAGAAAAGCATCAGTTATTAGATTTACAAATGAAGAATACATTGTAACGGGATCTTAGTTGATGCAACACTTAAATGAATCCCCACCCCATCCCAAATGATTTTTCACACTAAACAAACAACATGTTACTGCACCATACAGCCTCATAGCTTCTTGTATTATAAAGCATTTGTTGACTTTACAGGTTCCAAATCCAACAGAAAAAACAATAAAGGATGCATGAGAACAAAAGCTCTTTTTTAGAGAAAATGTAGAACAAGCCATACGTTCACTTACATTTTCTCAAAGTTCTGAGGGATTTGGAGACTTGATAGGCCGACAAATTGAGATTTTCTACCCAATTTTGAGGGACGCACCAAATATTTTGCTTCTTCCATGGGAGTTGGCCAATATTCCATCCCTCTTCTGTTAGTAATCCATAAACAGGATCCTGCTCTGTTCTCATCGCTAATAAGCTCAAAGGCACCTGAAAAATTTAAGCTTGGAACATCAAGACTTGGAAATATAGGTTGATTTGACAGACCATCTGGTATCTTATCGAACTATCCTAGCGCGTCTCATGAAATAAAGTATATTTGTAGGTCAAATAACAATATCTACTGGACCTCTATCTAATCTAGCACATTTACACAGTCATTAGAAGCATGTGCACAATCTCACAAGTCACAACTACCCCTTTTCAACATTTCCCACTCGATTCTTTATAGCCCCCTGAGAAAACTCTTGCTACATGATAGTGTTTCCCTCCCCGATATACCAAATAACATACAACTGAGGTCTGCCACATGGATCACAATTAACTTTTATATATAGTAGATATATGTTGCCAGGGGGAAGGAGAAAACATGAGTCCACTCAAAGAAGTTTTGAGAGCAAAAACACAATAACAACGCAAATAAAAAGTGCAGCGGATAAACCACCTAGTGTACACAATACCCCACCAACCACGCACATAGGATAAACTCATAGTAAATTATGCATGGGTGGTCCCAAGGAGATCATTGTCTTTGTGGAGAATTGAAATCATGACATGCGCCTTGAAACACACTTATTACTAGGCTCACAAACATTTGAACTAATCTGTTGGGGTTAGAATACACATAGGAAAGGTTCATTTCGTTTTTCATATGTAGTAGTGGTATTAGTACAATTTAACTAAACCAAAGCAATTGGTAGAAGTCTCAGTCATCCTGGCTATCAGTAATAGGAATAATATGTTGGGGGGTTTGGCGTTCGATCAACCTAGGAAGATATTTGTAGTTAGAGAATGCTAAATAGTATAATAGCATCTTGGGAAAACAAAAAAAATGTCATTATTTCACTTCAAAGGAAAACCAGAAGGCAATAGGATTTTGGTAGCATTTTAATTTTTAGCCATATAAAGAACATGACCGACAGCATTGTTCAATAAAAGTTCAAACTATTATAAATTGAAGAAAATGACCAAGTGAACAAGAGTCCAGCAATAAATTTCTATAACACTGTTGTGT
This sequence comes from Panax ginseng, assembly GCA_020205605.1. NCBI lineage: Eukaryota > Viridiplantae > Streptophyta > Magnoliopsida > Apiales > Araliaceae > Panax > Panax ginseng. Next base: position 4,073,783 of record CM035142.1, read on the forward strand.
CTAGTAGTCTTAAGGAACATTTAAAAGGCACATAATGAACACTGAACAGGTATCAATTTCTTTCCCAACAAGTACTTTGCATAAAGACTAGGAACATGGTTAATCCATGTGAGACGACTAACAATATACCACACTGGAGCTTTTAATACAGGTTGACAGCTCTAAAAGAAATGAAGCCGCCAAAATATGAGATGTAAGAGTTTAAAAGATAATGATTGACATGACTTACAGCTTACATTTTTAATTCCAGAAGAGAATCTGCAGAACAGCAAATGTAAAATGAACACAAATATGTTATTTCAAATGTTCTACAGAACCCAACTAACTGTCTAGCAATAGTCATGGCAGACAGAGGAGCGAAACTCCACATCCAGATAATTACCAGCTACTATATAAAGAAAAGATTGCTAAATCCAAGTAAATAAGGTAACTACTCAACAGAGTACTAAAGGCAAGAGCGGTCAATTTGAGAGTCACGAGGTACTAGATTAGCTTTTTAGACTCTAGATGATAATCTAGTAGTTGTCTAGACATAAACAAAACATATATTCAAAAAAAGATTTAAAGGAATAAAAAAAGGAAAACAAAATGGGAAAACATACCTTTCACAACCATTTCCATGGAAACATAGCCACCCATTTTATCAATTATTTTGGAATCCACTTTCAATGCTAAATCCGTTAGAACAAACTGCAGGCAGAAAAGCTTTATTTAGATAAGACTTCAGGTAGAATGGAAAGTTCATCAAGAAGAATAACACTTAGTTTGCGGCTTCGTGCAACTTATCAATTGAAAAGGAATTAATTAGTGTATAGATTAGCACTTACATTTGTGTCATGTAGAACTCTGCAATTAATTACAGAGTGCTATAAGGGGTGGGTATTGAATTTGTGACCCTATTTGCAACAGATAACAAGATAAAGCCCTTGCACAGAGCATTTAATGCCTCAGATACCAGAACGTATGAAAAGATAAACCAACAATTGATGTTATTTGTGTTCAAAAGAAAAATTTTGATATATGACAAAACAATACTTAATGCACCAGAGAATCATGCTGAATCATCAACATCTTAAGAAGTAAAATTAATTAATGGCCAAAGTTATATTTAGTTCTCGCATTCTTCCAAAGAGTTTCGCCAGACAAGCTTTGATAATTTAGATATCTCAACTCAACTCAACTCCACCTTTGATTCCAACTAGTTGGGGACCTGGGGTACGCTGAAAAGAAATCCCATGTGCAATAAAAGTAGAAAGTTGTACATGCATTGATATGTACAACATTATGTTCAATTAATAGGCATGTGACAATATGTTGCAAAAGGCATTGCAAATACGTTAATAGGAACACACATTCCTCAATTAAATTGCTTTTGAAAATAAATCTTGGTGCCTCCCTAACAAACAGGACTGTACACGGTTTTATAAAAATTAAATCTCACCTCAGGGCAAAGCACGTTTATCCGAATTCCTTGTTTCTTGTAGGGAGCAAGTGATCTGGTAAATAGAACAACACCCCCTGTTAAGATTATGTTCATTAAGTAACACAAACCTTTGCATAAATATAGATCAGTATATGTGTTTGTGTTTAAATAGAAAAAGGAAAATGAAGTAAATCTAGGGAACTGATTAGGACACAGAATAAAAGTTGCAGTTTGTGATTATAAATACAATTCTACTCTATCAAATTTATAATTAGTGTTGGAACTTGAAATTTACTATTTAATTTATGATTTTCATGTTTTTCAAATTGGGATTCAGAACCACTTAAAGTTAGCTTCAATAATTTTGAAAATGAAGTTTACGCAACTGGTTCTATAATTACATTTCCATTTCCCACAGTGCTCATATATCTAAATATCGGAATTCAGACACTCAATTCCGATTATAAGAAACAAATCTATCCCCACGTCTTAGTGCTTGCCTTCTAATATAATCCCTGATGGTGAAATCAGAGTAGGAGAAAAGATCAAACCTTTGGAACAAGAGTAGATAGGGTCCCCATACATCGGATAGAGTCCTGAAGCAGATCCCATATTTATGATGACGCCAGGCTTCTTTGCAGCTTGCATGGTTTGGATCTGCTCATAGAGATTACATGACAGTTAGTATAGAGAATGGCAATTTAAAACAATATGCAAGATTTAGCACAACCTATAAAGATAAAGAAACCGATTTGCAACAAGATATAGATCGATACCCAATAGTGCATCAAGAATTGACTGAACTCTAAGAACTAGCTAATATAAAAAGTAATTGATGAATTTTATTTGAAGTATTTATTATACAAAATGTAATGTCTATGATCAACTTCAAGCATACCGCAAGACGAGTACAGTCAACAATAGCAACAAGGTCGACATTGAGAGTGTGCCTCCACGAACGTGAACCATCAGTTTGATCCTTATTAAATGGCACAGGATTATTAATGCCAGCGCTATTAATACAGATATCCAACCCTCCATACGTGGCTACATGGGTCCTAAAAGCAGCAGTCAATTCTCCTGCTCACAAAAGAAAGAATACTTCAGCAAACTAGAAACTCCCATATTACAGTGAAATATTTATGTAATAAGTAAATATACACCAAATATAAATTAGAAACAATGCCAGAGTATACTTAAAGTTAGCATACTTACACATGTACCCTAAAAGATATTGATTTAGCCTTTCTGATTGTTTTAAACTAGTGAAAGAAAGTTGAAATCTAATTGTGTGATATCCTCATTATAGGAGTATTACTGAGCTCCAAGGCATACGAGAAGATTTCCTCAACATTTGTTAGCAGCAGCACGTTATGGATCATCGTTGAAGTTATGAAGATGTTGAGAAACTTCATAACTTCAACAACTCTGAAGATGTTTAATCAATTGGCGGTGCAATTGAGATATCTGTTATTGGTGAAGCCTGAATTGCTTAATTCATACAGTTTCTGAAGCTTCATTAATAACAGGTCTCTCATCCGACTGCCAACTAATTAAACATCTTCAGAGATATTTAATCAGGTATGTTGAAGTTATGGGAGTAAACCAATAGTTTACCATAACTTTTGCTTTGTGCTTGCTTCTTTCACTTTTCAGCTATTCAAACATCAACCAAATAACAATACTAATAACAGCAATAACAATAACAACTGTAGTTTTTGTTTTTATCAGTAAAACATTATACAAAAGGGCACGCCATGACAACAACTGTAGTTTATTCATTAATGAAGCCAAAAACCTTTGACAAATGCTACATATAGGCATTCCATCTGCGATCGGATCAAGTGACTAACAGTTAACACCATAACAAATATTGCTGCATGTTTGAGAAAGTAAATTATACAACCTTCTCTTTCTTTCTGTTTGTTTTCTATTCTCGTAGATATGAAACTACAGCAACCTCAAATGTGTATGTGGTGAAATACTTGCAAAGAAGAAGGGAAAATCAGCATCCTCAGAACTCATGATATCGGACAGAGGTACATGTCTATAAACATTTCCATCAGTATACATATTAACTACTAATTAATTCCACCCAGTCTTATATCCAGTTCTATTTCAACTGCTTCATCTTGAGTATTTTAAACAAAACAGTTGATGAAATTATTTTCTAAACGTGAAAGAAGCAACTTACCTCCATTAGTGACGTCACATTTGATAAACACAGCAGATGGGAATTCCAACTTAGAATGGAACTTCGCATTCTCTTTCTCTACAAGAGCTGCAACTTCCTTTCCTCTTTCCTCAGAGTAATCAACAACTGAAACAAATATCCCCTTCTGTGCAAGAGCCAAACTAAGAGCTTTGCCTACATGTGAACCACCACAGTGCAAAAAAAAGTTATTAACACACTCACAAATCTGGATCAGATTCATAGTAGTTGTAACACTAATATATTCACATAAAAATAACATCAAACATATTCTTATATCATTCTAGGCATCATCAAACACATCTTTGTTTACTTAGCCCCCAAAAAAACACATCTTTGTTTAGTGATATGTTTAAATGTGACCTTTAGCTAGTTTAGCTGTCCAGGCAACAGTCCCAACAGCAAATTTTATTCATGACTCTTAACTGATATGTTCACATGTGACCTTTAGCTAGTTTAGCCGTCTAGGCAACAGTCCCAACAGTAAATTTTATTCATGACTCTTAACTACCAAGGGAGTGGGGAGCCTAACAAATATATATGTGTATATATATATATACACACATAATATTGTAAGTCTATGTAAACATTCATTTCTCAAAGATCACATGTATTTTAGTAACTTGATCACATTTTCAAATTCTACCATCATTGTTGGAATTAAGAATTGGAGTGTCAATATTTGAATTAACTCTGTGCATTAAACAATCAATTATCCAGCTGAACTCGAGGCAGCCTGTCTATTTGAATTTCAAAATCATTATGATCACTTGCCAAAGTAATCATTACAAAAATATATAAAATAAAAAACAGTAATTTTTTAAGGCCGGCAATCAGTACTCAGACTCTCTTTCATCATCGTCAACATTGCAAACTATACAAATACAATAGACGATCTAAGAAAACAACTGTAGTCTGTATACATAAAAACTGATGAATATCTCGAGCATAGGGAATAACGAAATGTTCAATTTCTGATCGAAATGGAATATAATCAATAAGAAAAAGCTAGAAATTTACCTATTCCAGAAGCACCACCAGTGACAATAGCTGATAGACCTGGCTTAAGCTCCATTTTTCTCAGTGTTTAGGGGCTTATTGGATAGAGAAATATATAGAAGGAGATGAGACGTCAATTCGGTTTCTCCTCAATTATGAAGCTATTTTGTTTATTTCAAAATTTTGTGCCACGTAATTTTATCCGGTTATTTGTCGTCATTTTCAGTAGAAAAATTGTGAAGGGGAATAGGGCGGATTCATCTGTCGCCTTGTGGTTCGAGCCGGCGCGCTTTGATCCGGATCTGAATATGACGGGTATTACCCATGGGCCATAATTTAGAATTTTCTACGCAAAGACCACACTACACATTATGCTTCGTGATTATACATGATTAATTGTAGTGAAAATAGATATAAAAAAAATATTGTCCACTTAAAAAATCGACAGTTATTGAAAGTATAATATACTCTCTCGACATCAAATTTTAAAATTTTAAATATTTTTAAACTCAAATTGATATGATTGATTTATGTAATTTATGTCAATATAATTATAAATATAATAAATTACTTAAAAATATTATTAATAATAAAATTTATTATTTTTTAAACTTACATAAATCATGTCAATTTTAAATTATCTAAAATTATTTTTAAAAAAGTAATATTAATCTTATGATTTGGAGCAAATAGAGTATAAAATATAATTAATATAAAAGATTGCTAGCGGCTTTTTTATGTTAACTATTGTTTAACTTTGTGTGAAAATATATTTATTTGGAAATAAGTAAATGAAATTTTTATTATTTTTTCTATTATAACTGAACTGATCATAACAAATAGAAGAAATTTAATAATGAGTTGTTTTTTTGACTTTTGTGTTAGGACTTCGGAGTACACTTCTGTCTCATGTAAAATGTGCCACGCCTCGAGATTACAACTGACATAAAATGTGACGCCCCCAAAATAGGTATCAACACCCATTTTGAGTCGTAAAAATCGTGAGTATAGAAAGCAAACTACAACTTTGACAATACGGATGTCGTGTAGAATACGACAACTATTTATGAGTTTGAATACAAATATTGTCTTACATAACAATATACACACCCAAATAAGTCCTCATTAATTATTCATACACTATTTTACGTAAGTAGTGAGGACAATTTAAAACATCTTCCTAGAACCATCACTCCATACCCCAGACTCGATCCTCGCTTTATGTTCTCACCTCCCGAGAAGAAAAATAGAACAAAAAGGAAAAGGATGCTCAATTAGCCCGAGTAAAGAATATTATGACTAAGATAATATACAACAAATTATCGTTAGTCTTCAACGAGGAAAAATCTAATAGAATACAATAGACAACAAGTTTTAGATCAACAAATGCAATGAAACAACAATCCATTAGAAGAGTCACGCAGAGAAAGAATTCTACTGTCTTCTAAGGTTTAAAAGTCCATCATCGATAGTTTATCCTCGTAATAACAATCGATATACATCTTTAATCATCTTTGTACTCTGCACCAAAGATATTCATTTGTATCACCGGGTTTGGTCATGTTCATCTCAACACTGCTCATCTTTGCTTTCTGAAGCCCAAAGATATTCATCGATTAATCGTTCATGCTGCACTACTGAAGCCAAAGATATTCATTTATATCACCATTTAGGGTCGAGGATGATGAAAACATTTTTAAAAAAGCGAATCCGGTGAAACAAAATGACAAGGATTAAGGATTAAGGATTCGTACTTTGTTTTACCCACTGTCCAAAAATACTTGAAAATAATCATATTGGTGTAAAATTCAAGAATGATCAAAACATGGATACAATCAAATCTAGTATCCAGAATAGATATTTTGGACAAAAAGAAAAATTTTATTTTTTTAATTGAATAGTCTTAAATATTCGTGAATAAAGGTCGATAGTATATCGTGAATAGTCAAGATATCGTGAATAGTAACTCCCGACACAACAAGTTCCAAATTTGATAAAAAAGTTCACCAATACTTCGGCATAATGATATTGAAGAAAAAATATCATTTAAGAAGAAAATAATACCCCTTACCTCAAAATAATCGTCTTACAATTTGAATTTCGGTATAGTCTTGTGAAACCCGCAGTATATAAACACTCAAAGTATACTCACAAGAATATTTCGATAATTTAGAGAGAAAGAGAGAAAACTTAGTTTCTGGTGTGATTTTCAATTCTAACTTAGCCCTCTATTTATAGGAAAATGTTAGAACGCCAAAGGAGACTAAATTAATAAATTATTATTATTAAAATCAAATTTCTACGCATGCTAGCCATCAAAGACCAGCATGCCACTCTTGAAAATAATTTTCCAGCAGCCCACATGTTGTCAAACAAGAGTGGGTCCCACCCATTATTTAATAAAAATTATTTTATCTTCCGAAACTTCAATAATTAAGTAGAAAATAGCTCGTTTATCGAAAAATTGAAACTCGCGATTTTCCATGGGAAATTCCATTCTCTACAACTTTGCAGAAGAAAATTTTTCCAAATTCCAAACAGAAATTGACCGAAATCCATAAACGGACGATTTTACAGTCTATAATCAATTTTCGGTCAAGAATTGTGTCCACCGACACACAAAACATATGTTAAACATTTAATGCCACAAAATACTCTACCTCCTCATATAATCATATATCCCACAATCATTATAAAAATATCACCGTTAATATATTATTAAAATAATATATTTAAATGTATTATTTTATCAGAAAAAGATAAAATATTAATTTTCAACAATTGTCACATTAAAAATTTTCTCCATCTATATCCACATAAAATAAATATTTTCTTTATCATAATAATCAATAATTAATTATTCAAAAATAATATCTGAGAATCACAAGATCGACAACCGAGCCGTTCCTCAGAAGAGGGCTTTCCAATAAGGATTTCTCTTACTTCTTTGGCCGTAATTAGGTGACCAAACCTCTCCTTAGGCGAACTTTCTAGACATTGCCAATAATGTTATCTCGATAATATTATTCAAATAATATGAATTATTGATTTGATAATAGAAAATCTTTGTGTAATGACAATTATTGAAACAATAATAATATAAATATCAATGCAAACAATTATTGAATCAATAAGATAAAATAATGAACAAGTAATTATTGTAACAAATTATTGAGTAGTGCCTTCTTACGTAAGGATCAATAATTCAACAATCATTGTAATACCTGCTGTGTGTCTTCGCAAGAACCACGCCAGCGTATTCAGTATTTTAACCACCGTGTAACCCAACAAAGTGTTAATCGGTAATAATTTACGTCGTTATTTATAAAACTCAATCTTTGTCGTTTTCCTTCATCCAACCGTTTTTAAGTTATGGGGCCCACTGATAATGATTGGCTACCGTCAGCACGGAGGAGATTCGACAAAAAGAATATTCCACGACCAAACGAATATTCCCCACAATAATGAATATTTTATAACCACTTTCTTATTTTGTAAACTTTGCACATTTCACCCATAACCAAAAAAATTATATCAAATTAACCCCTTATTAATTTAGAATAATGAATAAAGAAAAATTTAATTTTATTTATAATAAGTTCAGTCTTACAACCTCCCTCTTATGAAATTTCGTCCTCGAAATTGACATACGATACACAGTATATCGAAAAGGTGAGGGTACTTGCTTTCATCTCAATTCCAACTCCATGTCATTTCCTCAATCGCATGGTTTCTCCACAAAACCTTAACTTGTGGTATAACCTTCGTATGCGTAAGACATGCTCTTTCCTATCCAAAATCTCAGCAAGTATCTCCTCGTAGGTTAAATCTTCTATATCTCGTCGGTTCTAATGCAATAATGTGGTTCGGGTCTTTCACATATTTACTGAAGCATAGATATGTGGAATACATTGTGAACACGAGACATACTTGGAGGTAACGCGAGTCATATAAGCTACGTTCCCTATTGATTCAAGAATCTCAAATGGACCAACAAACCTTGGATTGAGCTTTCCTCTTTTCCCAAATCTTGTAACTCCCTTCCATGGAGCAATACGTAACAATACATGATCTCCAATATTAAACTCCACGTCCTTTCTATAAAGATTAGCATAACTCTTTTGTCGATCTTGTGAAGTTTGAATACGTTGTCGAATCATTTGGATCTTTTCTGTAGTCATGCGTACTAATTCTGGTCCCAACAATATTGCTTCTCCCACCTCGTCCCCAAAGATATTGAGAAGCGACATTTAAATCCATACAACGCCTCAAATGGAGCCATGCCTATACTTTAACGATAATCGTTGTTGTTGTAGGAGAATTCCACCGAGTGGTAGGTACTTATCAACTTCCTTTGAAATCTAGGACCTGAGTCTTAATAGATCTTGAGGGTTTGAATAATCTCCGACGATTGTCCGTCTGCTTTGAGGATGGTATCTTTGAATCAATCGTAAATCCGTGCCCATAGCTTTCGCAAGCTAACCCAAAATCTTGAAGTGAATCTCGGTCACGATCCGAAACTATGGATCTTGGCATGCCATGCAATCGCATAATCTCATTCACGTCACATCTGAGCGAGGCGTTCGAGGAATAAGTCTCAGCGTGTCGGTAAGAAATGGGCGGACTTGGTTAATCTATCAACAATAACCCAAATTGCATCTACGCCTTGAGAAACTTTGGGAAGACACAGTAACAAAATCCATAGTAATGTGTTCCCATTTCCATTCAGGAATCTCAAGTGGTTGCGATGGACCTTTTGGCACTTGATGTTCGCCTTTTACACGTTGATGAGTTAAACATCTTGAGATAAACTCCGCAATCTCTCTCTTCATATTGTTCCACCAAAATGTATGTCGAATATCATGATACATTTTGGTACTTCCACGATGGATCGCAAGCGGGGTGTTGTGTGCCTCCATCATGATTTTATGCTTGTGTCGAATCGTTAGGAGCATAAAGTCTAGAATTGACTCGAAGTATTCCTTCCTCATCAATTCTTGCTTAGGAATAGCTCCTTCTTGCACTTTCTTCTTCATACGCATCGTACCCCTGTCAGTCCGTAGCTTCGAAAGCGACTTTAACTTTATCGATTAAAATCGGTTTCTACTCGTATATTCGCCATCATCATGGGACCCCAGAGTCTTTAATTCTATCTTCATCCTTTGTAAGTCGTATAAAATGGGCCTTTCGTTGACAACATCAAGACTTCAGACTTGATATGATCTTCTACTCATCGCGTCACTACCACATTCGCTTTTCGAGGATGATATTGAATAGTGTGATCATAATCTTTTAATGACTCCGACCAACGTCATTGCCGCGATGTTGAGTTCTTTTTGGGTGAAGAAATATTTGAGGCTTTTATGGTCCAGTATAAATCTCCACTTTCTCTCCATACAAGTAGTGTCTCCATATCTTCAACGCGAATATGATCGGCCGCCAATTCGACATCATGAGTAGGATAATTCCTCTCATATTCTTTGAGTTGTCGTGAGGCATAGGCTATGACTTTCCCATGTTGCATGAGAACACATCCTAACCCCTTTCCAGAAGCATCGCTGTAGATAACAAATCCATCTGAACCAGATGGTATTGTCGAAACAGTCTTGCCGAAATGAGTCTCCTCTTGAGCTCTTGGAAGCTCTTCGCATTCCTCGCTACATAGAATTTTGCATCCTTCCGAGTCAATTTGAGTTAAGAGATAGCGATTCGAGAAAATCCTTCCACAAATCTCCGATAATAACCGGCTAAGCCCAGAAAATTGCGCAGACTTTGATCCCCAGACTTGATTTGCTCCCCTAACTTTGTATTGCTTCAATCTTGGCGGGTCAACAGATACTCCTTGTTTTGACACCACGTGCCCAAGGAATGCTACTTCCTCAAGACAGAACTCGCATTTCTTCAGTTTGGCATAAAGCTTGTGTTCACGAAGTCTTTGTAGTACCAGCTTCAAATGGTGCTCATGATCTTCACGTCTTTTGGAATAGATGAGGATGTCATCAATAAAGACAACAACGAACTGATCCAAATATTCCTTAAATACACGGTTCATCATATCCATGAAAGCAGCAGAGCATTAGTCAATCCAAAAGACATGACCAAGAATTCATAATGCCCGTATCGAGTCCCTGAATGCCGTCTTTGGAATATCCTCAGTTTTAATCTTGGTGATGATATCCGTAAGCTAAGATCGATCTTTGAAAAGAATTGCGGCTCCTTAGAATCGGGTCGAACAGTCATCAATGCGAGGTAGCGGATACTATTCTTGATGGTGACATGGTTCAATTCTCGATAGTCAATCTGAAAGTCGCATACTCCCCGTCTTTCTTCTTTACTGAATAAAAGCAGGAGCACCCCAAGGAGGCGTCTTCAGGACGAATGAAACCCGATGTCTAATAACTCCTGTGGTTGGACTTTTAACTCACGAAGTTCAATAGGAGCCATTCGATATGGGGTTTTAGAAATGGGCTTTGTGCGGTTCAAGGTCAATAAAGAATTCAACATCACGTTAAGGGGTAGGCCAGGAAGTTCTTCGTGAAATACATCAGAGGAATTCTTTAACCACGAAATATTATTCAAATCGACTTGTCTTTATTCAAATCCATAACATGGGCTAAGAAAGCTTGACATCCGTTTTCAATAAGCGAATAGCTTTGTGGCTTGATATGACAAAATGATCGATTTTAGTGGTTTAGTGGTTTGAATTCAGTATGGACGAGTTGGTTAGGAATATAAAACTAACAACCTTACGAAAACAATCAATTTTGGGATGATGAGTGGTTAACCAATCAATTCCTAAAATCACATCAAAATCAAGTATCTTTAAAGAGATAAGATCAACAGTAATGTGATAGTGCCAACTTGGATCATGCAAGATTTATAAAGCGTAGATGTAACGAAGGTTTCACCCAACGGAGTTTCAACAGATAAATCAAAATCTAATTTCTCCCGAGTCAAGTTTAAGCGTTGAGCACAAGCGAGGAGAGATAAAAGAATGGGTAGAATCCCAGTATCTAGTAAGGTATAAACTTCGCAAGAATTCAAGATTAGCTTACCCGTGATCACCTCGTTTGGGTTCCTCACGTTTTGTCGATCACGACAAATATTTCTTCCGAGGCTCTTTGATTTCGACTTATCGGGGACGACCCTTGGAATCACCACTCTGGCCGAACTTGGTTTCGATGCGAAGACAATCTCGAGTGATGTGGCCTTCCTTTCCACAGTTGTAATATACCTTGGATTGTTGTGGGCGGTTTGGGGTGATATGTCCCTCCTTCCCGCATTTGTAACATCTAAGCTGGCGGTCGTTCTCCTCCCCAGCATTTGTTGTTGGTCTTTGGTCGCCGTTGATATCTTCCCGTCATTGTTGAATCTTCTCTTCTACGAAATTTCCACTTGAGTCACCTCTCCTATTATCATGTCCACGATTACCACACGAGTGGTTACCGCTTTGTCCGTATTCTTTCCTCCTGTTGGTTATCATCGTTCGATGACTACCACGATTGTGGTCCTCGGTTGAGTATACTTTCACTATCTCGATTTCTAATAAGCGAGCCCATTGACAACATGTCTGAATGAGAGAAAATTTATGAGAGATAAGGTATTGACGAATCTACGGTTTTAGACCTCTCGAAACATACGCGTCATTCGTTCCTCATTCTCCACCAAATGAGGTGCAAACTCGATAACTCTGCGAACTTTGCCTCGTCATCGAGACACCGTCATGTTGTTCGTTCGAGTCTAATAAACTCTACCTCCTTCGTATATGCCGAATACTTTACGGAAAGTACTTGTCATTGAACGATTCAAATCTTTCCCGAGACATGTTAAGTGCATCTGTTGGTACGCTTCATGATTCCCACCAATGTCTGCTTCACCACGAAACATAAAGGTGGCGAATGGAACCTACATTCCTCCGTGCACCCCAAGACATCGAATATCTTGGTAATTTGCTTGACCCACGTTTACGCCTTGATCGGATCCGGCTTTCCATGGAAATCTGGTGGTCCCAACTCCTTAAAAGCGCTTTTTGTGACGGGAATCAGTGCATTGCCATCATTTCCACCCGTATTTTGTACACGAGTCTCCTTGTTCGATTTTGCATGAGCTGCAAAAGCTTTCTAAACATCCGCCGTTCATCATTTCTTTCGATTGGCGTTGTTCACGGGAGGAACATTGCCACTGTTGCCACGTTCGCGCTCGTTGGTGAGAGAAGGCGTCTCCACGATCTCATAAACTCCATTGTTAACGTTCTCGTGACCATTCTTAAACATGTCATAAAACAAGGGTTAATTAAACAAATTAACATATCACATAATATCCTATATTATGACCAGACCAACAAATAAGCTTAGGTAGGACACACCTAGCGAAGGATTTACTCGTCTCTCCCTCCTAGTTCTATTCCCGATCTCATGCGAAATTATATCCCTAAGCTCGATAATACCAACTGTGATGCCCCAAAATAGGTATACAACACCCATTACGAGTCGCCAAAATACATGGTATAGAAAGCAAACTACAACTTTGACAATACTGAGATGTAGTGTAGAATACGACAATACTGTTTGTGAGTTTGAATACAAATATTGTCTTCTCAGACAATATACACACCCAAATAAGTCCTCATTAATTATTCATACACTATTTTACGTAAGTAGTGAGAATGACTAAAACATCTTCCTAGAACCATCACTCCATACCCCGACTCGATCCTACTTATGTTCTCACCTCCCGAGAAGAAAAATGGAACAAAAAGGAAAAGGGTGAGCTCAATAGCCCCAAAAAGAATATTATGACTAAGATAATATACAACAAATTATCGTTAGTCTTCAACGAGGAAAAATCTAATAGAATACAATAGACAACAAGTTTTAGATCAACAAATGCGGTGGAAATAAAGAATCCATTAGAAAGAGTCGCGTAGAAAGAATTCTCTTTGTCTTCTAAGGTTTAAAAGTCCATCATCAATAGTTTATCCCTGTAATAACAATCAATATACATCTTTAATCATCTTTGCACTTCTGGGCCAAAGATATTCATTTGTATCACCAGGTTGGTCATGTTCATCTCAACACTGTTCATCTTTTGACTACTGAGCCAAAGATATTCATCGATTAATCGTTCATCTTTGCACTTATGTGCCAAAGATATTCATTTATATCACCATTTAGGACCGAGGATGATGAAAAACATTTTTAAAAAAGCGAATCCGGTGAAACAAAATGACAAGGATTAAGGATTAAGGATTCGTACTTTTGTTTTACCCGTGTCCAAAAATACTTGAAAATAATCATATTGGTGTAAAATTCAAGAATGATCAAAACATGGATACAATCAAATCTAGTATCCGAATAGATATTTTGGACAAAAAGAAAAATTTTTATTTTTTAAATTGAATAGTCTTAAATGATTCGTGAATAATGTCGATATCACGTGAATAGTCTTGAGTATCGTGAATAAGTAACCCCGACACAACAAGTTCCAAATTTGATAAAAAGTTCACCAATACTTGGCATAATGATATTGAAGAAAAATATCATTTAAGAAGAAAATAATACCCCTTACCTCAAAATAATCGTCTTACATTGAATTTCGGTATAGTCTTGTGAGAAACCCAAGATAGTATAAAGAACACTCAAAGTATACTCACAAGAATACGCTCGATAATTTAGAGAGAGAAAGAGAAAACTTAGTTTCGGTGTGATTTTCAATTCTAACAGCCCTCTATTTATAGGAAAATGTTAACGCCATGAAGAGACTAAATTAATAAATTATTATTATTAAAATCAAATTTCTACGCATGCTAGCCATCAAAGACCAGCATGCCACTCTTGAAAATAATTTTTCGAAAGAGCCCACATGTTGTCAAACAAGAGTGGGTCCCACCCATTATTTAATAAAAATTATTTTATCTTCCGAAACTTCAATAATTGTAGAAAATAGCTCGTTTATCGGAAAAATTGAAACTCATGACTTTCCATGGGAAATTCCATTCTCTACAACTTTGCAAAAAGAAAAATTTTCCAAATTCCAAGCAGAAATTGATCGAAATCCATAAGCAGACGATTTTACGCCTATAATCAATTTTCTATTCAAGAATTGTGTCCCAAACACACAAAACATATGTTAAACATTTAATGCCACAAAATACTCTACCTCCTCATATAATCATATATCCCACAATCATTATAAAAATATCACAGTTAATATATTATTAAAATAATATATTTAAATGTATTATTTTATCGAGAAAAAGATAAAATATTAATTTTCAACAATTGTCACATTAAAAATTTTCTCCATCCATATCCACATAAAATAAATATTTTCTTTATCATAATAATCAATAATTAATTATTCAAAAATAATATTCTGAGAATCAAGATCGACAACCGTGTAGTTAAAGGAAAGAGAACTTTCGATAAGGATTTCACTTCTTTGGCGCCTTGATTAGGTGACCAAACCTCTCCTTAGAGCAGAACTTTCTAGACATTGCCAATAATGTTATCGATAATATTATTCAAATAATATGAATTATTGATTTGATAATAGAAAATCTTGTGTAATGACAATTATTGAAACAATAATAATATAAATATCAATGCAACAATTATTGAATCAATAAGATAAAATAATGACGATAATTCTTGTAACAATTATTGAGTAGTGGCCTTCACGTAAGGATCAATAATTCAACAATCAATATTGCTAATATCAGGCAAGTGTCTTCTCGCAAGAACTAACGCAGACATCGTATTTTAACCACCGAGTAACCCAAAAGTGTTAATCGGTAATAATTTACGTCGTTATTTATAAAACTCAATCTTTGTCGTTTTCCTTCATCCAACCGATTTTTTTCGTTATGGGGCCCACCAATGATTTGCGCTGCTGTCGCAGACGGAGATTCAATACAAAAAGAATATTCCACCACGAAAACGAATATTCCCAAACAATAATGAATATTTTATAACCACTTTCTTATTTTGTAAACTTTGCACATTTCACCCATAACCAAAAAATTATATCAAATTAACCCTTATTAATTTAGAATAATGAATAAAGAAAAATTTAATTTTATTTATAATAAGTTGGGTCTTCTGACCTCCCTCCTTATGAAATTTCGTCCTCGAAATTGACATACGATACTGTATATCGAAAAGGTGAGGGTACTTGCTTTCATCTCCAATTCCAACTCCCATGTCATTTCCTCAATTGCATGGTTTCTCCACAAAACCTTAACTTGTGGTATAACCTTCGTCGTAAGACATGCTTCTTTCCTATCCAAAATCTCAGCGGGTATCTCCTCGTAGGTTAAATCTTCTGCTATCTCAAATGCGGTTCTAATCTGATAATGTGGTTCGGGTCTTTCACATATTTACTGAAGCATAGATATGTGGAATACATTGTGAACACGAGACATACTTGGAGGTAACGCGAGTCTATAAAGCTACGTTCCCTATTGATCCGAGAATCTCAAATGGACCAACAAACCTTGGATTGAGCTTTCCTCTTTTCCCAAATCTTGTAACTCCCTTCCATGGAGCAATACGTAACAATACATGATCTCCAATATTAAACTCCACGCCCTTTCTATAAAGATTAGAATAACTCTTTGTCGATCTTGTGAAGTTTGAATACGTTGTCGAATCATTTGGATCTTTTACGTAGTAAATGCGATTTAATTACGGTCCCAACAATATTGCTTCTCCCACCTCGTCCCAAAGATTTGGAGAAGCGACATTTTAAATCATACAACGCCTCAAATGGAGCCATGCCTATACTTAACGATAGCTTCGTTGTTGTAGGAGAATTCCACCGGTGGTAGGTACTTATCCCAACTTCCTTTGAAATCTAGGACCACGAGTCTTAATAGATCTTTGAGGGTTTGAATAGTCCTCTCTACGATTGTCAGGTCCGTTTGAGGATGGTATCTTTGCGCCGAATAAATAAATCCGTGCCCTCGTAGCTTTCTGCAAGCTAACCCAAAATCTTGAAGTGAATCTCGGGTCACGATCCAAAACTATGGATCTTGGCATGCCATGCAATCGCATAATCTCATTCACGTATATCTGAGCAAGGCGTTCGAGGAATAAGTCTCGCGTGTCGGTAAGAAATGGGCGGAACTTGGTTAATCTATCAACAATAACCCAAATTGCATCTACGCCTTGAGAAACTTTGGGAAGACACAGTAACAAAATCCATAGTAATGTGTTCCCATTTCCATTCGGAATCTCAAGTGGTTCTGAATGGACCTTTTGGCACTTGATCTTCGCGCTTTACACGTTGAGCCAGGTTAAACATCTTGAGATAAACTCCGCAATCTCTCTCTTCATATTGTTCCACCAAAATGTATGTCGAATATCATGATACATTTGGTACTTCCATCGATGGATTGCAAAGCGGGGTGTTGTGTGCCTCCATCATGATTTTATGCTTCAGTCGGAATCGTTAGAACATGAAAGTCTAGAATTGATTTCAAGTATTCCTTCCTCATCAATTCTTGCTTAGGAATAGCTCCTTCTTGCACTTTCTTCTTCATACGCATGTTTGGTCCGAATTAGTAAGCTGGCAACTTTAACTTTATCGATTAAAATCGGTTCTACTCGTATATTCGCCATCATCATGTGGGACCACGAGTCTTTAATTCTATCTTCATCCTTTGTAAGTCGTATAAAATGGGCCTTCATTTCGTTAACAATCTTTTTTCAGATTGCGATATGATCTTCTACTCAATCGTCTACCTACTACATTCGCTTTTCGAGGATGATATTGAATAGTGTGATCATAATCTTTTATGACTCGACCAACGACGTGCTTGCGCATGTTGAGTTCTTTTGGGTGAAGAAATATTTGAGGCTTTTATGGTCCGTATAAATCTCCACTTTCTCTCCATACAAGTAGTGTCTCCGTATCTTCAACCTTGAATCATTGCCGCCCTAATTCGACATCATGAGTAGGATAATTCCTCTCATATTCTTTGAGTTGTCGTGAGGCATAGGCTATGACTTTCCCATGTTGCATGAGAACACATCCTAACCCCTTTCCGGAAGCATCATTTGTAGATAACAAATCCATCCCGAACGGATGGTATTGTCGAAACAGTCTTAGAAATGAGTCTCCTCTTGAGCTCTTGGAAGCTCTTCTCGCATTCCTCGCTACATAAGAATTTTGC
This sequence comes from Panax ginseng, assembly GCA_020205605.1. Taxonomy (NCBI): domain Eukaryota; kingdom Viridiplantae; phylum Streptophyta; class Magnoliopsida; order Apiales; family Araliaceae; genus Panax; species Panax ginseng. The sequence continues at coordinate 4,091,591 of CM035142.1, forward strand.
ATCCTTCCGAGTCATTTGAGTTAACGAGATAGCGATTCGAGAAAATCCTTCCACAAATCTCCGATAATAACCAATTTAAGCCAGTAAAGTCTGCGTCTTGATCCGCAAACTTGGTTGCTCCCAACTTTGTATTGCTCAATCTTCGCCGGGTCAACAGATACTCCTTGTTTTGACACCACGTGCCCAAGGAATGCTACTTCTCAAGACAGAACTCGCATTTCTTGACTTGGCATAAAGCTTGTGTTCACGAAGTCTTTGTAGTACCGACTTCAAATGGTGCTTCATGATCTTCACGTCTTTTGGAATAGATGAGGATGTCATCAATAAAGACAACAATGAGCCCGATCCAAATATTCCTTAAATACACGGTTCATCATATCCATGAAAGCGGCAGGAGCATTAGTCAATCCAAAAGACATGACCAAGAATTCATAATGCCGTGTCGAGTCACGAATGCCGTCTTTGGAATATCCTCAGTTTTAATCTTGGTGATGATATCCGAGCGAAGATCGATCTTTGAAAAGAATTGCGCTCCTCATGGCGGTCGAACAGGTCATCAATGCGAGGTAGCGGATACCTATTCTTGATGGTGACATGGTTCAATTCTCGATAGTAAATACAAAGTCGCATACTCCCGCGTCTTTCTTCTTTACTGAATAAAGCAGGAGCACCCCAAGGAGGCGTCTTGGGGCGAATGAAACCGATGTCTAATAACTCCGTAGTTGGACTTTTAACTCCGAAGTTCAATAGAGCCATTCGATATGGGGTTTTAGAAATGGGCTTTGTGCGGTTCAAGGTCAATAAAGAATTCAACATCACGTTACGGGGGTAGGCCAGGGAAGCTCTTCAGAAATACATCGTGGAATTCTTTAACCACGAAATATTATTCAAATCGACTTGTCTTTATTCAAATCCATAACATGGGCTAAGAAAGCTTGACATCCGTTTTTCAATAAGCGAATAGCTTTGTGGCTTGATATGAATGATGGATCGATTTTAGTGGTTTAGTGGTTTGAATTCATTATGACGAGTTGGTTAGGAATATAAAACTAACAACCTTACGAAAACAATCAATTTTGGCATGATGAGTGGTTAACCAATCAATTCCTAAAATCACATCAAAATCAAGTATCTTTAAAGAGATAAGATCAACAGGTAATGTGATAGTGCCAACTTGGATCATGCAAGATTTATAAAGCGTAGATGTAACGAAGGTTTCACCCAACGGAGTTTCAACGAGATAAATCAAAATCTAATTTCTCCGAGTCAAGTTTAAGCGTTGAGCACTGGCGGGAGAGATAAAAGAATGGGTAGAAGCAAATTATCTAGTAAGGTATAAACTTCGCAAGAATTCAAGATTAGCTTACCGTGATCACCTCGTTTGGGTTCCTCACGTTTTGTCCGATCCACGACAAACGCTCTTCCGAGAACTGGCGATTTCGACTTATCCGGGGACGACCCTTGGAATCACCACTCCTCTTTGAACTTGGTTTCGCGATAAGTACAATCTCGAGTGATGTGGCCTTCCTTTCCACGGTTGTAATATACCTTGGATTGTTGTGGGCGGTTTGAGGTGATATGTCCCTCCTTCCCGCATTTGTAACATCTAAGCTGGCGGTCGTTCTCCTCCCCTAGCATTTGTTGTTGGTCTTTGGTCTTTGCCGTTGATATCTTCCGTCATTGTTGAATCTTCTCTTTCGAAATTTCCACTTGAGTCACCTCTCCTATTATCATGTCCACGATTACCCACGAGTGGTTACCGCTTTGTCCGTATTCTTTCCTCCTCATTTGGTTATCATCGTTACGATGACTACCGATTGTGGTCCCCTCGGTTGAGTATACTCACTTATCTCGTTCTAATAATCGAGCCACATTGACAACATCATCCGAATACGAGAGAAAATTTATGAGAGATAAGGTATTGACGAATCTCGGTTTTAGACCTCTCGAAACATACGCGTCATTCGTTCCTCATTCTCCACCAAATGAGGTGCGAACTGGATAACTCTGCGAACTTTGCCTCGTCTTTGAGACAACCGTCATGTTGTTACTCGTTCGAGTCTAATAAACTCTACCTCCTTCATATAGCGAATACTTTTCGGAAAGTACTTGTCATTGAACGATTCTGAAATCTTTCCCAAGACATGTTAAGCAGATCCGGTTGGTACGCCTTCTGATTCCCACCGATGTCTGCTTCACCACCACGAAACATAAAGGTGGCGAATGGAACCTTACATTTCCTCTGTGCACCCCAAGACATCGAATATCTTGGTAATTTGCTTGACCCACGTTTACGCCTTGATCGGATCCGCTTTCCATGGAAATCTGGTGGTCCCAACTCTTTAAAGCGCTTGGGTTTGTGATGGGCCGCAGTGCATTGCCATCATTTCCACCCGTGTATTTTGTACACACGAGTCTCCCGCATGCGATTTTGCATAAGGCGCAAAAAGCTTCTAAACATCCCATAGTTCATCATTTGCTCGATTGGCGTTGTTCACGGGAGAACATTGCCATTTGCTGTTGCACGTTCGCCTCGTTGGTGAGTGCAAAGGCGTCTCCACGATCTCATAAACTCCATTGTTAACGTTCTCGTGACCATTCTTAACATCATGTCATAAAACAAGGGTTAATTAAACAAATTAACATATCACATAATATCCTATATTATGAATGACCAACAAATAAGCTTAGGTAGGACACACTTAAGCGAAGGATTTACTCGTCTCTCCCCTCATAGTTCTATTCCAGATCTCCGCGGAGATTATATCCTAAGCTCGATAATTAATTGTGACACCCCAAAATAGGTATCAACACCCATTACGAGTCGCCAAAATACATGGTATAGAAAGCAAACTACAACTTTGACAATACGGATGTCGTGTAGAATACTTACAATACAATTTGTGAGTTTGAATACAAATATTGTCTTCAGACAATATACACACCCAAATAAGTCCTCATTAATTATTCATACACTATTTTACGAAGTAGTGAGGGCAACTAAAACATCTTCCTAGAACCATCACTCCATACCCCGACTCGATCCTGCCATGTTCTCACCTCACGAGAAGAAAAATGGAACAAAAAGGAAAGGGTGAGCTCAACTAGCCCGATAAAGAATATTATGACTAAGATAATATACAACAAATTATCGTTAGTCTTCAACAGGGGAAAAATCTAATAGAATACTGATAAGCAACAAGTTTTAGATCAACAAATGCAATGGAAGCAAGAATCCATTAGAAGAGTCAACGTAGAGAAAAGAATTCTACCATCTTCTAAGGTTTAAAAGTCCATCATCAATAGTTTATCCCCCTGTAATAACAATCAATATACATCTTTAATCATCTTTGCACTACTACAGCCAAAGATATTCATTTATATCACCGATTGGTCGTATTCATCTCAACACTGTTCATCTTTTGCACTATGTGCCAAAGATATTCATCGATTAATCGTTCATCTTTACTACTGTGCCAAAGATATTCATTTATATCACCATTTAGGGTGAGGATGATGAAAACATTTTTAAAGAAAGCGAATCCAAAGTGAAACAAAATGACAAGGATTAAGGATTAAGGATTAAGTACTTTGTTTTTACCCACGTCCAAAAAATACTTGAAAATAATCATATTGGTGTAAAATTCAAGAATGATCAAAACATGGATACAATCAAATCTAGTATCCGAATAGATATTTTGGACAAAAGAAAATTTTTTTTTTTTAGGTGAATAGTCTTGCAAGATTCGTAAATGAATAATTATGAGTATCGTGAATAGTCTTGGTATACGTGAATAAGTAACCCCGACACAACAAGTTCCAAATTTGATAAAAAGTTCACCAATACTTGGCATAATGATATTGAAGAAAAAATATCATTTAAGAAGAAAATAATACCCCTTACCTCAAAATAATCGTCTTACATTTGAATTTCGGTATAGTCTTGTGGCGACCCCATAGATATAAGAACACTCAAAGTATACTCACAAGAATACGCTCGATAATTTAGAGAGAGAAAGAGAGAAAACTTAGTTTACGGTGTGATTTTCAATTCTAACAGCCCTCATTTATAGGAAAATGTTAGAAGCCAAAAGGAGACTAAATTAATAAATTATTATTATTAAAATCAAATTTTACGCATGCTAGCCATCAAAGACCAGCATGCCACTCTTGAAAATAATTTTCCATTGACCCACATGTTGTCAAACAAGAGTGGGTCCCACCCATTATTTAATAAAATTATTTTATCTTTAGAAACTTCAATAATTCGTAGAAAATAGCTCGTTTATCGAGAAAAATTGAAACTCGCGACTTTCCATGGGAAATTCCATTCTCTACAACTTTGCAAAAGAAAATTTTTCCAAATTCCAAGCAGAAATTGATCGAAATCCATAAGCAGACGATTTTACGATCATAATCAATTTTTCGGTCGAGAATTGTGTCCCATAAACACACAAAACATATGTTAAACATTTAATGCCACAAAATACTCTACCTCCTCATATAATCATATATCCCACAATCATTATAAAAATATCACCGTTAATATATTATTAAAATAATATATTTAAATGTATTATTTTATCAGAAAAAGATAAAATATTAATTTTCAACAATTGTCACATTAAAAATTTTCTCCATCCATATCCACATAAAATAAATATTTTCTTTATCATAATAATCAATAATTAATTATTCAAAATAATATTCTGAGAATCACAGTGATCGACAACCGGTAGTTCCCAGAAAAGGGCTTTCAATAAGGATTTCTCCTTCTTGGTAAGCAATTAGGTGACCAAACCTCTCCTTGACAGAACTTTCTAGACATTGCCAATAATGTTATCGATAATATTATTCAAATAATATGAATTATTGATTTGATAATAGAAAATATTGTGTAATGACAATTATTGAAACAATAATAATATAAATATCAATGCGCAATTATTGAATCGATAAGATAAAATAATGAGCAAGTAATTCTTTGTAACAATTATTGAGTAAAGTGCCTTCTTTACGTAAGGATCAATAATTCAACAATCTTTGTGCAATACTACGTATATGCTATGCGAACCACGCAGACATCTTGTATTTTAACCACCGAAGTAACCCAACATGATTGTTAATCGGTAATAATTTACGTCGTTATTTATAAAACTCAATCTTTGTCGTTTTCCTTCATCCAACCGATTTTTTTCGTTATGGGGGCCTGATAATGATCATGCGTAAATCACGGAGATTCAAAACAAAAAAATATATTCCGACCAAACGAATATTTAAAACAATAATAAATATTTTATAACCACTTGCTTATTTTGTAAACTTTGCACATTTCACCCATAACCAAAGAATTATATCAAATTAACCCTTATTAATTTAGAATAATGAATAAAGAAAAATTCAATTTTATTTATAATAAATTGGGGTCTTACATAAAATATCAAATAAAAAAATATTAATCCATTATCTTACAAAAACGTATAACACCTTAATAACAAATAGTATATTGATATTTTAGTAAGACTTAACTAATACTTTTCTAGATTTGTTAATTTTCCTCAAGTTTTACTGTATTTATGTTCATTTGGGTAAAAAAAAAAACAGCCCTTTTTATTATTTATGTATTATTGATCAGAGTTATAAGATACTTAATAATGAGTATTTTTATTTTTATTTTTATTTTTTACTTTTGACTTGGGGGTTACACTTTTGTTTTATACAAATTGTGACATGACTTGAAAATACAAATAACATTAAAATGCTAAATGAAAAATGCTACTCTACTCCGTTCCGTTATCTTTTATTTATTTATTTCTCCCCAAAGTATCTTCAGGTTCACATTTTCAACTTGTTCAATACTATTCCTCCGAATTACGGTTTGACGTCGAAACGAGTACCTCTCCCAAAAGAATTTGTTATATTCACAAAAGCTCGAGACTGAGACTACTTATTTAAGCGATCAAAGTCTCTTGTACATTGATCAACATTCGTTGGTCTGTTCCGCTATCTAATAATATAACTCAACATCCTTCATAAAATAACTACAATGATTAAAAATAGATAGAAAATAACTACTATCATTAAACTAACTTATTGGTTGTATAACAAAACAAAACCCACTAAAACTTACTTTCATTTCATCACCTATTTTAAGTTATATTTCACCTCGTACACATTATTTGACCTTTGCTACTTCTTATATTTATATTACCTCCGTTTTATAATAAATTATTTTTTAGACTTCATATTTTTTTCTAAAATAAGTGATCCATGTTTCCTCATTGAGTGCACGAAAAGTTGTAGACGTATTATATAATCTTAATCATCATTACAAAATAAAAAAACATGTTGGAAGATAGTTATTAGAATCTAGACAAGTTAAATGAGATATGTCATATTTTTAGTGCGTCACTAAACAAATAGTGGCTAACATTTCTTATGAACAAAAAAATGGTAAATGAATAGTTTCAACAATTTTTCTTCTGTTTTTTTGTGTGATAAATTTCAACTAGTTGTTTAAAAATAAGTTATAATATATTTATTATTAAGAGCAAGAAAAATAACATTTTTCTTCTTGAGATTGTGTAAGACGAGCTAAAATGGTGTTTGATAAAACTGAGCAATTGAAATTTAAATGGTTAGTATATCTTAATAAAGTATATATCTAAGTAAAATAACATCCGAACTTAAAAAAAATATTTAATAACTAAAAAGTATAAGATGTCTTAATAGTATTATATTTAAAAATATCTCAAATTGATTTTTAAAAATCAATAATAATATTAAAATTTAAAATGGAGTACAATATTTAAATAGACTTCATATATTTAAAATTTTCATTAAGAGACAATTATCAATGATTTAAATTTATATATTTCTCTTACTGATTAATAGACGATAAAAGACAAATAAAATTTTATCAAATAACTATATCCTCTTATCAAAATCAGATGTTAAACTATTAAGAATTAAAGAAACATCACCTAAAAAAACAACAGTTATCTTTTCATTTTTTTCTCTCTTCCCAACAACTTCTCTTTTAGTACTATTTTACTCCATAACACACTCTAATAACTACCAATATCCCGGCACAAAACAAATCAGAAATAAATTATTTTTATTTTACCGATAAATATATAATTAATTTGAGTAGCACACGCATTCAATGTGTCCCGATGCTGACTATTAGCACCTCCTCTATATTTTAATATTTTTATTATATATTTTTTTATTTGTAATATTTTTTCATGAGGGATAATTTTAGAAAAATTATAATTAATTTTTTTAAATTATATAAAATATTAAATAATTTAAAAAAATGAAATTATTTAAAACTTTATATATTATAAGACGGAGGGAGTATTAAGTAAGTTAGATAATTATGATATTTTAAATTGGCTTAAATATGAATTAATACTCTAAACTATAGGCCATATTCCACTTCGGTGATCCACCTTTCAATTTTGTCAATTAGGTTATTAAACTATCAATTTTTTTCAATTACACAAATTGAACACGCCATGTCAGCAATTGCTGACGTGGCTAATTGTGTGGGACCTTAACAAACTTATGTGGCAAAAAAATAAATAAATTATTCATTACATAAACAAATACGTTAATATCATGGGTAAAATAGTTAAAATATAATTTAACATTTCAAATTAAATTAAAACAAACATTTCTTCACCACCATCTCTCCCCAAATCGAACGACCATCAACCGCCAGTACAACACCATTAATAACACCAGAAAGTAGTGCAGCAATTGTGGGTCTACAAAGAGAAGATCTCTCTTCTCGTCATCATTTCTTTAGGAAGAACCCAATTCCAAGAAACCCAACCTCCGCTCTCAACCACCCACCGCCACCAGTCAATACCACCACTTTCTCGAAGGGTTTAAGAAATTTCAAATTCCGACAACTACTCTCCACCACACAATCTCTGAACCAATCCCACAATCAGTGATGCCTAATTCGAAGCAAGCAAGAACCCCTTTTTTTGAATCTTTCTATGACAAAAACTTCACGGTGAAACTTTTTGCATTCCTCCACTCATTCTCCGTCGACAATCAGCCGTGAAACTCTCTGCTCCACCAGCCCATTCTCCAGTAGACATCTCCTAACCCAACTCCAGCTTTATTATCTCACTCTCCAGAGAGAAATAAAGCCAAGATCGCCCAGCTTTATTATCTCACCATCTCTCAATCTCGATCCCCAACTTTATCAGCAACAAAACAGCTATAAAATTCAAGAATCATATCGCCCAAATCCTAGTTTTCATTTCCTCCCGTAATTAAGACTTCTTCTAAACTAAACACACAAACACTAGACCAGTCTTACCTTCGTTCTCTTACTAAACCCAACAGAAAAAAAATTCCCAAAACCAAAAAAATTGAAACTTTAACCCAAAACAAATAACTTCCACAAACTTCAAAAATAAGGGAACAAAAATATTTTCTCCTTTGTTGTTTCTTGATCTCTCCACCTAAGTCTTCTCCGGATCTGGGTTTTGGTCGGATTTGCTCGGCGGTGATTTTGGTCGAATTTGTTCGCCGGATTTGCTCGGCGGTTATTTGGATGGAAGCTGGGGGTTTGTATATATAGATATATAGGAATTTTAAGTTTTTGTTTTATGTTAATTATTGTTGGACCATTTTACCCTCCATTAAATCAAATTTGTTTAATCTAAAATTTAAAAACTATTTTTTTCCCACACCAGCTTTCTATGCCCCACACAAGTAGCCACGTCAACAATTGCTGACGTGACAGGTTCAATTTGTTGCAATTGAAAAAAATTAATAGTTCAATTATCTAATTGACAAAATTGAAAGGTGGATCACCGAAGTGAAATATGACCTATAATTTAGGGTATTAATTTATATTTAAGCCTTTTAAATTTCATAAAAAAGAGACTACAACAAATAATTGAAGTCTAGAAAGAAGTACATTAAAAATGAAATAAATTCAAAGCTTTATCAATTTATGCATCAAAATGCACAAATTTTGTTCATTAACAAAAAATCAACTTTATGCGAGAAGAAGATTTTTTTATGAAAACATAAAATTATTTTAATATTTAAAAAGTAAATGATAAATATTATGCTTAGTAGTTTTTTTAAAGTAAGTATATGTATTTTTAATTTTAGAGAGGAGACACCGTGAAATTGGAGATGATTTTGGTTTATGTTAGTTTAGCTATCACGGTTATTTAGAACACTAATTGGACACGTAAGATTCTGAATATTTAATTACTGTTAATAAAACTCAAATTTATATTCTATTATCTGGCAGACAAAATGAAACACGCAAATGTAGTCCAATTAAGACTCTAAGTCGTCTCTCCTTTTATCTCTCCAAAATCCTGTACATGCTTTAAGTTTTAGACAATCATTAAACCTTGTCATACACCTTTTCTCCTTTTTCCTCTGCGTGGATGGATGTGCGAGCTTCCACCGCGACCAGATTTCGTCTCTCAATCAATCATAAATACCAGTAATTTGGTATAGGAAACCCTAATTTCGAGATGTTTGGGTGGAACATCGCCAAATCAGCGGAGGCCATGTTCTCTCGCTGGGCGATTAAGAAGGTTTGCAAATTCTTATTGAAGAAGAAATTAGGGCAATTTATTCTCGGTGATATTGATCTTAACCAGCTAGATGTTCAACTTAGCGCCGGTACGATTCAGCTCTCCGACCTTGCGCTCAACGTTGATTATATCAATCAAAAGGTAAGGCCTTTATGTGTGAATTTAACTTTTTAAGCTGTTTTGGTGGTTGAATTTTGAAAAAGTAGTTGAATTTTAGTGTTTTAGGATAATTCAATATTTCAATGTGTTGATTATACCAACAGTGGCATACTAATACTTCGTTGAATGTAAAGTGTTTTATTTGAATAATTGAGAATTTTGATATAGTCCATAATAAGTAATTTTTATACTGATGTGTATAATTTTGATTGAGAAATTATACTGTTATCCCCTACCCCCAGAGTGAGAGACCAGCTTTAAGAAAATATTATACTTTTTAGTAAAGTTTTCACTTTCCAATTTAACCAAATGATTCAATAAAAAGTGGGTTTAGCTTTAGCGCCATTTCTAGTGAATGATGAATTTGGAACATTGAGTGAATTTTAATACTACTTTAAGAAAATGCACTTACAAAAGTGAAGAGATACACCCTCAATTTAGGACTTAGGAGTTTCGCATTATCAAATTTAATCGTATTTTTGTTTTGAAAGTATTGGTAAATGTGGAGTGAGTCATTTGAAGGCGGATTACTGTTTGGGTTTAGAGACTTTTTTCACTGTTCTATTAGTTTCTGGCATTGCTTTTGCTGGAGACTTAGAACTTGTAGTATGTCAGAGCTACCAGATATTCCATATGGCGTCTGAAATAAGTTGTTGGTTGGTTTCTTGGACAGAAGTTGGTGTTGAAATTTGTCAACAATGTCTACTGAGACTGTTTTCTAAAATAACATACAGATCTGGTTAGAATTCCTTAAACCCTTATCTCACTTATTGATAACTTTAACAATGTTTCCTTTACGAATTATGCAATCTTTACACTCTGGATGTCCTTGCCAACCATTAAACAAATTCTTGCATCTTTAGACACCAATATCTGAAGGCTTCTTATGTTAACATATGTTAAAATGACTAAAAATAAAGTGTCCAAATGAAAAAGGGACGAAAGAATATACATAAATATCATGTTGTTCTTCGCCAATTGAGGACCAGACACAAAGGTTCTGCATGTTTGTTTACCAGAATCTGATTAATGTAACTAGAGTTGGTAAGAGCAACTTTCATTCGACTTGATCTATTATTTTTGACATCACAGATTATGCTTGCAGTTAGTACTAGTAAATTACACTTGTCACTTGTTTAGTAGAATGAAATGTGTTCTCACAGTTGTATTGTTTTTTTTGCCTGTGTTATGCAGTTAGGTGCAGTAGCAGCATTGACTGTGAAAGAGGGATCCATCGGCTCCCTATCAGTCACTATGCCATGGAAGGGTAAAGGTTTTCAAATTGAGGTAGATGAACTTGAACTTGTGCTTGGTCCAGGTGGGAGGAATATCTCTCAAGTTGGATCCAAAACTTGTTTCTCCAGACAAAATGGTCAGGATGGCATTGGAGATGATTTGAGAATTCCTGAGCCTGAAATTGTGGATAACACTGTGGCAACTGCTTCTGTGGATGTTCACGAGGGAGTTAAAACCATTGCTAAAATGGTGAAATGGTTGCTCACGAGTTTCCATGTAAAAATTAAAAAACTCATTGTTGCATTTGATCCCTACTTAGGAGACGAAAAGAACAAGGGATTTTGTAGAACTTTGGTGCTGCGAATAACTGAAGTAGAATGCGGGACGGGTACTTCTGAAGATGCTAATTCTGATAAACATGTGTCAGTTGATAACTTTCTTGGGTTGAATCAACTAACAAACTTTGTTAAATTTCAAGGGGCAATTCTTGAGTTTCTTCAGATGGATGATGATGACGGAAACCAATCAGAATTTTCATGTGCTTCGGGAACAACTTTTGGTGAATGGTTTAAGGGATGCTGTCCATCAAATGCTACAACTCCAATTGTTACAGGGGAAAGAGGTGGATTTTCAGGAACCATAAAATTAAGTATACCATGGAAAAATGGTTCCTTAGATATCCGCAAAGTGGATGCAGATGTTTATATTGATCCGCTAGAGTTAAGATTTCAATCGAACTCCATTAAATGTCTTTTACAGATATGGGATATTTATAGAGATTTGGGTGAGAGTGGTGCGGGTCGGATGCATTTCAAGGAAACAGATTCTGTTTATTGTAGTGCAATATCTAATTCTCTTTCCTCAACTCTTGATTCTTGTACTTATACTACCGAGAAAGTGTTATCAAACCATGTAAGTTCCTCTCCTGAAACCAGTTCTCCTATGGTAAAAGAAACAGTAGTAGAAGCACTGCTACCTGGGTCACATGTTATATCAGATTGGGTATCATCTATCAGCAGAAATCAGAGAGACATGACTGAAGTTGAACCAGATTTTGGGGCCAGGTTGGTATCCTCTCATTCAGCGCTTATTAAAGCTCCAATAGAAATTCGTGGCGGATGTCTTATAATTATCTGTTAAGTTTAGATATTATGATTTCTTGCAATAATAACCTTTCAGATTTGGTACAGATCGTCATCTTATAAATTCTTTAGTGTCTTGAAATAAAGTATCATATTTGCTTTTGTCCGTAGTGGCATCTTATTATAACATTGGTCATGCTATGCACATGTACTGCTTTTAATATATAGAGGTATATTCATAGCTTCAAGTAGTACTAATATCTTGTGCAAATATTTACATGCAGCGTTGACCAGTTTTTCGAATGTTTTGATGAATTGAGAACTTCCCAATCAGCTTTGGGAAACAGTGGGATGTGGAATGGGATATGTTCTGTTTTCAGTGCAATTACTGCTGCATCAAACCTCGCCTCTGGATCTCTACATGTTCCCACTGGTATGTGCTTCTTCATGCATATAGTAAAAAGTTCTACTAATAATTCACTAACATAATAATCTCTCTGTCACTAAAATTTGTAGGAACTATCTTCATACATGTATTGTAATTCTATTAAATAATGTCTAATTTTTCTTTGAAAATTTAGAAACTTTAGCTATAACTTATAAGGAAAAGAACTTCAAAATATCTTATAGATTAAACTAGGTAATATGTATATTATTTGAGGAAAAAAAGTGAACATTAGATGGCTTAACGCTTTTAGTGATATCATTTTTTAATTATAAATAATAATATATATTTTTAATATACTGTATTGGTTGTACATTGTATGATTATGAACAAGTTTTTTCCATTGCAAATAATTATCAAGTCATTTTCGAATCCTCCGAGATTAAGTTAGCTGTCGATGGTATAGGATTTTAAAATGGAAAGTTTCATATGTTATTGTGAAATTCTGTTTTAGATTTTGTTAGTTGCTATTACATTTTCTTTGCCCACTCTCCTTGGTCAATATGTTTTCCATTGACTGTAGCTTGTGAGGTACAATTAGTGTAATCAAAATTGTTTGGCTGACGTTTAACGAGACTTGAGCACAAAAAGAAGGAAGAAAGTGAATTGAAAGATGGAAAAGAATTGAGGAAGAAAATACGGCAATTCATGAAGGGATCCCCTACTTTTATTTGTTCAAGACTAGACTAGTAAAATATATATGCCCTATAACTTGATCAATATAACCTTGGTACCTAAAATGTTTAATCAACTAAAATTATGTTCACACTGTGTCAGTTGTAATCTTTAATATTAAATGCCGACAGATGAATTCCACTTATCACGGAAACCAAATAGATGAGTTCCCAAACACATTCCACATGGAATTCTGATTCTTTCATTTGTCTTATGTACTTCAACAGTATTTTCCCCAAAATTCAAAGATCTAGTCCTCGAGTTTTCAATGTGGTAGAATAAGAAGCCATGAGCCTCAAACTTGCAATCACTGAATATCTGGGTGCCATTATTGAATCGGCATGAGGGTAGTTGGCGAGAATAATGTGAATTTATAGAGCAGTTTTATTACCTGCACGAATTACAAAGAACGTCAAACTGACATTACATGATATGCTGTTTCCTAAAAAGTTAGCATGCTAGAGTAGATTTTTTCCAGGACACAATATCTTGTACGATTTCCATTTTCACCTTGAATTTCTTAAACACCTTGAATTTCAGTTTATAAATGTGTTGTCTGTTGACTTGGATTCTGGTTATGGTGAAGTCTTGCTGCCTAATAATTATTCACTCGTCATGCGAAAATCAAGTGTATGGCTGATGTATTCTTAGTTTATTACCATCTTGTGGATCAACCATTATTTATTCTTAGCTTTTTCTTTTTCCAGTAACTAATCATGATTACTTTTCTATCTGGATGCAGAACAGAAGCATGTCGAAACTAATCTTAAGGCAACCATTGCTGGAGTTTCTCTTTTCTTTTCATTTATTGATGAAGACCAAGAGAATCTTTTTGGTCAGACAAATGCTTGTTCATCTGTTCACTATTTGGGTGCAAACTTGCAAAACATGCTTTTCATCTTGCAGGTATACGCACAGAGGCTCCCACACCCTCCTCATTATGTTACGATTAATGTTCTGTGCTCTTCAATTTCTTTCTTATTCACAATTTTCCTTTTTTAACTAACTTCAAAAATTTGATAAGGTCAACAGGTATGTCCTCAAGAAATGAATTTTAAAGCAACGGTGGAACATATTGAGCTAGCCGATTACTTCAGTAGTGGCAACGATGTTACTGATTGTGATCTGCATGGTTATTATGATGATTTAGAAAGCAAGGTTATTTTGATTGGAAAAATGCAAGCTGCAGTTGAAGGGGCTTTTCCTCTTAGCTCACTTGCGACTGAGTCTGTTGCTGCAGATGTTCCTCTGGGTATGCATGCCATGAATAGACACATTGATACAAGACATTATGGAAGTATTTATAGGAATGATGTAGTCAAGGTTACATTGCTTAAAACCTCAGGTGTTACCCAATGCCAACTTACTGTAACTTTTGGTTCTTCGTGTAAAAGCTTTTCTGGGCCAACTTCTTTTTCATTAAAGCTGCCACCTTTCGTTTTCTGGGTGAACTTCCATTTAATAAGTATGACGCTAGATCTTCTGAAGGAAATTAAAGATTCTCTTGAAATAACAAGCACAAGTAACACTTCTTTCTCTGAGCCCTGTGATGGTAAGTATAGGTCTTCATCTCAAGAGCAAGTGGGAAAGATTTCATGCCGTCAGGTTACAACCTCGTCTCCAGAAGAAAGTCTAAGAGGCAATATATTTCTGCCAAATGCAAGAATAATTCTTTGTTTCCCTTATGAGAAAGGTGGAGATTTTAGAAATTACACTTCCTGGGATCAGTTTATTGCTCTTGACTTTTCTTCACCATCGACTTTGAGAGAGGAAAGGGGTAAAGCCACTAACCAGACCCCTATGTTAAGGTGTAAGAAAGGGTACCCTCTGGCAACTTCATGTTCCCTGCATCTGAATGTGGGTAACCTTGGTATCTATTTAATTTCCCCAGCTTCCAAAGACAAGGCTGAAATTAACACCTGTGACATGGATAATCTAAAATATTTTGCTCAAGATATTGTGTCGATCACTGATCAGACTGTTGGTATTTCTGTTTTAAGTATGTTCTGGCAGAATGGCAATTTAACTGATCCTTGGATAGCAAAAAGAGCCAAGGTTTTGGCTACATCAGAGGATTCAAGTAACTGGGAGAAATCTGTCGGAAAAGGTCATGATTGTGCCTCTGTAACTACTGTTAAGGACATGGAAGACTTGGACACTCATACCCGAGAGGAGATGATTTTGAGCTCTTCATTTATCCTGCATGCGCTTCTTGCTCCTGTTAAGGTCAATCTAGACAGTTCTCAATATATAAGTCTGAATTGCCTGTTACATCAAGTGACTGACTGGTTATCATGCTTAGCCTCTAATCCAGTTGGCTTTGAGGGAGAATCCTCTGCACCTCAAACCTCCATAATTGTGGAATGCGATTTTCTAGAATTTCAAGTCCACCTGGAATCAGGTGAAAGTATCAAAGGCTCAATCCAGAATGAACTTCCTGGCTGTTGGCATAGCTTCAAACTGCAAATTCGGAAGTTTGAGTTGCTATCTATTTCAAATATTGGTGGAATCAGCGGCTCCAATTTTTTCTGGATGTCACACGGTGTAGGCAATTTGTGGGGTTCCATTACTGTAGGTTCAACCGAAGAGTTTCTTTTGATCTCCTTCAGCAACTCTACCATGGGACGTGGTGATGGAGATGGTTCAAATGTGTTATCTTCTAGATTTTCAGGCTCAGATTTCGTGCATATGTGGGATACAGAGAATTCTTTTAGTTATGCATCCATAACTATCAGATGTGGTACTATTGTTGCAATAGGTGGTCGCTTGGATTGGGTAGATGCAATTTCCTCCTTTTTCAGTTTGCCCTCTCCTGAAACTGAGCAAGCAGTTGATGACCATTTGCAGAAGGGAGATTCAGAGAGAAATGAGCCTGCCGGATCTTCATTTGTTGTTAACCTGGTAGATGTTGGTTTGAGTTATGAGCCATACTTGGGTGCTGATGCAGGTTCTGAGTCTAGTTCTGCTAATGGAAATGAAGAAAATACTGAAAATTATTTTGCTTGTCTTTTAGCAGCATCTTCCTTGAAACTATCAAACACAATGTTTCCTGATTCCATTGTCAGGGAGTACAAGATTAGAGTGCAGGAATTAGGCTTGCTTCTTTGTCCAGTGTCTGGGCTTAAGAATGTTGGTGGCCCTTATAGCGTAGAACATCTTCGAAATAATGGCTATGTTAAAGTTGCTCAGGAGGCACATGTTGAAGCACTTTTAAGAATGAACTGCACGAATGGTCATCTTTGGGAAGTAGAATGTCCTGAATCCCACATTGTTTTGGATACTTGCCATGACACGGCTTCTGGTCTGATCTGTTTGGCTGCTCAATTGCAGCAACTTTTTGCTCTTGACGTGGAAGAATCAGTTGTGCACTTGCAGAATAGATGGAATAGCATTCAGCAGGCTCACGAGGGAGACAAAGTTAGGAACTATTGTGGTGAATCCAGCCTCTCCACTTCTCAAGTGAATACTTCAAGTGAGGATACAAAGAGTAGACCTGATGTAGTTAACTTGATGGATGAGATATGTGAAGATGCATTTCAGTTGAACAGGTATTGGGATGCCAATTCTGAATTTAGTGGATCAAAACCCAGCACTTCTCTCCATGATGGTTGTCTTGGAGAAGTAAGTACCTTAAGTGCCAGTGACCCTGAAAGTTTCACGCGTAGTTTGTCCTTAACAGGGTCAGTGTCTCAACTTGGATTGGAAAGTCACCAGACGTCATTATCTCACAAAGGCTGTCCAGAATTTATAGAAGGGTATTTCTTATCTGACTTACGTCCTCTGTCAGAACTATCTTTAAACAACCAGCCATCAAATGAGTATCTTAAATGCAAACCCAATAATTTGAAAGATCAAGAGCTTCGAAGAGGAAGAAGTGGATGGTATGGTGATGTCTCTTTAAGAATTTTGGAAAACCATGTCTCAGAAGTCAGTAAGCAAACTGGTCCACAGCGACATGAAGAAGACGAGGCTCATGGCGAGTACAAAAAAGTTAAGGGGCATGCAATTTTTAAAAACATCAATGTCTTGTGGAGATTGTATGCTGGTTCTGATTGGCACAACTTCCAGAAAAAGGATCAGCATTCTGTAGATTTTTCTGGAAGGGATACAACTTTTTGTTTGGAGCTTGTATTGTCTGGGATGGAGTTTCAATATGATGTATTTCCTGATGGTGAAATATGTGTATCTAGGCTTTCTCTCTCGATTCTGGACTTTCATCTTAATGACAATAGCATTGATGCTCCATGGAAACAGGTAATGTTTGTTCTTGTAAATATCACGTGAGTATTAGTTTCTTCCTAGATATGATCTTGGATCATGTGATGAAAGGTGGTACTGTTTAGGTTCTTGCATATTATCATTCAAAAGATCATCCTAGAGAATCCTCTGCAAAAGCATTGAAGCTGGATTTAGAAGCTGTGAGGCCACATCCTTCAACCCCTCTTGAGGAGTATCGGTATGCATTATTCTTCATTAGAGCAATATTAGGTGGTTGTTTCATATTTTCTAGTATGTTCTGTCCATTAGTTTAATGTGGATTTAGAAGCTGTCAGACTACATCCTTCAACCCTTCTTGAGGAGCATTCCTTTGAGTTATGCATCTCATGGAGTTTGGGTCTGTAAGAAACACATTAATGATTTCCCTGCAGTGTCCCAGAAGGGTGCTGAGGTGCTAACTGCTAACCTCATGCTTCTTTGAACATTTCATAAGCCACTCCTTACTAGTAGCCTTTCATGACGAGTTGTTTTTGGCGGATGTACAGAATTGTGACACTTAATGGCTTGCCTAATAATTTGAATGGGGCCATGGCTAAATTTATGTTTTGTCAGCCTAAGCCAAAAGTGTTATTCAACCTTAACCTAGCAATCAAATGCTTCTGGATCTTCTTAAAATATAAAATCCGTTGGGCCATGCACTAAACTATTATGTATTTTTTCACCTTTCAGGTTACGCGTTGCTATCCTTCCTATGCGTCTGCATCTTCACCAGTGTCAACTTGATTTTCTCATCAAATTCTTTGGAGGAAAAGACTCATCAACGGACCAGTTGCAAAGTTCTGGTCAGGTTTCTGGTGAACCAAGAATGCTACTGAAAGAAAGTACTAATTTTGGGGACCATAACATCAATGCAGAAGCATTGCTTCCTTATTTTCAGGTAATTAATCTAACACATCTTGCTCCCATACCAAAGAAAAATATTTAAGGGGAAGATTTTTTTAAAATTTTCCTAATTTCACGAAAAGAAGAAATATTTACAAACAGATGCACACACACAGAGGTTGTTGATAAATCAATTTTTTGTTTCTCTTCGTTTTGCTTTAACTTAATTGTTGTATAATGCTTGGGATCTTTACTTAATTTGTATCACAGTTTTGTTATGTAATATGTTATTCAGCTTTGACCACTTGATTAAAATTTAGTCGTTATTCATTTACTGATACTATTTAATAATGTTTCAGAAGTTTGATATATCACCTGTTATTGTTCGGGTAGACTACAGTCCGTGCCACGTTGATTTGGCTGCTTTAAGGGGTGGGAAGTATGTGGAGCTTGTTAACCTAGTTCCTTGGAAGGTAATTATCTCATTTATCATTTTGATCTTTAAGCGTGAGGAAGTTGAACTTACCTTCTGGCTTCCTGAATTATATGTGGTCTTATAACATCAATTAACATCTGTTCTTGTTAATTGACGCAAAATTGTTGCCTCAGTTTTTGATAAAATGAAAAGCAACCCAGTCGAAAAGGTTTTTATTCTTATATTAATTTCTAGTAAGTCACACTTCGCTATAATTACTATGCCTTGATGGATAATAACAAATGTATTAACGTTTTAACTCTTTATTTATTTTACAGTATGAGTATAATGAAGATAGAACCTGTAAAGATTAACTCTATCTTACAGGCATCAGACTGATGTTTTTGATGAATCTCTCGTGGTTTTACTCATGATTTGTTAGCCAGTGTGCTTGTTAAATTGCCTTAGCATCTTGATATTCTTAGTGGTCTTCGAATTATCACCTATAAGTTATACCAAATTATAGAATGAAAGGATGACATTAGTTGCTAGCTGCATATTCTCAGAGATTGTATCAGTTAAGAATTCCTTAGAATAGTGTAAGATCACACGAAAACCATTCCTCTTGTTAAAATCTTTAAAGGACCAGTTTAGATCAACTCATTTTAGTTTTGGGTTGTGAAGAAACTATGAGGAGTAATAAGCCTCAGTTGATGTGTAATCACGTTATTATATTATGATAATTAAGCCTCAGTTGTGTTTTACTGCCTGAAAATTGTATGCATTTAGATTAACTTCTTTGTCACATCTTGTAATGAATTTTGGATTAAATCAAGTATTTTTCTGTTTCTTCTGTATTAACTATGTGCTGAAGTATGTGATAATTTGTCAGTGCAATTACAGAGTTTTTTTTTAAGAACTTTTTTATATATATAGTTTATATATTGGTCATAAATTATTGTGCTCTCGTTTGAGCTAATCTGTTTGGTGCCAATACACATGTGCTACTCCCTAATTGATAATCGTCGATTATTTCTGAAAACCAACACTAAAAATATCTTACTTTATTTTTCTCCTGGATTATAACTCAAGTGAGCTTGTACCCATATAAACATGATCCCTGTAACATCCTCTTTATAGTCCCACTCACAGAAAGTTACCAGTCAATTTATTCGTACTTGACATTGACACTTTTCAGCATGAAGGGATGATAAATTGTTGCAATATATTAGAGTTGTGAGTCAGTGCTAAGTTGGAACCCAACAAAATAAAATGAAATTCAATGCTTAGTTCCTACTACTCATTACTCAAGGACTTTGATTGCAGGGGGTTGAACTAAAACTCAAACACGTTCAAGCAATGGGTGTCTATGGCTGGGGTTGCGTATGTGAAACGATAATAGGAGAGTGGTTGGAAGATATTTCTCAAAATCAGGTTTGAGTTGTACTCCTTGTACCTCTAATATACTAGGCTGTACAGTCACAATGATGTTAACAGACCATACTCTACAGGTTCATAAACTGTTGAAAGGCCTTCCTCCCATTCGATCATTGGTTGCTGTTGGTTCTGGTGCAGCGAAGCTGGTTTCTTTGCCTGTGAAGAACTACAAGAAGGATCACAGATTACTCAAGGGAATGCAAAGAGGTAAAATATTGGTTGGAAACTTTTTATTTTTCTTTCCATATATTTATGATAAATGGGTTTTTGGTCTGAAACCCAAGTGTCGGCATCTTTTTGGGAGTTTGGAGTTCGGGTTTTGACCATCCTCTTATGTGTATGTACCAAATAGGTATTTAATGTACATATCAATAACATAGAAACACCATTTCCAGGTACAATTGCATTCCTCAGAAGTATTTCAATTGAGGCCATTGGGTTAGGTGTACATTTGGCAGCAGGGGCTCATGATATCCTCCTCCAAGCAGAATACATCCTTACAACCATTCCGCCATCTGTACCATGGCCTGTACAAAGCAGAGTAAATACTAATGTTAGGTCTAATCAGCCTAAAGATGCCCGGCAAGGGATCCAACAGGTGTGCATTCCTCTTTCCTATTTTTGAAATAATTCCTTTCCCTAATAAAATTCTAGGAGTATTTGATTGGGATAAGATTATTCTTCTTGGTAAAAATGATAACCTCATTTTCGAGGTATCTTTTTTCTGTAGGAATGAAATCCTCAAAACCACTAATGTCCTAAACATAAGATTCAAGTGGCATGCGAGTTGTATGCACTTTCACCTTTAGTTGCTTTCATGCAAAAGCACCCTGAAATAAATTTTAGGAGCTAGAAGCCCTTGGTCACTTTAAATGTTAACGTGGCTGTGATATTCAATCTAAAGCCTTAAATGTCTCTTGTTAATGTTATGATAGGTACATCCTGGCAAGTTTTGATCTTTAAGTTTGCAATTATTAGATTCTGTTTCCTCTTTTCATTTTGTTACAAGGCCTAGATGATGCATTTTGTCGTTCTTCAATTACTTGGGTCTTTATTACTTAAAAGTTACTCGAGTAACATATCACGGTTCTCAGCTGAATAAGTTTCTTCTTTTTTTTTTTTTTTCTGGTTGTCAATCCTTTTCCTTTCAGATATGATACGCACTTATGGCCTAAAATAAGTTTGAATTAAGTCATATAAACACTTGCATTTTCTTCTTTGATTGCCAGACAAGAATGTTTAGTAGCATTTATGCCAAAGAAGGTTGTAATGTTTTTGATGTTATAGGCATATGAAAGTATCAGTGACGGCTTTGGAAAATCTGCCTCAGCTTTAGTTCAGACTCCCTTGAAAAGATACCAGCGTGGTGCTGGTGTAGGATCGGCCTTGGCAACTGCTGTTCAAGCAGCTCCTGCGGCTGCCATTGCTCCAGCTTCTGCTGCTGCTCGTGCTGTGCATTGTGCTCTTCTCGGTGTGAGGAATAGGTCAATTTCTCTCTCTCTCTCTCTCCAAACCTGTGGCTATACCTGAGCATTCCTCAATCAACTTTTCGAACTTTGGTTTCCATAGCTTACTAGTGGTTATTATATATGCAGCCTTGATCTCGAGCACAAAAAAGAGTCCATGGATAAATATTTGGGTACAGCCAGGCCGAGGTAGTGCATATAGTGCGTATGACATTTGGTATGGGTATGCTGCTTTTAGACTTTCTGTTTGTTTCTTTTGATAAGATACGCTGCTTTTAGATCACAACTGACTTTTCTCTTTTGCTTGTTTATTTCTCACATTGTGATGTGAAGTTCAGTGTATCTATTATAATTTTGTGCAGAGCTTTAAAATTATGAGTGAAACGAAGAAATGCTTTCAGTCCCAGTAACAAAAACAATGCCAAGATGTGGAGAATCATTGTGAAGCTCATTTTGATTACGAAGGTGGAATGTCATTGTATCATGTGAGTTATATAGTTCGTTTGAACATGGTTGTTTTTTTTCCATTTTTTTAAATAATTAATGTGTTGCTGCCTTTTCTGCCTGGTTTGCATATTGTTACATAACCATTAGTACTGATTTGCTCAAGGTATTTATTGTTGCAGATGTACAGATAGTATATAGCCATTAAGCAGATTCTTTCCTGTCAGAAGATAAGACAAGTTATCCTGTAAAAATGTATGTTTTATTTATAGGTATTTACACATACAGCCGATCCTTGTACTTAGTCATTTAATCGGCAGTAGCAAGTTATGTAGACATTGTCAATTATTTTCTGGTGAGGCTCTAGTTATATTCATTTACAACATTCATTATTGTACATAGCTCATCAAATATTGTTTGAATCAACATGTTAGCTAGCCTCTACTTCTCTGTCACTTTCTTGAGTCAACATGTTAGCTTGTTGCAGATGTACTGATAGTATATTAATTTATAATATGTATTTGCTATGGATTTAAAATGGGCTTACATTATCTCTATTGTTCAATGCAATGATCAAAAATATAATTTTTTTTAATATCGCTATTAATAGTAGAGGACGACGGCTACACAATTAATAGCCGACGTAAATTTTTCGGTTCTATTATCAGCCGTTGGTATTAGATGTTAATGATGGTTTGCCTATTTTTGATTTATTGGAAGTACTTATGATTGATCATAACCATATATATATATATATATATATATATATATATATATATCTCTGAGTGATAGACATTTATAAGCCATGTGCCAGAAAAGAAAATGGTTTTGGAAATTTTAAAGCTTATAGTGTATGTATGATAAATTCCAATATATTAGAGAGGAAATAGTTTAATAGAAGAAAGCTTTATTAGATGAATTAGATCAAAATCAAATACACATTATTATTATTAAGCGGGAGGTTCTTGGAAGACAAACATTTGTACAGGACAAAAAGAGTAACAATACTAGCTTCTTCACAAACACATGCCTAGTTGCTTAGTAAATGGAGTGACAATTAAACAAACCCAATCTCAAGATCTCTACATCATCAAAACCTAACTACTCTCTCACTAGCATGGAAAATACATTAATCTTCCTATCAGTAAAAAATCCAATATTCTTGTGGTACTTCCCCCAAATCCAACCATTATTCATATTAATTAGCTCCTGCAACACAAAAATAAACATAATTCAGTTCAATTATCAATTTACAAAACAACCATGTGATAAACAATGAAAAAGAAGAAGAAAAACAATGATAGTGGAAGACAAAGAAAAGTGATAAAAGAAAGCCAATTTTCAAAAAGACCCTTTAACTTGTAAAATTTAAAAAGCTCACCTGTCATGTTGGTAAACATTTCATTGAGGAACACAGACTTCTTAGCTTCATCAATCCTCTCCAATCCTCCATTTTCAGGTTTCTTGGCCACAATGTGATTTCTCTTCACCCCCAGCTTATCTAATTTCCACCAGCCTGAATTCTTCGGAATTTTCGGAAATATGTTCAAAAGATCTTCATAGTCATCATCATCAACAAGAAGCTCATCTCTAAGTGTCACCACCTTATTACAGTTTTCCTTCAAAGGCAACAACTTGCCCTTAAAGAAAAGCTCATCTGCAGGATTCGTTGGGTAAACAGGGACAGAGAATTCGAAATCCGAGGAAACTGGAGCTTCTGTGTAGCTGCTGATCTCCTGTTTAATGGCTTGTTTGGTATCAGCAAAATCATTGGAAAAGGAGATTCTTGGTCCCATGGCTGAACAGAAGCTTTGTTGCTCATTGTTGAACATGTTTAAGCATGCCATGCATGTATGGGCAAACAAACACTACTTATTGACACACTATTATCTGTTTCTTCACAACTTCCCCACTGGCACTACCTATATATAAACTACTCACATGTTTGTTTCAACTTGTATAAAGGGGTGCTCATTTTATATTATGTGCACATTTTGTTGAATCTTTACTGAGAATAAGATAAAACACGTGTACATGCAATAATCTATATCCAATAACGTGGTTTACCACTCTCTCTCTCTCTCTCTCTCTCTCTATATATATATATATATTGTTACGAGTTTAAGCCGTAGCGTCAATCACGTAATCCACGCTAGTAAGAACGCATGACGCGATAACGGATCACACGAGAAGCTTGGCGGCTTATGCCACGGGGATAGCTTCCGGTGTGAGAGTGAGAAATCTGTTATTAAGGTTTAACAATGGAGGATAAGTATTTAGTGCTTCAAATATAGGTATTACCTCATAATGATAACCTAGGCCTCATATTTATAAGTACTCACCACCTTAGAATCCTTCTCCCGGTCGGATTAGGACTCTAGTATATGGTAGTTACCATAACTTGGGTCCAACACAATCTCCTTAAAAGGTGCAAGTAGAGTCCAATCTCCTTACCACCTTTGGAGTTACCTTATATCATCTGAATAGGTGCGGACTCTGCAGACGCAGGAGAGGCCTTTGTGCGAAGCCCAAACGGTCCTATAATCTAATCTGGCTTGGCCTACTAAAGAACTCAAAAAGACCGAACCCGAACATCACAAGACCGGAGTTCATTTATGGGCCCGGAGAATCTCAAATGTCAACCCGAACACCTCCAACACCTTCATGGAAGCCCGGCCCATCGGTCTCTCAAGCCCTTACGGTATTGAATCTTGACCCCAAAGGAGGGTTGAAACGCCTCCGAACATTGCCCCAGGTCTCTAATCATAACATATTTATGATTGGAGACTTGGCGTCGAGACTTGAGCAGTCATGACAGATAATGATGAACTATCATGGGGCCGTCTGATCAACTTCTCGATATTTGAAACGTTGACGCCTTTTTCACGCTGGGCCCACCTCAAGTATTTAATAGCCGCCTTGGGGTTCCGTGTCACCGTACTCCTTATAAAACTCCCCTCCCCCCTCATTATCACTTTTCTTGACTCATTGCTTTCAAATTCTTCTATGAGGCGATTTAAACAAAGTTTTGTCTCTTACCCAATCTGCACCATTTTCTCTGTTGTCTTTGAAATTTGAGTCTTATTTTTGCTTATTTCCTCTCCAAAACTTCTTACTTGCATCACCTTACCTCCATTTCATATCCAAATGGTGATTCTAGCATCATTCAAAGCCATTGAGCCTATCATTGCCTCTGTCACTACGGTGACACTGTTAGAGGTCGATTATTACGATGTAATCGATCTACTCCGGGGCTCCTCACTACTCTGGCCGATCTTTGAGGTTAGAGTTGAACGTCTACCACTCCTCCTCGGAGAGTTCTCTCACCTACACACCCCACCTACTCTCACCCCTTCTCAAATCTCGATATCAAGACCCTCTTCAAAATGCAGAAGAATCTGGACTCGGGATCCTCGGCTGGAGTGAGAAGATGTTACGGAGGCCGAGGGTGAATGGGGTAGCATCATATGTCTTTGAAATACTGGGGTTCGGTTTCTCTCTGCGTGACTTCATTTCTTCCTTCACCGGCCCGTGGGGATCGGGTTCCATTTCGGTGGTGCCGAACTTCGTACATCCACCTAGTTTCCTTCATAGCCACACTGTCAGGAGATGGGAATCACTCCGGCCTCGACCTCTTCTTCGCTCTCTTCACCATCTCCGGGGGTCTACAAGGGCAGGCCTTGGCCAACTCAACAAGCGCCCAATCGCTGTGTCGATCAAGACCCCTTCGATAACAAGGATGGCATGAACAATGGTTCTTGCAAAAAAAGAACCAGACCTTCACTTCTCCCTCACAGGCCCATCCAGTGACTCCGGCCGAAATTTCAAGGTTCCCCGAGAATTGAACCGATGCCTTCAAGGCATTCTACAAACGATAGAACAGATCCAATTTGAGTTTGGGGCTTCGATGGGCCGAAGCTCGTCATTTGTATAAACACGGTTGTAAGTGCCCCTTTTCTTGGTTTTGTTTCTTATTGTTACTTTTTATGCTTCATCCCTTAATCATGCATCTCGTGCGGTGACAATCTTCAAAACTGAGGGTGTTGGCGACCTCTTCATTCTCGCCATCGTCACCCCGGATTCATCCAAGGCCCGTGTTGACGACTCTCCCGAGGAGGACACAATTCAATCATAGAGTTGTCCTTTGGGTCGACTTGGGGGCCGAACCCCGACCACCCAAAGAGGGGCGGCGAGGATGGCCCAGCGGAGAAGGCGGCTTCTTGAAGAAGTCAAGAAGCCCTCAAGCCGACCATCAAAGCGCCTCCGAGAAGTCTCCGCCTTCCCGATCGAAGCCGAGCTCTACTTGCAGCTCCCTCCGCCGGTAGAGATGGTCGAGGATTGGAGGGACAGAAGAGGTTCCTCTCGAACCTCGATCAAAAAAGACCTCATTGTCGGAGGATCGGTTCGACCAACGGGAGAGATGGTGGTCCCTGGTCCGGGGCCGAAGCCACTCCTTTTTAAGGCCAAGCTCTTCCGGGGATCGCCGACCACTGTTGGCCCAAGAGCCCGTCGGAGGTTTTCCCTTTACCCTCTTTGATCACTTCAAACTTCACGGTGACGATGAAGCGGTTTAAAGGTTATTCTTCCGATCGAGTTCTTGGTGGGCTATGTTGGGCTCGAGACCGAGGTAATTCCTTTGTCACTTCGATTCTTTGCTATTAACTTTGACCTTTACTTCTTTATCTTGATGTATGTGTTCATTGCGAATAGCCAACGCTATCTCTCATGAGCCATTCCTCCCTCGCCCGATCCACAAAGAAAGAAGTTCAATTTGGGACGGAGGTGGATGCTTTTGGAGGTGAAGTTGGTCTGCGATCGAGACTGAAGAAGAGCAGGACTCTCATCCGAGACGAGGCGAGGCGGCCCGGCGGAGGGGCGGGTCGAAGAGCTGGAGCATGAGCCGCAGTGTTCTTCCGCGAGAGAGGATCATCTGCTCGAGGATCGGGAGAATGCTATTGTGACATTACACTTATGAGTTCTCCGAGAGATGCCGACAAGATGATGTTCTTGATCAAGGAGAACAACACCTTGATCGCTACCATCAACGCCTTTCTCGAGAAGATAATCGAATCAGCATGAAAGAAGCTATCGTAGAATCTGAAGAATCTGAAGCCTTGAGCGATAAGGTCATAGCCCAATTTGGTGAAGGGTATGAGACTCATCGGAAAAAGGCTAAAGCAAAGCTGATGGTCGCTGGGCTTGATGTCTCCATCCTTGACTCTTCGGATGGCGAAGTCGATTTGAAGATGACCCCTGCCCAGAGAGTAGACATGTAGGATTTGTAATAAAGAAAATTTTCCTTCTTTTTTTATTTTTTATTTTTCTTTTGTACTTGGCAAGAATCAAGCGTAGGGTTTGTAAAGTAAAATTTTTTTAAGTATAAATAAGATATACTCTTTGCCCATGAATGCTTATTGTCAGTTTCACTTATGACTAATCTCGATCAGTTGTGTCCACCCGAACCTTCTGATTGGATCGTCCTTAGAGTTTATCTGATTGTAGAGGGTCAACATGATTATACGAGACTTATCTCGTCGGTGGTGTCTTCCGAACCTCTTGATCGGATAGTGCTGAGATCTACATACTTTAAGCATTTATTAAACTCTCGATCGATTATCTTTCGGGACTTATCTCGATCGGTGGAGTTTTTTTCGAGGCTCTTGATCGAGATAGTGTGCGAAGCATATACATTCAAGTAATGTGAAATATATGAATATAAATGAAGTTAAACATTGGAAAAACCGGAACTTTCATTTATATCATTTGAATTGGAGCGATTACATGGGTAAAACAAGAACGACATAACTATCCTTTGGTAAAATTTTCTAAGTCTTCCAAATGCCATGTATTCTTTACCTCACGAAGTAATCCATTGCTCAAGAAGTCGGTGGGTTCACGGCTTGACACTCCTACCACCTCATAAGGCCCCTCCCCGGTTGGGCATTAGCTTACCCGTGTGCAGGGGGGTTGATGCCTCAAACTCCGGATGACCAAATCTCCTATTGCAAACCTCCTTGTCTTCACCTTTCCGATTATAGTGTGGGTCATTCATTTGGCGATAGATCGTGAAACCTCATCATTGTTGAATCCGAACTTCATCTACCAAATCTAAATTCGTTTTCAAACCCTCATCATTATATAGCTCTTTGTATTGGCTGACTCGAAGAGTTGGAGATCCGATCTCAACAGGAATGAGTGCATCGGTCCGTATACCCAACTGAATGGGGAGTCTCGGATGTAGTCCTTGGGGTAGTTCGTCGCCCACAAAATAGATATGCATTCTTCTGCCACCGACCCTTTAATTCATCTAATCTGCGTTTAACCCCATTGAGTAGGGTTCGATTGGTCACTTCCACTTGGCCGTTTGACTAAGGATGGGCAACCGAAGTCTTGCGATGCTGGATCCCTAACTCTTTCAAAAAGCCTTCAAACTTAGACCCCCTGGCTGCTTTGCCATTGTCGAGACCACTTGCCATCGGGATCCGAGCCGGTAGACTACCCCTTATTTAAAAACTTCAAAACACTCACATTCGGTGATCTTTTGCGGTGGTTTGGCCCGACCCACTTTGTCATGTAATCAATAGCCACGATCACAAAGCTAACTTGTCCCTTAGCTTTTGGCGAGGCCCTGAATGTCGATTCCCCACGTGAAAGGGATCGGGGACAAGGCGAAATATAGTTCCTCGGGGGTTGGTGCGGGATATTCTTTATTCGGTGGCACTTGGGACACCTCTAACGAATTCTTTGCTTGATGTAGATAGTTGGCAAATAATACCCCGCCTCAAAATCTTATCTTGGTGACTTTGCTCCCATGTGATCCCCACAGATTCCTCATGCATCTCCGAAGTGTGTGATACGCCTCTGGAGAGTCAAGCATTTGAAGCGGTGGAGAGCTAAAGGCCTCTGGTATAGATCTCCATCTATGAGGGTGAAGTTCGAACTTCGGTGTTTGACTTGCACTGGCTAGGATTCGGTCAGAAGGAGGGTCCCATCGTCCAGTATGAGATATAAGGTGTGAGCAACAATTGTGCGGTCCAAAGCCAAGATTTACATCTTTGGGACCTTGGGTTTTTCGAACCTCAAGTACACTGTTTGATCCATTGAAAGAGCTTGCTTTTGATTGTTTCCGGCCTTGCCAAGGCATCTGCTTATCGTATTCTCGGCCCGGTCCACCCCGACAACAATGTATGAAGTGAAGTCATAAGCTTATCCTTTAGCTCATTAAATATTTGGTCATCCTTGCCCCAGAAGCTTCGTCTTCGCTTAGATAATGCTTGACCACCATTTGTGAATCACTTTGTAGATGATCAACCCATTTGTACCTCTGCAAGCTTCGGTCCAATCGTATCCTGCTTAAGATGGCCTCGTACTCTGCTTCGTTATTTGTGGCCTTGAAACCAAGCCCGAATAGCTTCTAAAGACCTTGAACCCTTGGGACTTGTTAGGATGACCCTGCTCCCATCGACATCCATAGTTGACGATCCATCCACGTATAGAGTCCATGAGGTGCGGATTGGTTGTGTTTTGGCTACTATATTCGCCTCCGGTTCGGTGAAAGAACACTCGACCACGAAGTTTGCCAATGTCTCCGCCTTTGATTGCAGTTCGGGGATGATACTCTATAACAAATTGTATCAATTCCATTGCCAAGCGGCTAATGGGCACGATACTTGAGCTTGTGCAAAATCTTCTTCAAAGGTTGGTGCGTGTAGACCCTTTATCAACCAAACCACGGAAATAGTGCTGAGTTTCCTGCTAGCAATTATGAGGCGTAAGTAAATTTTTCGAGTTGGGTATCTTGTTTCTGCGTCTCGGAGAACATGGCGACATTGTACAATCGAATTGCTTATCTCCTTATCCTTACCGGTGCCGCCCCTCGCCATCAGACTCATGACCCAGTATAAGTATAAAGGTTACGAGGGGATCGGTTTCATTAACAATGGTGTCGAACCCAAATATCTCTTTATCTCTGTAGCGTCCTCGCGTTACGAAGTTCAATGGAAACTCTTATCATTTTGGGCCTTTGAGAGTGTCAAAAAAAGGGTAGACATCTTTCGGTGACCTTGACATGAATCTCAGAAGGGCAACAATTGACTTTTGTCATCCGTTGGACATCTTTATATGTCTTTGGAGATTTCATGTCTAAGATCGTGAGAGATTTTTTTACGGGTTGGCCTCGATTCCCGTTCTTGACGGATATCCTAGGAATTTTCCTGAACCCAATCCGAAGGTGCATTTGGTCGGGTTTAGTCTCAGTTTGTGTTGTCTCACCGTTTCGAAGCAGTCTTCTAAGTCCTCCAGATGATCCCGGACTGACATGCTCTTGACGATCATGTCGTCACATACATACTTCCATACTTCGCCCATTGCTTTTCGGAATCTGAAGTTCATCATTCGTTGGTAGGTTGCTCCTGCGTTTAGTAGTCCAGAAGGTCATCTTCCGAAATATGCATATATAGGCAGATGAGTGATGAAGCTAGTCTTCGGGGTATCCTCCTTGTGCATCGATATTTGGTGATATCCCGAGAAAGCGTCCATGAAACTCAGCATCCCATACCCCGAAGTGGCATCAATTAGCTGGTCTATGTTGGGTAAGGGGTAGAAGTCTTTTTAGGCGAGGCCTTGTTCAGTTATGTAGTCAATGCACATCCTCCACTTCCCATTTTGTACGTACCAATACCACATTCGCCGACCATTCGGGATAGTAAATTTCAAAATGAACCCCGCCTCTAACAATTTGGTAACCTCTTCGTCTATAATCTTACTGTCTTTCAAGGGGCAAAGATCCTTATTTTCGTATCTTTGGCTTCCTCTTGGTCGGTATGAAGTCTATGTAATGCGATTGATTCACTACTATCGGGCATGTCGCTAGGTTCCCGAAGCGAAGATGTCGGCATACACCAAAGTAATTCCACTGGACTGGATTCATTTGTTGGGATAATCCCACCCCGATCTTGACCGGTTTGTGCGGATTTCGGTATCAACTCAACATCCTCTGTTTCTTCTCTTTGGTAGAGCCATGGGTTCGATCTTGCGCCAGTGAGCGGCTCGATCTCGATGGTCATAAATGCATTTTCGCCTTCGACCCCGACTCCTGAAGAAATCAAGGTATTCCGATAACATCTTCGGGCGATGTCGAGATCTCCGTTTACCTTCCCTATCCTGTTCGGTGTCGGAAACTTGATTTTGAAGTGGGGTATAGATGTTACCGCTTGCAGTGCCGCTAAAGTAGGCCTTCCCAAAATGGCGTTGTACGCCGAATCCACTTGTACGACAAAATTTTTTACCATGACTTCTGTCTGCTGTGGGGCCATACCGAAATTGACTGGTAATGTGATTGTGCCCGTCACATGAACCGGGTTGCCACTGAAGCCGTATAACGGGCCCTCTCCTCTTAATTCCATCTTCTTTCCTCCCAAATTCATCCGTTGGTATGCATGTGTGTAGAGTATATCAACCGAAGACCCATTGTCGATCATCATCCTCATGTCCACTGGCCCGACCTGGGCCGTTATTACCAGTGCCCCGTCATGCGATTCGATCTGTTCCGTAGGGTAGTCGTCGTTTGAGAAGGAGATGGTCGTGCCTAAATATGGCATGTCCTTTCTGGGCGAGGACCCAACCAATGATAGTACGGCTTCGAGATGCCCATTCCTTTTCCCCGCCACCACCGCCCCTCTACAGACCACCGATATCACATCAATAACTCCTCGGGTTTGTGGGTTGATTCTTGTTTGTGCTTTGTCGGGTGGGCTCATTGTTGTCCTCTCCAGGGCTTCCGGCCTTCTTCTCGCCAACTACGTCTTGTACCAACTTCCCATTACGGACATTCTTTTCTATTAAATCTTTCAAGTTGGTGCAATCTTCCGTCGTGTGACCCGACTACGGTACGATGACTTGTTCCGACCCTCTTCCACGGCCGGGATCGTTTGACATGGTTCGAAAAAGGGCTTCTTCGCATCTCTTCAGAATCTTGGCCCGATCCGTATTGAGTCTGATGTACACCTTGTTGACCCCTTTATTTGGGAAGGTGGCCTTCCACCGCCATGACCCCCGGTTGTAGTTTTTCTTGTAGCTATCAGACCTCCCACGATTGTCGGACTTGATAGCTCTGTTGTCCCGATCTCGGTACTTCTCGTGGGATTTGTGGTTTGAAATTCCCCATCGCTTCCTCGATCGCTTATGTGATCTTGACCCTATGGAAGGCCTCTGTCGGTCGGTCGGGGGGGTTGATCACCAGTCCTTCATCGAACTTCTTTGATTTTAGATGTCAAGCCCGTTGTGAAGAATCCCAAAGCTTGTGGGGAATTGACTCCACCACCAACCCCCCGACCTCCCGAAATCTCTTAACACATCGCCCAGGTGCTCTCGTCGATCTCTGCGACCTGCATGAGGGATCTTTGTGATCTTCCCCGTCTCTTATTACTCCGAATCGTGCATGAAATTTTTCCGAAGGTCTTTCCATGAAGTTATCGATCCCGGCGCCAAGGTTCCCATCCATTCCGGCGCTTTTCTTGAGGTAGTAGCAAACATGTGGCACTTGGTTGCATCGGAGTGGCCATAATACGTCATCAACTGTCATACCCATCGAATGGTCGTAAGGGTCCCCACCGTCGTAAGTCTTCATGGGGGCATCTTCCTTTTGGGGTCCGCTTATCTCCCGATTAATTTTCGGAGAGAAGGGCGACCCTATATATAGGTCGGTATTTCCGATCGGGTTCTTGACCAACAACAACTTCTCCAATTCAATGAACCCTTCGAGCGGGGGGTGGATTCTCCGCCGTGAGGGGACGAATGGGGTCCATCCTTCTCACGTTCGGGAATCTCGTCTTTCCTCCTCTCTGCCCAGACCAAACCCGTGTTTCGGGCGTCGTCCTGGCGACCGGCTTTTCTGCGGCTTGGCCATCCCTCGAACGACTTCGATACCTACTTCTCTCCCTTTCACCCCTTCCTTCGGTGACCGAGGCCCCATGATGGTGCTGCGCCTCTTAGAGGACGCTTCTCTTCTCACCGAGTCAGTTAGCCATCTGCGATTCGAGCTCTTCCTGCTTTGAAGACGTAGGGCCATTATGGCATCTTTGTTTTTTGCATCTTTTTCTGCAGGATGAATTCTCTCGATCTCGACTACCCACAGCTACGACTCTTTTCCGCGCCTCCGGTATTTCATGAATTAAACCGTCCATCCGATTGGCACAGTTCTTGGTATCTTTGGCTTTCATGGAATAGTCTTCGTTGGGAGGCAATGGGCTCCATCGATAAATCTGGGTTCTAGAGCCGACTCATTTTCACCGACCCTCTCACCGAGTGGTGCGTGTGTGTTTAGCCTTTTCACTATTCGGAAGCGCATACTCCACACTTGCCATAGTTCTTGCACGAAAAAGGTTCGATTGTGATTGTTATTTAAGCAATGCCCTCCTTTTTAAAGCCCAATGTTAACGCTTAAGTTTTTGGTAGCGTCAATCATAGAATCCTTGCTAGAACACCAAGAGCGAATCGGATCTTGGAAGCTTGATTTGACGCTTATGCCATGGGGAATAACTCCGTGTGAGAGGAAAGACTGGTGTAATTACAAGGTTTAACAATGGAGGATAAGTATTTAGTGCTCAAATATAGGTATTACCTCATAATGATAACTAGGCCTCATATTTATAGTACTCACCACCTTAGAATCCTTCTCCCAGGTCAGATTAGGACTCTAGTATATGGTAGTTACCATAACTTGGGTCCAACACAATCTCCTTAAAAGGTCAAAGTAGAGTCCAATCTCCTTACCACCTTTGGAGTTACCTTATATCATCTGAATAGGTACGGACTCTGCACACGAGAGAGAGCCCTTTATGCGAGCCCAAAACGGTCCTATAATCTAATCTGGCTTTACCAAAGAACTTCAAAGACCCGAGGCCGAACATCACAAGACCGAGTTCAATTTATGGTCCCGGAGGGCTCAAATGCCGACCAACACCTCCAACACCTTCATGGGCTTCGCCCATCTGGTCTCTCAAATTCTTACGGTATTGAATCTTGACCCCAAAGGAGGGTTCAGTAAAAACGCCTCGAACATATATATATATATATATATATATATATATATATATATATATATATATATATATATATATACACACTAATATATTATTGTCTCACGATTAGACATAATAATATGCCCTTTAAATATTTGTAATTATAATGATCACTTATGCGTTTGGGATGACTTTGGGCGTGGTGAAGTAGTATTAGAGTCGAACAGAACTCTTGAAAGGATTTAAGAAATGTGTGCTTAATGGTGACTATTCTAGTATGATACTTGTGATAGTATTCAAGTGAAAAGTAGAGATTGTTGGAACATTTCACATAAATCCCATATCACAAAAATTCAAGAATATAGATAGGTTAATAAGTATGGTGAAGCATCAACTTAACAGGTTAACCTTTTAGGTATTAGACTAGTCTATATATGTATATGATGAATTGATGTGAGATGAATTGTATAATTATTGCGTTACAAGTAGTGTCCTGTTTGTGTTATGTCTTTTACTTCTATTGTAAATCTGCCTTTAAGTGCCAGCATTCACATGCCACAGATGAGGGATAAAGAGTTGGGTTGAGCAAGATTTGTTTGACCCTAACTAATGGTAATTATGTAAAGGTGAGACTGGTGGGTAGTTTGCATATGCATGCCAGTTTTCTCATGACAAAAGATAGATTGGACCATATGTAACCAACTACTTTAAATCAAATGACATTAATTAATAAAAGGTGAGTGAGCTGGAGATTTGAATTAGCTTGACCACCCAATTATTGGGTCAAAGTTGAAATTTTCCCAAGCCATATTACACTCAACTTTGCACACATGCAAGCCAAATACTAGGATAAAAAGAACCCTTTACATCAATAAAATATCTCAAAAATCCAGTCTTTTTATTTCCATGTAACACCTTCCCCAGATTTATATATATACCTACAATAGTACTAGTATCGTTTCTACAACTTTCAAGACCTGTAAAAAGAAAGTAGTCAAAAAAACAATAACAAAAACAAATGAAACTACTTCAGCTGTTCCATTTTAATTGAAGTTTTAATGTTATACATTATATAGATTAAGAAATGTTATTAATACTATCTGATTGACTAAATTGCGTATGAAATTTTAATATTAATCTTTTAAAATTTATTAAAAAGATAAGAGAGAAACAAATTAACATTTAATTATAAGGGATAATATGAGATATTAAGTATTTAATTCTTTCTTGAAATCTACATGTTTCTCTCTAAAAAGATAGATAAAATTAAAGGAACGGAGATAAAAAAAGGAACAGAGGGAGTAACATGAAAAATAAAAGAAAAAAGTATTTGAGTTTTCTTGTAAACCCTCATCAAATTCTGCTAGTTAAAGTTTGTTAGAGCTTACTCATTTCTCAAACTGATATAACTCCATGTGACCTTATAAATCTTCTTGGACAACACATACCCTATATATATATATATATATATATATATATATATATATAACTAGGGTATATATTAAAATTTGCACATGCTTATTCAATAAAAATAATAATCGTTAAAGTTTCACATCAAGAATGATCATATATAATAAACAATTGTTGTATGAAAATCTTAATATTCATAACTAAATTGAGTAGCTAACCCTGAAATTTATTACATATTTTCTACCAATTTAACTGAATATACGGTGCTTAGAACCATGAGTTTTTAAAAAGATTTTATTTTTTGAAATATAGTCTTAACTAGATAGAAATATAAATATAGTAATGTGGGCATGATAGTACTTAACCAACCTATAATTTTAATAATAATATATTAAAAGTTTCATGTTACTTTATAGTCTTTATATATATATATATATATAGAATAATCGGTGGTGTGAGGATTTACTTTTGTTAAAATGCGGACTTTTTTTTTGTTTTTTTTAAAACAACTAAAAAAATATTTAATATTTTATGGAATCGATATTTTCCATAATATAATGTTTTAGGCGTGATTTGAATACCTATACAAAAAAAATGGTGGTGCGATGCTGATAGACTATGCAGATACATTTTGTTATCGATCCAAATCACATCCAAAAATCAGTATTATGAAAAATTTCAATTCCATAAAATATTAAACTTTTTTTAGTTATTAAAAAAAAAACCCAAAAAAGAATCCGTGATTTTAACAAAAAGCCTTACGATCTATCTTGATATATATATATATATATATATATATATATATATATATATATATATATATATATCAGATTTATAAATTAACTGGGGATTAATATGTATAACCGACCGACATTTTCCTAATTGGATTGAATAGGTTCCTCTTATTAGGTCAAACTGGCAATGTCTCATGAAAAAACTACTACAAAAGACAGACATAGCAAAGTATATTTTAAGTACTTATTGACTAATAACATGGGGATTAATTAAGTAGAAGGATTCCCCTTCCTTGCACGACACTATACTGAGCCTCACATGGTTTGTTTGTTGGGGGAAAGTGCGCTTGAAATAATTTCAATTCAATTTTTTTTGTAATTAAATAGAAAAACAACAAATTCAATCGCTTTCTTGTTACCGTTTTCTCATAATAATAAGACTACCTCATAATATTGTTGAGATATTTTATATGAATCACACATCAGATAAATTTAAACGTGTAGATGAATTAATAAATATGATTTTAGATAGGAAGGTGATTGAACTTGTTGACTAAATTCTGCTACATTATTATCTTTCTCTTAACTAGTGGAATTTCCATGGGATCACCAAATGAAGTTGTGACGGATGGTTGATTCTCCGATTAGAATTGTGAAAACTTTTGGAGGGATTTGTTTTTTATAAATATTTTTACTAACCTAATGAGCAAGTGGATAAAAGCTTGATCTAAGGGCTTGGTCTCTCATTAACTGACTAAACTTTGTTTTTTTACTCTTATGCTACGTTTGAAGTGAAGGAATAGAATAGAGTAGGGAATGGAATAGATGAGGGAATGAAATAAAAAAAGGGAATGAAATGATTTTTTAATATTCCATGTACATGTTTGGTTGATGTTATGAATACATCTAAGAATGAAATAAATAATTAGAAAGTGACCTAAATATCCCAAATGTTCAAATTTAACTTAAATTCAATTTATATTAAAAAATTAACACATATTTCTCTAGATTTTTTTTATAATTATATTCTTTTTTTTTTTTTACTATACTTTTTCATATAATTTTTTTATATATATAAAAAATGTTTATATCTATAAAATATATATAAAATGGTAAGAGGTGTATACATAATCACATAATCACATAATATTATTTTTTTTGGGTTGGGTTGGGTGGGGTGGGGTGGGGGTGGGGATGTGGGGGTATGGGTGGGGTGGGGTGTGGGTGGGGTGGGTGAGGGGTAAGAGGTGTATACATAATCACATAATATTATTTTTTTGGGGTGGAGTGGGGGGGTGGGGTGGGGTGGGGTGGGGTGGGGTGATGGTAAAGGTGTATACATAATCACATGATATTATTTTTTGGGTGTGGGTGTGGGTGGGGGTGGGGTGGGAGTAGGGTGGGATGAATGGAGGTAAGAGGTGTATACATAATCACATAATATTATTTTTTGGAGTGGGGTGGCGTGGAGTGGGGGTGGGGTGGGGTGGGGTGGAGTGGGGGGGTGGGTGAGTGGGGTGGGGTGAGTGATGGTAAGGGTGTATACATAATCACATAATATTATTTTTTTTCGCATATGGATAGATTGATTGAATGAAAAAATATGAAACTTTATTTTATTTTTAAGGGACATATTTGTCAATTACTTAAAAATAATAGATGTAATAAGTTATTCCTGACCCCCTTCTAGGAATAAAAATTATAATTTTAAGTTAACATCTATTTCACTAGGAATACATTATTCTGTTGAAATAAACAAACCAAACAATATTTTTATCATTCCAATAAAATGATTCATTCCATTCTACCTCCTATTCAATCCATCCAAACGTAGCAATAGCTTAATAGCATCTCTTTATCTTCCACCATATTTGTGTGCTCAATGTCAGATCCAGAAAAACCCCACTTCATTTTTAATTGGGTGCTTTGAATGGTGCTTAGATTCTCCTTAAAGTAATAGTACTAATTATTTCAACCATACTATAATAGGATAGTCAAATTGGCTTCCCTAATTAAAGGCAAAACAGTGGGCTTAAGAGTCGGTTTAAAAGCATTAACTTACAAACTTACCCCTTCAATGTCTTGAAAGAAAAACATAGATATGCTTTAACAAGTTACTCCCTCTCCTTCTTAATTCAGGTTATGCACATTGATTAAATTGAGTATAAATTTTAATATTAGCCTTCTAGAATAAATAGATGAGATTAAAACAAATTAAAGAAAAATGGAGGGAGTAATTATTTATTATTATTATACTCCATTTATTGATTTAATTAGCCATTAAATTGATTAGATATGTTCCTAGTGTTCTCAAGTGTTTTTCTCTAGAGTACTAGGGGCGGTCTCTTTTATCAATGATTTTACACACAATAAAATAAAATAAACATTAGGGAGTTCTAGTCATGTTATACCTCTGGAACAGAGTCTGCATTAATACTTTATTTAACAGTCTTTTTATATACTCTTTTTCTTAAGTGCAGAAAACAAACTTGCATATTTCTACATCACCAAAACAAGTTGAATATTTGCCACCAGTTGATGTGTAATATAGCTTGGAGGACTTGGTCATCATTGATTGGTGTCTGTCAATAGCTCTCACCATTTTCCGGCAACCTTGTAGGCTGCATCTCTCCCCGAGCCTTTCTAGCAGCTCGAAAACTTCCTCTGCGTCCACCTCCCTTCTTTTGCACATGATCTACAAACTCTTTGAAATCAATGTTTCCATCCCTAACCAAATGATCTTTTTATACATGTATTGCCAGAATAAAATTGTAGAAACAGGAATACTCGAGACATTCTGATGATCGAGTCAGTAAGACAACTCAAAATAGCTTTATTCCTAAATTTGTAACCATGAAAAAGGATATACAATGAAAGGAAAAATATAGAGTATTGATTCTTCGCTCAATTTACAAGGACTATATACCTACATTCCCATCATCTGCAATAAAGATCTTTCCTTCTGTTCAAGTTTACAAAAATTGGGAAGAAGGAAATGATTGCTTAAGAATTACAACAATGATGCATGGACAAACAAGCAGCTGGACTCATCTAATCTCTTACAAAAGTATTCCCGGTTTGGAATTAGTAAAATCACCACAATGTGTCAAGGTGGCTTTCCATTATCCAAATCCTCCATCACATCAATATCCTTGCGAGCTGTAATTTTCTGCACATATCCTGCAAAAAATAACATCTTTAGTGAAAAGATGTTACAAATCAATCCACAAGAGATTGAAGCCACACTCGTAGCCCCAGCCACCCTAAAAAGGTATATACAAATAAAGAAAGAAAAGAAGAAAAAGAACTGCCATATTTCATACAGCCAGGGGAATGGGGGATGCAGGCGGGTTCAGAACCTATCCCCCATCATGTTAATGGAAAATTCACAAATTTTGTAATGTGTTGAATACAATTGAGAAGTTTTACAAATGCGCTCATATTCCTCTTGTTTACCCTTTTTTTGCTCTTGTTTTCCTTTCTGATAAGCAAAATGGTTGTGCTCGTCTTACATGTTGAATTGATGCCATGAAAGTGAAAAAAGAATACTTAATCGTCATGATTAGTCAAGGGCTTAAGGGAAAAACTCCCTAATCACCCTATGTACATAGGCCTCGTGTAAAGTATGGGGCGCTGCAGGATAAGAAAGCCATCATGCAGTCACATGTAAAAGGGAGAGTAGGAATAGTTGTTAGAAACTTTACCTTTGGCATATTCAAACAAATTACCTAACTTAGAGGTTTAAGTTTGACTCAATCTGATTAAATATTTATTAGATATTAATCTTGTTACTCCAGTAAGTTTCTAGAAGATGTGAAGTACGAAAGGATCATATATAAGAAAATCAATGCTTGAAGGCCCAAAGATGTATTATCATGCAAAAACCATACAATAATCCCACGAAAGCCATTGACTGCGGTGGGTACGCACTTTGCATGCTCACATATGTCTATAACATGTTGGGAAAGTTCGAACAAAATGAGGCGCATAAATGCCAAGGCATTGGGCTACCTCCCAGATTTGGTGACACAAATGTATAGCTTAGGGTCAACCTGATGGCATTTTTTACATGTCCTGTGGAGGGCATTAAAAGGGATCCTCTGGCCATGGAGCCTTAGGGAGACAGTTGAAGGGACTAAAAGTGATAAGTGTCGCTGCCTGTCTATACTAACAAATGGAGTGCTAACGGTAGGCGGCATTGCATGGCATCTTCCTAGAAAATACTACAATACATGGACAATATCATGAGTTATGTACGACTTGTAGTATATCTAGTGGACAGGCGGCCCAATTTCCTTTTACTCAACTTGTCTGCAAAATTTGGGCTTGGTGCTCTCATGGAAGGTGTGCAGTAGTAGACATGATTATGACTACCTAGTATGTTTTTGTGCACTGGTGTACACAGGTGCTAATCAAAGCCCTGTTGCAAGGGTCTTCTATCTGCTCAATTGGGCTTGCACAAGGTTGGCATGATAAACTAAGCAGAGAGGTCAGCCTTGTGCTTGTTGGTCATGGGATATTTTGATTATGCCTCATGGCTGTTACCCTAATGTTCGGTACAATACATGCGAAAGCAAAAATGATGAATGCTTGAAATAATAAATGTGAATTTTGACGATTAACAAAAGGATCTGAAATAATTAAAATTCCTTTGAAAAATAAAGAGAAAAGGACACCTAACAATTTGATGAAACAAAGAGTCAAATCTTAATGCTGGTCTTGAAGAGCTTTTAGATTACAGATGGATGACTCTGAAAGAGACCAATAAGGTTTGTCCTGGGTAAAAATAAATTAAGACATTAATTCTAGTGCAAGCTGAAAGAGATTAAAGAGACTCCTGCTGCGGTGGTCCAAGTGTCATGACTCAAAACCATGTTTTTCATGAAATCTAAGACAGCACGTCTTAGACATTTCAATCAAATATTTTACATATTTCTTTGTTTAAAATTGCGTTTTAGATGCTAAAGAATAGTTTAGAAAAACTAGTTCCAAAAAATCATGTAAATGTGTTTTTATGAATGTCCTAAATCCGTGACAGAAACATGATTACCATGACACTCAAACTGGAAAGAATCTAAGAAGAAAAATTAAAAGGAATAACTCACATGATTAGCGCAAAAAAGTATATATATGTTTATGGTGAAAAATGTGTGAACTTGTCAAGAACCAAATAAAAATCCCAGGTGCGTGATTGTGGGAGGTAAAAAAGACTGCTGAAAATATGAAAAAATGTCTATGGTTGAAAAGATATTTCTTTCTAGTTTAGAACAGAAAAGGGTTAAACCAAAGGACAAGTATGGTGAAACCTCTTTAAACAAGGACAAGCCATGGAAAAACGATAAAATGGAAGAGGATTAAACAAATAAAGGAAGCAAAACTAACAGAAAGAGAAAGTATAGCACAAGTATGATAAAACCACTTTAAACAAGAAATCAAGAACAAGATATTGAAAAGAGCTATTATGGTAATGAACTTAAAATTGAAAGAAACAACACTGCAATTTATTGTGTTAAAGATGATTGAATTCCTAAACAAACCAACAAATTATAAATGGACACCGAACTTAAGAAAGCAATCAGATCCATGTGAAGAAATTGTAATTGTTTATTATTTGCTCCATTGAAAAGGCCTACAGATCAATTTTCAAATACTTCTAAGGAGTTTTTCACTCTCACCCTCTCATGAGTGAATTATGTTTCGTGATGCATGCTTTATAGCTTTTTTTTTCTTTTTCTTTCTTTCTTTTTTTTTTTTTGCACAAAGAGCTCTGTGAAATAGTTTCTTCCATATTTTATAATTTGCTGTTTTTTTGTACTAGATGTAAGATTATGCTAGAGTGTGCTAAAAGCATAACATGGATAGAATGGATCACAGTGGTTGCAAGACTATATATTTCCACTAAGGGATGAGATGATCAAGAATATTTATAGTCAGTAAATGAACATATGGGTAATAGAAAAGAAGAGAAATAACATGTAGAAAAGTACCAATTCCAAGGCAAGGTATGCACTTGCAGATAACTTCCTTTCTCTCTTTTATTATAGTAACTGACAAACCCGAGAGCCCTGGCAACTTCGGCACTTTCCAGTCCATTCATAAACCACTTCTTTACAATCCTACAACTCCATAACAAAAAATAATAAAATATAGAAGCAGCAGCAAAGAACAAAATAAGGTTCTGACTGTCACTGAGATTTAGTCCCAGAGATATTTTTTTTGAATTTATTTTTCAAGATTTCAGTCACAGTTAGAAATGCAATGGATACAAGTATAAAAGAAAGTAACACCAATGGAAGGAAGCTCCACCAAAACTTGCAAGCTATAATTTCTATTAGGCATTAGCCCTACTTGTGAAATCAAATCACATTTCCCCCAATATCATTTTCTTCAAGAACTTCAGTAATACAATTATCAACCTAAGTAGTAGGAAATGTTTCTCTCAAATAGGATCCAAGATTTTAGTAAATGATACTACTATTGCAACTGAAGGTTATCATAAAGATGCAACACATTTCTAATAGTTAATGTCATATGCTGATTAACCCAATTAGTTATTCTCAAAATTCTTTTGCTTATCATTCCAAGATTTTCTCAGTTACTAACAGATGGTAGGATATCGTCTGGTTGTCTCAAAAAATGCAATCTTTCCATTTTTCATATTCAGTAATTGATAAAAGCTCCGCCTTTTTAGTAAAAGATATGCCTTAGACCACTTTGTGGACTTGTTATAAATATGTTTTGTTATGTCTCAACAAATACAATAATTATATCTATACCATTTTAGAAACAATGAAATGCCATCTCAAAAATTATCTAATACAAGGTCTAAATAACTATGCATAATGCACTTTTATAACTCGAAACACAAGCCAATCTCAACTTCAAACATAAAACCAAGTTACTTTCTTATTTCTTTGACAAGCTAATGATACTCAACTGTAGAGGAAACTATGGAGTACATTGAATTCCTTATACTAGCCGTAAGAATATATTCTTTTTCCAATTAAATTTATCATCAACCAAATAAAATGTACGGAGAAGAAATCAAACCTCAATTTGGGGATCACAACGGAGCCGGCGATCAATCTCTTCAGCAGACACCGGTGAGGTGTCCGGATAGGCCATCGGAAGGGGAAGCGCGTCATCGTCGTCGGTCAGGTAGCTCTCTCGGTCACGTGACCACCTCTCTTTCGCACTGACCTAGGTGTATTTTTTGTTGCCTGCATTTGCTCTCTTCTCAACTGCCGGGACACCGTCGGAGTCGAAGCTGATTCTGCCGCTGCTAGAGGCGTCGGAGACTGTCGTAAAGTTAAACCACCGTCTCAGAAAGGAAGGTCCAACCGGAGGGTCGGCGGCACGGCAGCGGACGGCGGATGAGGGAGGAGAGAGAGCGGGAAGAGTGAGGAATGAGGGGTTTGACGACGGAGTAAAAATGGAGCTAGGGTTTAATGGCAACATTCGACCACCACGTGAACCATATACGATATATCCGGAGTCTCTTGTGAGTTTTGTGTATGTGAGAGAGAGCAACAGCAGAGCTCAGCTGCAAGTAAGAAAGATGGTGGTTGTTGGGTTAGGATTCTAAAATGCGCCAGGTGCTATATTTGGGCCTTGGAGAATTTAATTTACACGTACAAAGGGCTTTTATTAGTATTTTTTTTTTATTCTTCACCACATAATTACTGAATTATTTTCAAATTAAATCCTAAAACGCCAAAAATTACTTAAATCACAAAATTATTTGAAATCGAGTA
The DNA here is from genome assembly GCA_020205605.1 of Panax ginseng. Taxonomy (NCBI): domain Eukaryota; kingdom Viridiplantae; phylum Streptophyta; class Magnoliopsida; order Apiales; family Araliaceae; genus Panax; species Panax ginseng. The sequence continues at coordinate 4,135,552 of CM035142.1, forward strand.
TTTGTAGTATCATGGTATTGTAATATAGTCCCAAGAGAAACCGAAAGTTTTCTTTTATTATTTTTTTTTTCAAAAACTTTATTTGAGCTTTTTGAGGTTTGATCACGATAAAATAAGATATAGTTTTTATAACGCTCCGAACTTGTTACTGGTCGAAATGGTACATACCGCAAGTTCAAAAGTCCGCAAGATGATAAAAATCCAAATGCACAGTTTCAAATATTTACAAAACAAGTAAATAATGAAACTATTTGAAAACCTCAATAAATATTTAATCGAATGAGCAAAAGTCTTGAGCCTAAAACAATATGAATACGAACGGAGGTCCAACTTCTCTAAATTAAAGTCTAATAAAAATCAGACAACAATATTATATCGAAACGTAAATTAGTCATCTCATGTTTATCTTTGACTTAACTCATAATGTCCCAATTCTCGAAACAATGTAACATGTAATATTATTGTATGCAATGAACGATAAAATCCAGCAAGTAGTAATCCTTCCTATTTAGCGGATCAAATATAATGTGACGCTCCCAAAATTAGGTATACGTCACCCATCTTGGGTCGCCACTTACATGGTACAGAATTCAAATACAACTTACTAATACAACTGTCGTGTACAATACGACAAAACATAAACTGTGAGTTTGAATACAAATATTATCTACTAGAGATTATACAAACTCAAAAGGAGTTCTCATTACAATTATTATCACACTATTTTACAGAATAGTGAGGACTACTAATGCTATCCTCTGGACCATCACTCCGTTCCCCGATTCGTCTCCCAAAGAATATTCTCATTTCAAGAGAAGCAGTTGAAAGAAAGGGTGAGCTCAACTAGCCCAATAAAAATATTATGACTAAGATAATGCGAGAATAAATTATCACTAGTCTCCAACAATGTTAAACCGATAAAATAAAATAGACATCAAGTTTAAGCTGCGGTGAAGAACAAGCAATCCATTAAAAGAGTCAAGTAGAGAATAAAATCTACTATCTTTTATGATTTAAAAAGTTTTTATCACTTTTATCATTTGAGAGACATTTCAATAAATAATCCACATCATAAATCATCCACGCACCTTCTGAGCCGAGGATATTCTTTAAGTATCACGACCACGAATTATCCATGCACTACACGAGCCAAAGATAATCGTATTTTCATCAATCTGGCCCTGATCGTGTCATAAAACAATTCATCATTTTGCTCCCTCGTCAGAAGAGAATCCATAGCCATAATCATACCAAAAGCGTCCATCAATGCACTACGGCCAATGAAGACTTTTTTCACATCATTTGTAACATTACGATCATGATTATACCGAATAATCCTCGGTCATAATCATACCAAATCCATCTATGCACTACAGGTGCCACAAATGACTTTCAACATAATATAAACATGAGGATGATGATGATGATATAAGAATTCAATAAAACAAGTTCAAGAATTAATTTATCTAGAACCGATAACGCCCAAATTGTCAACACGATATCGCTTTGTAGAGTAAAATTCAAGAATGCTCGAAGAATATTTTCATGAAAAGATCTTTGGATGAATATAAATATCAATGATATTTCACTAATTTCATGGAGTATAAAAGTCAAAACTTTAACCAACCTGAAAGTATAATAAAGAATGGAATAACAAAAGAAATCATCATGCATGCGCAGATTGTGACAGGCGGAGTTATTCCAACAGAATAATAATAACGGAACGGTCGGGTGAAATTCAGCACCGATGGGATGTTCCAACAGAATAATAAATCTTTGAATAATAAATGATGGAACCCGGTCCGGCAGATATAGACAGACAAGATATTAAACGAATAATAAAGCGGAATAATAAAAAATAGAACCAGTCGTCCAGATAAAGACGCAGACGGGATATTTCAATGAATAATAAAGAATGGAATATTAGAAGAATTTCACCATGTATGCGAGATTTTGCATGAGACAAAAGTTATTCCAACATAATAATAAAGAATGGAATAATAGAAGTTCTTTTCATGAATAAGAAAGAAAGAATACCCCTTACGAGTACAACAAATAATATTCCCTACCTTTGAAAGAAGAGTATTCCGACTGGTAGAGCGATGATATACTCGAAGAAAACTTGTACTACGCTCAAAGCTTTCTTAAACTCTAAAGAAATACGCTCAAGATTATAGAAGAAGAATTTCTCTATAGTTTCTCTCTCTAGAGTTTCGGTGAATTAAAAGAAATAATGAAAGAATGAGCTTTATTTATAGGAAAATGGAATGCATAAGTAACTAATCCATGAACGGTCTGCATTGATTTACTTTAATCTGACGGTGGTCCGTATTTAAAGAAAAATCTTTTAAATAAAATATAATATATTCTATTTATATAAAAGATTTTTACTATGCGAAATACTATCTGAACCTATGCAAATACTATGCATAATAAAATATAATATATTCTATTTATAGAATAACTTTAATAAAGTATTCTATTTTATATAAAAGATTTTACTCTGCATAAAATATTATGCATAATAGAATATAATATATTCTATTTATAGAATAACTTTAATAAAGTATTCATTTTATATAAAAAGCTTTTACATTATAATTTCAACCAACGATGCAGAAAAATTAGTACATCTCTTCATGGAATAATATTGTACCCAAAAATGATTTGAATGAAAATAAATATATTTTTTAGTGAATAATACCCGTGAATAGTACTTTAGGAATAGTACCACATGTGAATAGTACCCGACACAAAAATGTCCCAAATACTAGAGTGAAGAATACTAGAGTGAATAGTAATCGGGTGAATAGTAACCGTGAATAGTAACTTTCGTGAATAAGATTTCGATTTACGAAAAATACTCCAAATACCGAGTAAACAATATTTGGGTGAATAGTAATTTAGTAAATAGTAACTCGTGAATAGTACTCCGACACAAAAAGTGTCCCAAATACTCGAGTGAACAATACTAGAGTAAATAGTAACCGGGTATTTTATGACAACTTGTCTACTTTGAAAAATTTTCACATATCACCCTTAACTTTAAACTTTTATCAATTTAACTATTTACCATAATAGAAAAATTGAATACTTTTATTTCATAAAATTCGGGGTCTCACATATAATTTGTAAAATGTTTTTGAAATAATTTTTTGTTCGATATCAATAGTAAATATATTTTTAAAACTAAAACAAATAATAACAAATTGAAATTATTTTAAAAACAATTTCAATGCATACAATATATATCTTTCAATCCACAACCCTAACACAAAGGTTACAATAGTCCAGTAACACGACCTAAAAATCCGATAATGTCAATGATCACGCACCCTACTAAGATATCTATAAAATGCACGCTCCCCAAAAGATACCTAAAAGGGTGCACCTTAGTAGCTCCAATATTAACTTTGGAACTAAGTGTAAACACTAACGAGTTCTATACATAGTTGAACTTAAAAATTCAAAAATATTTTCTCAATATTATCTATGTTCTAAACTATTTTTTTTTCACAGTTCAAAATTATATAATCTCATTTTTTAAATCAAAATGCACTTTCAATACTTGATTTGGATTTTAAAACAAAAGAATAACATTTTCACTCAGATGGAAGCCTTAAATAAAATATAACAAACTTTGAAACAGTATATCTAGGCATCCGAGTAATTATTGAGGTGTACATAAAAATAAATGATAATTTTAAAAAACTAAATAATTTGAAAAAACAATTTACATTACAAGTACCCAAAAGATCAATCATGCGATACAAAACGTAGTTCAAACTAGAGAATCAACTACCACGTCACTTCGTAACACTCCTTGCATAATTAGAGTTTTATTAATTAATCATAAATCTCAAATTCCCCATATATGTTCAAATGTCATGAAGACCTCATGTCATTATTTATGCCAAAACTCCCTCACATTGAACTTATTTTCTAAATCAAAAATCATAAACATAGAATAGACTTCAAGGGCTCCAATTTAGCCTCAAGAATCACCCAAATCGAACACAAAACCACCAAATTATCAATTTTTGAACAATAGTATAAATAGCAAAAAATCATATGCTAAAAATCTAGATCAACAATCTCTTAAATTTCATAACAAATAAAATACTTAACAACGGTTTAAAATTGGTGGACATGTTCCTAACTTATAGAAGTACAATATATTCAAAATTAAGAACGATCCAATAGTCGGATTAAAAGTTATTGACCATGCAACGAACTACCAAAATAATAAAAAAAACAAATTTACAAAATTTTCAGATTTAACTTTCTTACCTTCAATGGAGTTCTTTCCTTTGCTAATTTCTATTGATTTTCATTTTAAAATCTCCCAAGAAAAATATCCAAATATCCAAAATACCAAATCAATATTTACTAATTAAAATCAAAATTAAAAAAAAAAGATGAAAGGATCTTACCAAATTTCAATTTTCCATCTTCAAATCCTTATCAAACCATCTTTCTCTATTCTCTTTTCTTCTTTCTCTCAAGGCAGTTAGTCTGGAGTAATTTTAATCTTTCCTACGTTTTAATTGTGTTGTCTTATTTATTATAACAGTAACTCTTTTTCTTTTTCTAATTATTAGGATATGAACCTTTTTGAAATTCAAAAAGGTTAATATCACAACAATTAGTTATCTTATGTTATAATTATCCAAACATAAGTAATTATTCAATTAACTTTATTATTTATTAATTATTATTGTTATTAACCACCAAGTACTTATTTCTTTTAAAAAACTCTACTTATATTATTAAAAATTCGAGATATTACAATTTTGCTGAATAATTTATATTAATAAGGGAAAAGTATTAAAATTGTTATATTTAAGTGTGTCATTAAAATCCTTACTATACGTTAAAATGAAGATGAAAATAATAAATAAGAAGAAAACTTGTGTTATATGGTCAGAGGAGGATCATACTTGTTCATTAGCCTAGCCTCTAATTTCTTTTGCATCATGTTTTTTAAGGACAGAAAAGGAAAACTAAAATTTGTGGTATCTTCTTTTCCTTTTCCCTTTGAAAATTCATGAACCAAAAGGAGCATAAATAACTTGCATATAGAATAGAATGAAAATGAATTGGTTACTTCTTTAATTCTGAACTACATTAAGTTTCTTCATCATAAAACAAGTGAGTTGCACAAAAATTATGTCAGATCTGTGTAAAATATTTGGCACATATTTTTCTTCATCTTTTGATAGTTGATGTACAATTTTGGTGCTAAAAAGGTAATAATTGCATTGTAAGAGGGAGGGATATATGAAATATGAAATGAATATATAGTCTATGGTTGATTTCCTTGAAGGAAAAACTGTTTTCTCTCTTCCAACCCTCTTGTGCTGATCATTCAACTGGGTTGGCCAACTCCAGATCTAAACCTGTCCAGTTTCTCCTCAAATATTCTTTAGCAGGTTATTTCCAGAGACCCTATAGAACAAATTCATCATTAGTTCAAACTTGACAGCATTAAAAGAAGAATACTTTAGACATTGATATAATTTTATTTATTTATTTTGCAGAATCTACATCAAAAAGGAGTATTGTCCTTACTGAAGGTATATATCCTTTCTGTTTGTTAGGCTGTTTGGAATACTGCCGGTCAGTTTGTTGTTTTGGAGAAATCTGTTCATGGAAAAAAGAAAAGAAAAAAGTGAGTCATTGATCATGCTAAACCTAAAACTATAAGCAATTAAATTTCCAAAGTTAAATATCTTTTCTTGGTTGCAGAAACATACAGTTCATGAAGATTTGGAAGTTGGGCCAGCGATTGAGGGAATGATCCTTCGAATTGGTTGTTGTCCAAATGCCTTTTTCAGATCAAGAAGAAGTACTAATTAAGTAAAGCTTAAACAACGATGGTGAAAAGCTGTAAAATGAAAGATATTTGCAGCAACTTACAAGGACTCCAGGGCCTTCATTGAGCTAATATCTGGAATTGTTCCTGAAAGCTTATTACCACCCAGCCAACTGTAAATAATAATTACAAAAAAGTACCTCCAGTTTAATGTCAATATTTTAGGAGTATCACATTAAATGAATTGAGTCTACACCTATTAGCATGATCAACCGGCCTAAAACAACTTACATACTGGAAATGGCAGTTAACTTGGCTATGTCTTTGGCCAGTGTTCCCGAAAGCCCATGATTTGTTAGATTGCTTCATATATGGAAAAATAAATGTTAAGAGACATCAAATCGAGCCATATACGAGTAATGTTTCACAATCTTACTTTTTAGAGTAATAATTATTTACAACAGTTGACATGTGTAGGACTACAAAGTATATTTTCATCATATATGCAGCTACATCCTCTCTATGCATGTACACTTTCGAAGTAGATGAGTCTTATAGATATAGGTGATGGCTGTGATGGTGTTTGTACACCGTGGCTCATATTATATGAATTTCAAATGAAACTTACAGGGTGAGAATCCGAACGTTTTTTCCCCCAGTGCATGTAACTCCAGTCCATGAATACTGTTTAGGTAGACATGGATCTCCACTCCAATCAGGAGGTGGGTTATCAAGGCTTCTTGCCAACTCTTCCATCACCAACACTGTTACACAACCAAATTTAATAAAATTACGAGAAAAAAGAAAAACCCAATTTTAAGTATGTGTAGACAAAGGTAAATTCACCATCAAATGGAGGTACCATCTCTAGTGAGAGTCATTCCTCTAAGAGGCAGAATCTGAAAGATCTCCCCCGCGTTGATTAGAGGGCCGACTGACATGTCACTCTTGGGAGTCATGGAAATCTCTATCTGGCCATGGACAGGCCATTCTGTTCCATAAACAGTTACACCTCTAGTGGTGACATTAAGGTTGGTGTAAAAGTTTTCACCATTTATACTGACATTGAAAACTCTCCAGTTTAATGGACCTGGGGTTTGGGTGTCTTGGAAGTATAGTGCAATATAGTAATGACTGCTAGGCAATGAAAATGGAGTCCACCTGACTGTGAGAGTATTCCCTCGGCTCGCTGTGACTGCTGCTCCGAATACCTTTGCTGGTGGATTGTTCCAAAACCCAGAAGTAGTAATATTGACGTGGCTTTTCTCAACAGTATTTTCATCCATGAAAGGTTGCCAGAACCGGTTGTATGGATCATCTGGATAACTAGACAATTTTTCGATAATTACCATCAGAAACCAATCTAGCTGCCTTTTATTGATAAAGAATATAAAATAATAATCCAACCAGGATTTGAGTTTTAATGTTCTTCATTAACCCCCAATCCGATTACCTGAACCCTGATTAAGCAACTGGTGATTTAAAGAATAGTTTGCATACTAGCTTTGCCTAATAAAAAACCAATGCAAAACTCATGGTGCTAGGAGCCTAGTTTCTACATACATTATATGATCCAATGCCTCTCTTTAGTTAGGATTTTTTACGATAATGTTTCAGTATCTATGAAATGTATATCTGTCACGCAAGAATAGTTTTAATTAGTAGTAAAGTGAGATAAGATGCTTAGAAAAAGTTTTACACAGTAAACCCCCCCAATAGAAATCAGATTAAGCTTCTGCATAATTATGCTATGCCTTACCAATTTGGCATGAAACTAAAATTGGTTGTCACTCATTAAGTTGTGTGATGGTTATCCTTTCAAAAAAAAAAATCCTTGTTTTCTGCTACCTATTCGAACAATTTTCATTCAATAGAACATAAATAATATTGATTTTCCTTTTGAACATTTCTGCTTATAGAACTCGAGGCAACTTAATTGTAGAGTTATAGTAAAGTCATGATCATGAACTAATTAATGATAAATAATGGTAAAAACAATAGGAAAGTGAAACAATCATTAGCAAGTTTTCATACCTAATGATATCTGCACCAGAGGCAAAGGCAGTCCGAGCAACCGTACATAGTGCATGTCTATCAAAATCAGTAGAATTGTACAGGGACTTATCGAGATGCTGCACCTCAAGAGCTGAGATAAATGGGCTTGAAACCGTGTGTCCATTCCTCGCCAAGCACATGCTTAATGAATTTGCATGAGCAGTCACAATGATCTCATAATAGGAGCTAAGCCCGTTGGCATAATCCTCTGTGGTATTAACAGTGCTCCAAAGAGTTCCATCAATGACCTGATCAAACACTGGTGGTTCTTCCCCTTCATCGAAACCTCCATAGTAATATGTGGTTTTTATGAGAAATTTCCCTCCTTTGATTACCTGAAAATTGTAACAATATTTTCGAGCTGCAGTGTCTGGAAAATACCTTAATGTGGTCAATATAGGCAATACACCAGGTTCTTTAATGGAGGTAATGTTTCCAACTGAAATGTAGCTTTGGTCCGGAGCATATTTCAGGCCATTTTCTTCTACAGCCTTGGTTGAGCCACAGTTTATCAAGAAACCTGCATTGATATGCCCATGAGAAACAAAGATATGGAGCATGCACATAAGCTAATAGTCCCTCCGTTCCAAATTGAATGGCATCGTCCGCCATTTCACAATTAAAAATGATTGTATTTTTTTCAGACATTTTAATATATCTAAATATGTTGTTGTCACATCTTAACATGTAATACACATTTTTAAAACATGAAACTCATTTGGGACGGGAGGAATATACGTTTGCATGCATACGTATAAAACATGTATGAAGATATATAGAGACAACCAAGTGTTACCTCTTGGTTCAGGTGTGGCATGGACAGAGAGTGGAATGATAAAAAGCCATAGGAGGAAGAAGGAGATGCACATTGTTTCTGTTGGATGAATTGGGATGTTTCCGTTTGTTGGAGAGAGGAGGGGAACGAGAAAGAAGCATTGGACATTGGTCAAGAGAGTTTGACACGTAGAGGGTTGTGCAAGAAGATAGAGATGATTGTGCTTTTGACCAAGCCTTCCCCTTTAGAGAATATTTTGCAACTACGTACATACATTATTATATATAATGGGGGAGTCTACCTCATAAAGTTTATTTATTTTATTTTTAATGTCAAATTTAATTTCACCATAATTAAAGATTTTGTGGGTAAACTCTCATTTTCATACTTGGTAAAAAGAAAGTTTGGACCCTCATTTGGGTAAATACTAAATTTTACACTATAACCTTGATGTAGATTCATGCTACGCATGGTAATGTAATTGCATTAAAAGCAGAAACTTAGGAAAGGAGGTTCAATGTGACTGGACCTGGTTACCTCATTACCTGATCGGTTGCCATATGCGTGCACTGCAAGCCGAGGCTAGACATCTGTATGCTGTATGGTGTGGCATTTTATCGAACATCTTACTTGCACCATTTATCAAGCAACGTTTTCCACTCCGGAGAGTGAGCTGGCATCCCTAATCTTATGGACACGATCACTCACGAATAAACCCAGATTTAATTCTCAACAGATGACCCAGTAATTCTACTAGTAGTTCCTCAATCCCCACAAACATCCATTTAGGTCAGTAGATACTAACTTACAAGAAGGGCCTCTACTTAAATAGTGGATAGAAGCTTTCGTTAAGCGCCTGTAGCTCAGTGGATAGAGCGTCTGTTTCCTAAGCAGAAAGTCGTAGGTTCGACCCCTACCTGGCGCGTCTCTTCGTCAACTTTTTATTTGTAAGCTTATGAAATTACACAGTATCCCTAGGTTTGTTCATTTTCATTTTATGCTGATCTCTTGTATACAAATGGACGCTTATTGCGGAACGGAATTGAGGCCTGAGGCTCAGGAGTGTTATTGAAGCTGGACTTTTGTAAAATAAAATGCCAGATCCAAACCACGGCAAATGGAACACAATACCACGCACACAAATGGAACTACTTTCATCTTTTTACTAGAAACCAAGTAATAAGTAGACACCTGAACAAGAGTTGATGTAAATACAAAGAAACCTCGCCTGCAAAGGAGAACAAATAAAACAATACAGCTAAAACTAACAAAGCTGTGTGGTTCACACGCAAACTAGGGGAGGGAGAGGAGAGAGGAGAAACTAGGGGGAGAAGGAAAAGCATTCACACAAGTATATGACAGTTGGTTTTAACAGCACTATCGCCTTCCAGACATGCTGAAAGAAGTAACTTTCATTGGCGTTGCCACTACCAGTGGAGCTTCAGGAGAGTTGCTAACAGCAAACTTGTCATGCATGAATCGACTTTCAACAATCGATTCGTCCTTCAACACAATCTTATAACAATAGCAGCTCTTAAGGCCTTGTAGATTCTGATAGCACTTCGGTAGGCTATTCTTCACCTGCTGGAAGTTCCATATCACACTGAACTTGCCTACTGTTGCCACCAGATGACGCTCTTGTTTCCCACCTTCTGTGACCTGGACAATGATGTAATAAGTGAGACAATAATCCAGAGAAGCTATACCAATCAAATAAGAACTGAAAAACAACACAGATAGCTTGGGACCGGATCCACCATATCTAGTAATTACTTCACAGTACTAGACTTCATTTATAATCCAAAATATTTATTGAACCTAGACAGGCTTCAGAAGGCAAACACTTTTTTTATGGACAAGTCAAAAGGCAAACATATGAACTCGGAAATTGGTGATGGAGGCGAAAGAATTCATATTGCAGAATCCTAAAGGACCTAAACATCTTCTATATCATAGGAGACGGTACTCTAGGTTCTAACAATGGGCAATAATACATCTAACTGTTTACAGTGAATAGCTTCCAACAAATATGATTGTCCAAATAATGAGGGAAGGGACAGCAGGCTTCAAGCATGGGAACTTGCTACATAGAAAAGCTAATATTGTGTTACACGGACTCTTCACTTTGCCCTAAAATATTAGTGTCCGACACTCGACACACAAAAGGGGTATGGGTACTAGGGTACTAGACACTTCATTTTATTTAGTGCAAATAATTGGCAAAATTGAGGAGTACCCATGTCGGACTCGTCAAAATATTGTCCAACCGGACATTCCATCCGAGTCCGTGTAACATAGAATATAATAATACTCCATATACAGTAAGTGCGACAGTAATGGTTTAGACGATACAGTGTGCTGACGTAAGAAACCAAAACTTTCAAGCAGTCACAGAAAAGTAACTTCTAGATCAAGTGAGTTCATTTACATCCAATTTCAAAAACAACATCCCATTAAACCAAACAGCTATCAACTTATAAATTTGCCTAGTTATTTTGGTAATAATATGCAAAGTAGGGATGCGCTTTTTTTAGATTAAAGGAAGAAAAAAAAATAAGACCCCAAGTGTTTTCTTAATTTGTTTGGACACATAAATCTATTATGAAATGTTCTCGAATCATGTAATCATAAAAAGAATAAAAGTAAAAAACTAAACAATCATAATGCATGAACAAAGACAAACACTAGAACTGAAGATTAGGTCATGTCCACCGCTAATACAAACACTTGGATTGAATAAATAAACATGATATGGTTAAGAAAGTACTAACTAATAAATTCATTCTATTTGCTATGAAAATATTACCAGTTAAAGGTTTGTCAGGAATAATATAAATTTTTATTTTTACTTTGTTTTTGTTATTTTGTTTTTTAGAACAATTATCATGTTCAAAACAATGTCCTTAAGAGTATATCCTCATTTCTCACTGCATAGTTCATATAGAAATAACTAGCATAGCAAGAAATGGCACATTTGTTACAGCAACAATACTTTTTGAGGACATACATATACTATGATTTTGTTTAACATCAGTACAATGTCAATTGCACCATAAATATGCTAGTTTTAAAACATATTGAAATATAGTAAGCAACCATTACATTTTCATGTATAGAAATGTCATTTGTGCATCATTAAACATGGACAGTGCATATATATAAAATGCTACTTTCACCATATATATGCTAGTTTTCAAGATATAATCCAACATCGTTGGGAACAGGTAATTTTATTTTAAAAGGTCATTCATGCATCGTTAAGGTCCTTACAGATGGTGAATAAAACAGATAATAAACCAGTAATATATCAATTTTCTTTCTTTTAATTGACGACTCAAAATTTCAAATGTAATTGAACAAGTTACACATCAAAAACAATGAAGTCAAAAGACTTATATAAGGAATAAGTTGCTTACCCAAGAAAATTGACCTCCATGAAACTTATTGTTCACCCCAGCCATATGTGAATCCACAGGAGTCAGCTTCAACAATCTTGGAGATGGAATCTTATTGCCCATTCGACCACTAAATCCAGTTTTTGTCTTTCCATCTTTGTCAGTAAATAAGGCGCAGATAAGGATCAAATACGTGTCAGTGGTGCCCAACACCCATTTTCCATCGTATGTAACATCAACATGTGTAATAGGCGATCCAAGGCCGGGAAAAGCAGTTTTGGCCTGCCTCATAGAAGTCTTTGAATACAACCTAATTTTCCCATCAAGTGATCCAACGACAATTGAACCATCACCAGTCGATGCAAAACACTGAAAATTTGTCCCTCTAGAGAACTGATGTCCCTGAGTCCAATGCAACACAGGGGAATTAGCATTTGCAATGTTCTGAACCATTCCCATCCTATCGCGCATATCCCACTGACACAACCTATTATCATCCAATCCCAAAAATGTAGACTCAGAAGGATCCAACTGTGACCCCTTTGTGTCATTTGTAATATCCCTCATAGTAAGATCAGTGCCGTCTTTTTCAAACTTCCATTCTGTAACAATCTTCCCCGTCTCAATATCTAATTGGCTCAACCCAGTTGAATGTGGCTTCCCCTCTTTCAATGGACTCATTAGTAACATATTAGTCTCCCCCCTCATCAAAAGGGCCTTCTTCGGGGTTGAATTTGAATCCCCCAAACTAGAACTACCTCTTCCCCTTTTACCCTCATTATCAAGCTTCACATAAACACCTTTCCCATGTATTCCATGACTAAAATTCTTCACAACCTGAACGCCTGAATCACTAACTAAAAAACTATTATCCAGTGCCCCTAATGCCAAACTCTGTATTCCACCCCCTGTTGCCGCCTCCTCAAACTCCTCCAACAAATCCTGACTATCCCTCACCGGCGTCTTATATGCCGGACTCTTCCACACTCCATCATCAGCATCCTCCCACATCGAATCATCAGCAGCCTCCGGCTTAACCCACCCAAGAAACTCCTTCCCATAAACCTTCAATTTATTCTCTTCGCTAGCTTTCAATCCATACACATTTTCAAACAGACAATCCTGGAAGTTAGTGACAAAGCTCCTATACTCTTCATCGCCAAAAAACTTCAGCGCCCAAACCCCATTTTGCACAAAATCAACACGACGCTGATCACCAAACATTTTTAATTGCAAATCAGTCGAAACCCTAGCTCGAATCTTAGAACCCACTTTCAAAACCCAAAACCCATCACTTCCTCTATACGATTCATCTTCCTCGTCATCTTCTCCCCCTTCAATTCTGGAGGTTTTAACAAATTTATAGGAAATGACTTTTTCAGAAACGATCCATTTGGCTTTGGGAGTGTTGCCACCGATGTGAAGGTAAAGCTTGACCGCATTCTTCAAATTGGGATTTTGGGTAGAAGGGTATTTTAGCTTTAAATCTTTGAGTTTCGCATCTAGATCGTCTAGAGTTTTGCTACTCGATGAGGGTTTGGAAATCGAGGGTTTGATTTCTTGTTCAGCTGCATCTTCGTAGTGTTCCTGTTGTTCTTCTTCGCTGTTGGATTCGTAATCATCGGAATCTGAAAGATCTAGACCTTCACGACTTTGAGAGCCGCCCATGATCAGAGACTGTTTGGATCAAGCGAAAATGGTGAAGCTGAGAAAAGTAATTGAATTTCTGATTATTGGAAAATTTGTTAAGTAATGATTCTTGAGAGAGAAAATGGAAAATTGGATTATAGGGTTGGTTATTGGTTTATATATGCTGAGGATAGAGAGAGAGAGAGATGTGACTGGTAATTACCTGTTTCCGGTTAGCGTTGGTATAACGCTTACACGTCTCGCTTCGTTCCGAAGTAAATGGGCACGGATTTGTGTACTAAAGTTTGCGGCTTTTACACCATGTTTGGAAGTAAAAAAGCTTTAATTACTTGGTAGAAAATTCGGTTAAAAAAACTTCCAAAAAGGTTGAAATTTTTATTTTTTGTGAAAAAGGTTTAAAATCCATACTACACGGCACACACTTTTAATTTTTAAATACTTTTTGCAATTCTATAACTAACCATTAAATTAATTTTTCTTACTAAAAAAATTTCTCTTACTAAAAATAGTTTTTATCAAAAACTCTAAAGTTAAATGTGTTTGATCTAACATGTTTCAATTTTAACTTTAGTATCATATACTCCAATAGATAATAAATTATATAAGGACGGTCAGTAAAATTATTATTTTACACCATTAAATACTATTTTATTTATTCTTTAATATAAGTCGTTTTAGACATGTGTACAAGAATTAAGGAAATAGTTGAAAAGCATTAACTATAGTATCAATTGTCTATAATACCCTTCATCACTTATCTCATAAATATGGATCAAAAGATTAGGTGGAGTAATAAGGAGCAATTTGGAAAAAATAATAATCAGTTCTCCTAGATAACCACAAACGACAAATAATTAGGAATATAAAAAAAAGTCTAAAACGACCTACATATAAAAATGGAGGGAGTATCATGTTATCCAATTAATTTACGAGATTGTCAGTGCATTTGTATTGTATTATCAAATTGTGTAATTATCATTTATCATGATAAAAAAAAATTAATTAGTCATAAAGTTTTTCTATGCGGACATGATATTAATTGAACATGAGTATTTTATAAATACAAATATATAAATAGATAAAATTATAAAACACTCGTATCTAATTTTCATGTTCAATTATCAAATGGGCAAACATAAAAATAATAAACTCTGTAAGAAGGGAGAATAAATTATTACTTATTAGGCAATTAAGAGTAAAAGAAAACAGATATAGGAGAGGAACTATTAAAAATTGAAGAGCTCTCCCTAGATTTAATACGAAGGTTAGAGTTTTTGGCTATAGAAAAAAAAAGGATTGGAGAAAAATATAGAGATTACAATCTAATGTGTTACTGTTTTATATAAATTACTCTTTCTGTTCCCAAAATGATGATTAAAATGATAAAAAAAAAAATTGTCCTTAAAATCATGACGAAAGTAAATAGGTCAATTATATAAATTTGTACATGAACTAATTTTGTAAAATCTCAACTTTTTGAATAAAGATGAATTTCTATAAATATTAATTTTGAATATTATGGAGTGAAATTGATATAATAATTATGGGTAATATTTATAAATTTTGTAAAGTGCGCAAGTTGTTATATAATATTCGATTGGTCGGGGGAATATTCGTTTTAACAGGGAATATTAGTACAACGGCACAATCGTTGGTGGACCCCACAACGGAATTATTATCGGAATATTGGTGACATTCTTCTATTATTACATTGGAACATCCATGTCATGTGTTTTTACAATCGGACCGGTTAAATCTTTATTATTATTCCGTTGGAACATTCATGTCGTGTGTTTTACACAGGACTGGTTAAAATCTTTATTATTATTCGTTGGAACATCACATGTCGTGTGTTTTTAACGGACACGTTCCGCTTTATTATTATTACATCATTGGAACATCCCGCTTGGTGCAAATTTTGCACGACTGGTTCCGTTATTATTATTATTCTGTTGGAATAACTCATCTATCGCAAGCACCGCATTGCATGGTGATTTCTTTTGTTATTCCATTCTTTATTATACTCGGTTGGTTAAAATTTTGACTCTATACTCCATGAAATTAGTAGAATATCCTTGATATTTAAGGCTTCATCCAAAGATCTTTTCATGAAAATATTCTTCCGATCATTCTTGAATTTTACTCTACAAAACAAAGATCATGTTGACAATTTGGACGTTAATAATTCTGGATAAAATAATTCTTGAACTTGTTTTATTGAATTCTTATATCATTGTCATCATCCTTATGTTTATATTTTGTTAAAAGTCATCTATGGCTTTTGTAGTGCATAGATGGACTTGGTATGATTATGACTGAGGATTTTTTGATTGTAATCATTTGGACCGTAATGTTATAAATGATGTGATAAAAGTTCTCATTGGCGTAGTAGTGCATTGATGGATGAGTTGTTGGCATGATCATGACCATTAATGAATACACAAATATTCTTGGCCCATAAGTGCGTGGATAATTGTGGTCGTGATACTAAAAAGAATATCCTCGTTAGTAGTGCGGGGTGATTCGATGATGTGGATTATTTTAAAATTTGAGTCCCGGTGATAATTGATGATGAAAAACCTTTTAATCATAAAAGATAGTAGATTTTATTTTCTACTTGACTCTTTTAATGGATTCTTTGTTCACGCAGATTAAACTTGATGTATATTATATTTTATCGGTTTAACATTGTTGGAGACTAATGATAATTTATTTCAATTATCTTAATCATAATATTTCTTCTTTGGGCTAGTTGAGCTCACCTTTTCTTTCACATTTTCTTCTGTGAAATGAGAACATCGCGAGGACTAGTCGGGAAGCGGAGTGGCGGTCCGAGGATAAGATTAGTAGTCCTCACTATTCGTGAAATAGTGTGTGAAAAATTGTAATGAGAACTCCTTTTGAGTTTGTATAATCTCTACAAGACAATAATTGTATTCAAACTCACAGTTATGTTTTTGTCGTATTATACTGCATGTTGTATTAATAAGTTGTATTTGAATTTTGTACCATGTATATGACGACCCAAGATGGGTGATGTATACCTAATTTGGGGGCGTCACGGTTGGTATCAAAGCTTAGGATATGATCCCCGGCTAAGATGTGAGACTAGAACTAGGAGGGGAGAGCGGGGAATTCTTCATTAGTATGACCTACTTAAATTTATTTTGTATTTAAAGTGGTTGGTCGAGTTTAGAGATATTATGTTACATGTCAATTAACTTTTGCTTTGTGGCGATGTCTCAAAATGACATCCGAAAATGTTGAGAATAGTAATGGAGCACAAGAGACGAATTGAGTCTCCACATATCAATAATCGAGGAGAATGTGCATCGGGGAAGCGACAATCCTCATGCAAACAACAACACTAACCAAATGATGAATGATGGATTGTTCGGAGGCTTTATACAATTCATGCAACAAAGAAAGCAGAAGCAGCTCTGTCCAAAATGTAGGTAGAAACACCGAAACTCTCGGTGGTCACCATTAAATGATTCAAGGAGCTGGGACCACCGGAGTTTAAGGAGAAACAAAACCACTTTATGGCGAAAGCATGGATAAAGCAGATCACCAAGATATTTGATGTCTTGGGATGCTCGAGAGCAAAAGGTTCCCTTTCTTAGCGCTTTTATGTTGCGCTTGAGAGGCAGACTTGGTGGGAATCGGTAAAAACGTACTCAACTGTCGTCAGATCAAGATGTCTTGGGAGAAGTTCAAGAGTCATTCAACGACAAATACTTTCCCGATAGTATTCGTCACATGAAGGAGGTGGAATTTATCAAATTGGAGCAAAATAATATGGCCCGAGTGTCGCAATACGAGGCAAAATTTATGAGTTATCCGGTTTCGTCCCACTTGGTGGATAATGAATGAGAGAATGGCGCGAATGTTTTTAAGAAGTTTGAAGCCGAGATACGTCAACATCTTATTTCATAAAGCGTGTTTGTATTCGGATGTTATAAATAGGGCTCGATTGGTGGGAGTAGCGATAACGAAATAACGCAATGAAAAAAGAAGCGGTAAGCAAAATGATAATACCAATGAGAAGCGATCATGAGCGGTGACAACAAGCGTGGAGGAATCAACGGTGCTGAAATGGTAACCACTCCGGTGGTAATCGGGTCCAAAATAATAAGAATGGACATTTCAAGAGGAGATTCAACAATAATGGAAAGACGTCAAGACCAAAGACCGTTGTTAAGGAAGAAGAAAGACCACCTATCATATGCTTCAAATGCGGAGGGAGAGGACACATTAGTCCAAATTATGCGATGTCAGTCAAAGCATGTTATAATTGTGGAAGAGAAGGTCACTTAGCCCAACTTTGTCATTCACCAGAAGACAAATTCAAACTAAGATGGAGGCACCAAAGGTCATCCCGGAAAAGTCAAAGCCGATAGGCTGAGGAGAGCGTTTGTTGTGACCTCCCGTAAAGCAAGGAACCCGAATGAGGTCATCACGGGTAAGCTTATCATAAACTCTAGTGAAGTCTACACTTTATTTGATATCTGGGGTTCTACCCATTCTTTTATTTCTCTACTTTACTTGCGCCAACGATTAAATTTGACTCGGAGAATTAGACTTTGACTTATCCGTGGAAACTCAGTTAAGAGAAACCTTCATTACATCCACGGTTTATAAGTCTTGTTTGGTTCAAGTTGGTACCCACACATTACTTGTCGATCTTATTGCATTAAAAATACTTGCATTTGATGTAATTCTAGGGATTGATTGTTTAACTACTCATCATGCAAAAATTGATTATTTTCGTAAGGTTGTTATCTTTCATATTCCTAATCGACCTATTATGCGAATTCAAGCAACCAAACCATTAAAATCAATCTTTCGCTATCTCAAGCCATAAAGCTATTCGTTTATTGAAAAAGCGGATGTCAAGCTTTCTTAGCTCATGTCACAGATCTAAACAAAATACGTCAGTTTTGAACAATATTTTTATTGTTAATGAATTTCCTGACGTATTCCCTGAAGAACTTCCCGCCTACCCCCAGAGCGTGAAATTGAATTTTGTATCGACCTTGAACCCCAGACAAAACCCATTTCCAAAGCCCCATATCGAATGGCTCTATTGAACTTCGTGAGTTAAAGACTCAATCGCAGGAATTGTTAGACATTGGCTTTATTCGGCTCCTAAGTACTTCTACTGGGGTGCTCTGCTCTATTCGTGAAGAAGAAAGATGGGAGTATGCGACTTTTGTATTGATTATCGGGAGTTGAATCATGTCACCATCAAAAATAAGTACCCATTGCCGCGTATTGATGACTGTTTGACCCGATTCAAGGAGCCAAATTCTTTTCAAAGATTGATCTTCATTCCGGATATCACCAATTGAAGATTAGAACCGATGATATTCAAAGACGACTTTCGGAACTCGAGACGGGCATTATGAATTCTAGTCATGTCCTTTGGATTGACTAATGCTCCTCGCCGCCTTCATGGATATGATGAACCGAGTATTCAAGGAATATTTGGATCATTTTGTGGTCGTCTTTATTGATGACATCCTCATATATTCCAAAAGCCGTGAAGATCATGAGGAACACTTGAGGTCGATACTCCAAAAAGCTTCGTGAATACAAGCTTTATGCCAAGTGAAGAAACGCGAGTTACGGCTCGAGGAAGTAGCATTCCTTGGGCACGTGGTATCAAGTCATGGAATATCTGTTGACCAAAGAAATATTAAAGCTATTCATCACTCGGGAGCAACCTAAATCGTTGGCCAAGACGTAGCTTTCTGGCTTTAGGTGATTATTATCGGAGATTCGTAGAAGGGTTTTCTCGCATCGCTACTCCACTAACTCAGCTGACTCGGAAAAATACAAAGTTCGGTTGGAGCGAGGAATGTGAGAAGAGTTTTCAGAACTCAAGAGGAGACTCATTTCAAGACTGCTCGACAATACCATCCGGTTGGGAGGATTTGTCATCTACAAGTGATGCTTCGGGCAAAGGGTTAGGATGTGTTCTCATGCAACATGGGAAAGTTATAGCTTTATGCCTCACGACAACTCAAAGAATATGAGAGGAATTATCCTACTCATGATCTAGAGTTGGCGAGATGTTATCTTCAGACTAAAGATTTTGAGGCATTACTTGTATGGGGAGAAAGTGGAGACCTTTACGGATCATAAAAGCCTCAAATATTTCTTCACTCAAAAGGAACTCAATACGCGACAACGACGTTGGCTTGAACTCATTGAAAGATTATGATCATACTATCTAATACCATCCTCGAAAAGCGAACGTGGTAGCCGACGATCGAGTGAAGATCATACGCTGGGAATGAGTGCAATATTGTCAATGCAAAGGCCCATTTTGTATAACTTGCAAAGGATGGAGATAGAGATAAAGACTCCATGGACCCACGTGATGATGGCAAAATATGAAGTAGAACCGACTTTAATTGATAAAATTAAAAGTCGCTCAAATTACGAGATCCGGAGTCGGCGTATGAGGAAGAAAGTGCAAAAAGGTGCGATCGTAGGAAGCAAGAATCGATGAAGAAGGAATACTTGAGGTCAACTCCGGACTTTTGTGTTCCTAACGACCACGATTTAAAGTATAAAATCATGATGGAGCGCAAGACAACAACACACCGGTTGCAATCCATCTTGGGAGTACCAAAATGTATCATGATCTTCACATACATTTTGGTGGGGCAATATGAAGAGAGAGAGATAATACTGTTTATCTCAAGGTGTCTAACGTGTCAACGAGTCAAGCGGAACATCAAGTACCAAAAGGTCCATCAGAATCACTTGAAATTCCGAGCGGAAGTGGGAGCACATTACCATGGATTTCATTCACGGTCTTCCCAAAGTTTCTCAAGGCATAGATGCGATTTGGGTCATTGTTGATAGATTGACCAAGTCGCTCATTTTTTACCGATACGAGAAACTTATACACTTGAACGTCTTGCCTCAGATATACATAAATGAGGTTGTAAGATTGCATGGTATGCCAAGATCCATAGTTTCGATCGAGACCCAAGATTCACTTCAAGATTTTGGGTTAGTTTGCGAGAAAGCTATGGGCACAGATTCTGATTTAGCTTTCAGATATCATCCTCGGACGGATGGACGATGGAGAGGACTATTCAAACTCTTGAAGATCTATTAAGACTCTGTCCTTGATTTCAAGGGAAGTTGGGACAAGTTCTTACCATTGGTGGAGTTTTCCTATATTGATTATCGTTAAAGTATTGGCGTGGCTCCATTCGAGCGTTGTATAGAAGAAAGTGTCGTTCTCGGTATCTTTGGGATGAGGTGGGTGAAGCAATGTTGTTGGGACCGGAGTTGGTACGTATGACTACGAGAAAAGATTCAAACGATCCCAAGAACGTATAAAAACCTCACAAGATCGACAAAGAGTTATCTTTGATCTTCATCGAAAGGACGTGGAATTCGATATAGGAGATCATGTGTTGTTACGTGTTGCTCCATGGAAAAGGGTTACGAGATTTGAAAAGAGAAAAGCTCAATCCTCGATTTATCGGCCCATTTTTAATCCTTGATCGAGTAGGAATCGTGGCCTATAGACTCGCTTTCTGCGCCAAGTATGTCTCGTGTTCATAACGTTTTTCACATATCCATGTTACGTAAATATGTGGAAGACCCGAACCACATTATTGAGTTGAAACCGGACAAAATAGCGGAAGATTTGACATATGAAGAGGTTCCTGTTCAAATCTTGGATAAGAAGGAATATATTCTACGCACCAAGGTTATACCTCAAGTCAAAGTTTTGTGGAAAAACCACGATGTTGAGGAAATGACTTGGGAGTTAGAATCTGAAATGAAATCAATGTATCCTTACCTCTTGACATACAGTGACGTACCCTAATTTCGAGGCTTAAATTTCATAAGAAGGGAGATTGTAAAACCCCAACTTTTTGAATAAAGATGAATTTCTATAAATATTAATTTTGAATATTATAGAGTGAAATTGATATAATAGTTGTGGGTAATATTTATAAATTTTGCAAAGTACGCAAGTTGTTATATAATATTCGATTGGTGGGGAATATTCATTTTAACGGGGAATATTAGTACAAGTGGCACAATCATTGGTGGACTTTATAAAGGAATTATTGTCGGATTGAGAAAGCGACAAAAATACTTTTTTTATGAAAATAACAACGGAAGTTTTACTGTTAAGCTGTTGAAACACCGGTGTTAAAAGTACAAGATGTCTGGCGTGGTTGCACAAAGATGACACTACGGTATTGATTATTGATGCTTACGTGATAAGTCACTCAGTTTTGTTGGTATTATTAATGTAATAATACGTAAAAATCTTTTATATAAAAATGAATACTTTTATAAAGTTATTCTATAAATAGAATATATTATATTCTATTACGCATAGTGTTGCATAGTGTCTGATATAGTGTTTTGCATAGTAAAAATTTTTTTATATAAAATGTAATACTTTTATAAAGCTATCTCATTTTATTAGACAATAATTAGAATATATTATATTTTATTATGCGTAGTATTTGCAGATAGTGCTCAGATAGTGTTTGCAGATAGTAAAATCTTTTATAAAGTTATTCATTTTATCGGATTATAAATAGAATATATTATATTTTATTTAAAAGATTTTGCTTTAAATATGAATCGTCGATTAAAGTAAATCAATCTGGACCGATTCATGGATTAGAATTCTTATGTATTCCATTTTCCTATAAATAAGCTCATTCCTTCATTATTTTCTTATGAATTCACCGAACTCTAGAGATGAAACTATAAAGAGAGATTATAGAGATAGAAGAAAAGTATTCTGCTACTTAATTACTTTTATATTTGGCTTTTTCTTTTAGTAAGGGTGTTATTTTTTCTTATTCATGTAAGAGAACTGTTGTTATTCTATTTCTTATTATTACATTGGAATAACTCGTATCTGTGATCTACCCTATACTTGGTGACATTCTTCTATTATTCATTGGAACATCCGTCTGCATGCGCTTTTTAGGACTGGGTAAAATCTTTATTATTATTCCGTTGGAACATCCATGCATGTGTGTTTACACCCGGACCGGTTAAAATCTTATTATTATTTCGTTGGAATATCCATCGTGTGTTTTACCGGGACTGGTTAAAATCTTTTTATTATTCTGTTGGAACATCCCGCTTGCAAATTTTGCCCGACTGGTTCCGTTATTATTATTCTATTGGAATAACTCCATCTGTCTGGCAATCTGCATGCATGGTGATTTCTTTTGTTATTCCATTCTTTATTATACTCGGTTGGTTAACATTTTGACTTCTATACTCCATGAAATTAGTAGAATATCCTTGATATTTTGCGCTTCATTCGAAGATCTTTTCATGAAAATATTCTTACGATCATTCTTGAATTTTACTCTACAAAACAAAGATCATGTTGACAATTTGGGCGTTAATAATTTACGGATAAAATAATTCTTGAACTTGTTTTATTGAATTCTTATATCATTGTCATCATCCTTATGTTTATATTTTGTTGAAAGTCATCGTGGTCATGAATGCATAGATGGACTTGGTATGATTATGAATGAGGATTTTTTGTGTAATCACATGGCCGTAATGTTACAAATGATGTGGTAAAAGTTATCATTGTCCCGTAGTGCATTGATGGATGAGATTGTTGGCATGATCATGACCATTAATGAATACACAAATATTCTTGGCCCGTAGTGCATGGATAATTGTGGTCGTGATACTAAAGAATATCTCTTGGCAGTAAATGCGGGGTGATTCGATGATGTGGATTATTTATTAAAAGTTGAGTCTCGGCGATAATAATGATGATGAAAAACCTTTTAATCATAAAAGATAGTAGATTTTATTTTCTACTTGACTCTTTTAATGGATTGCTTGTTTCACCGCAGATTAAACTTGATGTACATTATATTTTATCGGTTTAACATTGTTGGAGACTAATGATAATTTATTATTCGCATTATCTTTAGTCATAATATTTCTTCTCGGGCTAGTTGAGCTCATCATTTATTTCACTTTATTCTTCGTGAAATGAGAACATCGCATGGACTAGTCGGGGAGCGGAGTAGACGGTCCGGAAGGATAAGATTAGTAGTCCTCACTATTACGTGAAATAGTGTGTTAATAATTGTAATGAGGACTTCTTTTGAGTTTGTATAATCTCAAGTAGACAATAATTGTATTCAAACTCACATGGTTATGTTTTGTCGTATTATTATACCATACATTTGTATTAGTAAGTTGTATTTGAATTTTGTATCACGATATGTCGGCGATCCAAGATGGGTGATGTATACCTAATTTTGGGAGCGTCATAAATTTACTCTTGAATGAGTGACTCCCACTAATTCTCTCTCTCTAAATTCAAAAATCAAAAACAGATTGAGAAAAAAAATTATATTCTCTCCTATTTTTTTGAGTACTTTAATTTGTGTGAAAATTATTATTGTCATTATTTTGAAGACGAAGGGAATATATATCACAAAGTTGCAAGTTCATATTATTTTTGTCAAGGATTGCTAAGCTTGCTTTCTCTTAAATTATTAAAGTTTTTAAATAAGATTTTCAAACTTAATATTTTTATTTTTTAAAAACAAAATTATTATAATAAAAGAAAAAATATTCACTAACTCAAGAGTCTGATTGATAGGGTCGCACCAATGGCCTCTAGGCACACTACTACTATATGGTTTTTTAAACTAGTGTATAATCTTTAATAAGAATAAATCTATAGGAACATCTAATTTACTCCCCGTTTTGAGTAAATTGTTTTGGGTAAAAAAAATTTAAATTCTTTGTCCCTTCTCTTATAAACCATTGACCTCTTCCTGCGTCTCCCACTCCTGCTAACTCTTTGACTCTCAGTCTAAACTCACTCGCTTTCACTGGCTCAGCCTCTTCCATAACTTTTCTCTAGTCAAATACCGGATTCATTCGGATTCCTCTCTTTCCTTTTAGAACCTTGTAGAGAAAGAGGAATCATGCTGTGTTCCACACAATAATTAATTTATGGAACTCTCTAATAATATAAACCCTTTTTTGAGTAATTTATACTTTTAATTGATAATAATGTTTAATTTATTGAATTTTTTCTACGATTTTTTTATCAATTTGAATTTTTTTTCTTTCTGTTTCTTGTCTAATTTAATTTTAATTGAAAGGTTGAGAATGTTCATTTTATTACCCAAAAAATAATAATAATAATCAACTACTCCATCTATAATGAAAAGGAGGGAGTATTATACTCGTATGAATTTAATATGCAATTAGCATGTGTAAAAGCACTTTTTCATCACGAAGCTTCACTTCAAAGTGGTCTTTACTCGAGAGTGGAGACTAATGGCATCATGACACGAGGCTACGCGCTATAGAAGACCACATATAATCCGAGTAAGAATGGAGAACTCACATACCCATGACCCATCCATCATAGATTATTCATAGTCGTGTCTTGTCCCATTTTATTCTACTCTCTCCTATCCGTGTACTATGGAAAATGACGTGGCGCACCCCCATAAATAATATTGTAGTAATATATTTTTCTTTATAAAAAAAATCCGACAAAAATTAGAAATATTTGTTATTCAATAATTTTTGTAAAGTTATATTATTAATTTTATCTGTATCACTTTTATTGGAGCATATTCAATTTATATATATAGTGTGTAAAAATAGGACCTACTTATATTATTTTAACCACATGCCAAACGTGTTTATATACATAGGAGTATATTTTAAGTGGAGATATAGGGACCTACCCGGATTTTAATCACATGTCTAGCATAGTTATCCAATTTTTTTCTCACTTCAACCAAAGCACATGTCATAATTGACATTCTATAAATCTAAAAAGTGACACTCATATTAATTAACAATAAAAGAAAATAAGATTTATTTACAAAAAAATAAGACTAATTTTTGGAGAGATAAAATGTATTATGATTTTTAATAAATTAAAATGAAATTCTGCCTATTTGGATCCTCAAAATTGAGTATAGTATTCATGAAGAGAAAGAAAAAGAAGTTGTTTCAAAACACTACACATTATTCGGATTTTGTTATTCAGTGGAGTACTTGCTAAACAGAAATAAATAATACTTAAAATTAATTATTATTCATAGATGATGACTATTTTGTTGTTATCCATCATTGAAAATACACAAAAGAAGTAGTCTTACAAATAAATAAATCCTCTAATGTTGTCCACTCCACACATGACAAGGTTTTACGTTAATAAAAACAAAAAATAGAACCCAACATGTGGAATTTAATTATTGTAATTGAGGAAATTAAGATATATCGATAGCGGTCCGGAGCTAAACACTGTGCACATTTCCACTTCCTGAATCAGAAGAATGATCAGTACCATTATAATCCATCATCACCATCCATTTCTCAAATTCATCATCCCCAAACATTCCCCACAATTCCTTTTCCTTGCCATCTCCAATTTCCATGTTCATTTCTATTAATTCGTTTTTTCTTGGATTTTCTTGCTGCATCTCCGACCTCTCCTGGGAATTTGAGCTGGTGTAATCACCAAAACAAAAATTTAGCTTCGCTCTCGGGCCCCTAAATTCAATGGCGGCCCGATCATAAGCACGGGCTGCGTCCTCCGCCGTCTCGAACGTCCCGAGCCAAACCCTGGCCGCCTTTCGTGGGTCCCGAATCTCCGCCGCCCATTTTCCCCACGGCCTCTGTCGAACTCCTCTGTAATTTTTCTTCTTCTTTTTTATTACCCCAATATTCTTGCTCTTTTTATTGTTTTCATCAACTTCCACGTTCGGCACGAAGAAGTCGCAACCCAAACATCCCCTAATGTTGCAGAACCGGCAAATATCCGGCTCCGGCAAAATCGAGCTCGAAAAGCTGGTAGAGGGGGAAGAACTGCTGCATTCCGGAGTTGGTAGTGAACGGAATTCATGGGACATGTCCATAGCGGTGGCACCGGTTAGCACATTTTTCAAGGCGCTGACCATGACTGAAACTTCTTGCTCCTGGGTGAGTCGTTGCGGCGGAGATGACGGCGCTGGCGCCGTCACCATGGCGGTGGCTTCACGTTTTGGCCTGTGGTATGTTTTGTGCATTTTGAAAAGTGGGAATTTGGTACTAATAATAAATTCAGATGGTACTCTGTTTTAGAGAGAGAAAATTAAGTAATGAGAACTGAAATTTGTTGTTTGGTTTGATTTGTGAGGGGTCAAAATTGGGCTTTACATATATATATGTATGGACTATGGACGAAAAGAGAAAGAAAAAGGTCTACGTGGATGCCAGCTAATGACACATTTTAGACACGGGATTGATTCATTTGGAGGTTTATGGGATTTAGTTTGGCACGTGGGGATTTTGTCTTTGCCCTTTGCTGGGCGCGGCGGTTAAGTTGGGTACAAGTGGATAAACGGTATGGAGATGAGCTGGCACAGGCGAGTTATGGCACGCGGGTTTTTAAGAGGAATGGTGACGTGAAGTCTTACCTGATGCGATGCGAGACCATCTTTTTGGGATTGATCTAATAATACTGTGACTGGTACAAGCTGATGAGACTAGAGAGTAGAGAGTAAAGTTTCCTGCATCTATATCCCAAATAAAAGTTTAAATAAATAAATCGAGTATTGAGTTATTTATATTTAATTTATAAAATTTATTAAATATAAAATAAAATTTAATTAAGACTCATTTAGTTATTAAGTCGAGTACGATTTTGAATTAAACTCGAATATTTTAAATTTTTCGAACAAATATGATTTGAGTATCTATAAAAAATTACAATTTGAGAAGGTTTGAGTTATTTATCTAATTTTAAAATTTGTTCATATTTGAATCATTTATATTTTGAGTCGAACTCAAATCAAATTTCTAGTCAAGCGAGTACGAATCGAGCCCAAATTATTTACTTATTTTATAGTCTTACTCCCAAATGGTGTAAGATTCCATAACAGAAATGATTTACACCAACATAAATTTTATGACGAATTATGATTGTAATTAATGTAAAATTTTTATTTATAAAATAAAATAATAATGTATAATTTTATATTTTTTATTTTGTATATTATGTATATAAATATTTAATATAAATATAAATTTAATAACAGCACTCTTCTATAATACTGCAACCATTTTACAAATTATTGATATTTTGTAAAGTAATATTTTTTTTATAATTTAAAATTTTGTCTTTTATATTTTCTAAAAATGTAATGATATTGTCATAATGGTATTAAATCAAATTAAAAATAATGACACCCCCCCTACCCCTTCCCCTTCGCAACCCAACCCAACCCAACCCAACCCAACCCAAAAGAGAGGTGCCATACATTGAAGTTTGAACATACATATAAAAATTTATAATACTAATAATTATGTGTGATTCGCATCTAGTCGATTGTATAGACTTTTGAAAATAGAAAATATTACGATGACAAAATTCCTAGGTACTGTATATTAATGATATGAGTGTTTTTGTGCGAACATGAATTTTGAACAAAAAAATTAAATTAGAATAATAAAATTAATTTATTTTCATAAATAATTGAATAGTACAATTAATTTATTCGCGAGAACATATTTATTTTATTTTTCTATTCAAAATTTCCGTCCGCATAAAGTTATTATAATATATATTATACTTCCTCTGTCCAAGAATGTTAATCCTAATTAATCATTACTAACATGCTACATATATTAATATTTATGCAAGACAAATACAAATATCATAATAATTAAAATAAAACAAATGTTGTACTGTTTTAAAGTTCTAGCCTGTGTTAAAAAATAATAGTTAAAAATAACTTTAGGTTGAGAAGTACTCTCTGTACTTTAATATAAGGTTTTTTAGAGTTGTGTACAAGTATTAAGAAAATAATTTATATCAATTAATACTTACTTGAAAATCTAAAACGTCATAGATTAAGGGACAAAAAAATTTGTCTAAAACGTGTTATATTAAGGGACGGAGGGAGTATTATTTTATTAAAAAATAATATTACTATCACATAAAAAAAAATTATATAATACTCACATATAAACACGTGTATATTGTGAGTCCCATATATTAAGCTGCCCATAATATGCATACGTGTGTATGTCAATATTATGTGATAGTAGTATTATTATTTATTAAAAAACATAAAGAATCCGGTAAACGAAAACGAGGGAGAAGAATTATATTCTATTGAAAAATTCTAGGTGATTGGAGAAGGCGTTTTCCGATAAGAGGTAGTATGACCGGCCGAATTTTTATTTTTTTTTTTTTTTTTTTTTTTTGATTATAAAATAATTAATGTGATTTATTGGAATTGAAATTTTATAAAATGCAATGATTTAGATGTCATTTGGATACACGAAAAAAAGCAGTTATATGATCGTATAACCCGTTTTGTTACGTGTAATCAAAAAACACCTAAATCACTGTATTTTGTAAAAATTTCAGTTCTAATAAATTACATTAATTATTTTGTAGGCAAAAGCAAAAGCAAAAAAAAAAAAAAAAAAAAAAATTCCGACCGGTCACTACCCCGGTCGGAAAACGACGGTCTGCGTAATAGGACTCTATTCTATTCTACTCCTCCATAGCTGGGTCTGGGTCTGGGGTCTAGGGCTGGGTCATGCCAGTACAGTTGTATTCTGGATTGTGAGCATGATGTCATGTCCAAATAATCTTTTCCAGATACTCCATGTAAACTTAAGCATCAATAGAAGCACACATTTAAAACTCCATATAAACTTAAGTATATATAATTTTTTAAAATTTTATACGAAACCTTACCAAAAAATACGCTCTTTAAGATGCAACAAATTCATTTAAATATTGTAGAATTTTAAAATAAATATTTTTTATTAAAAAGTTTAAAAGACTGAAATATATTAAGACTATTACAAAAGATGAAAAAATTACAAAAATCAAACTCAAAGAGTACTTCTCCCAAATAAGATAACAGATAATCACGAAAAATAAACAATCGTAGTGTCAACGCTAGTGGACACAAAATAAACTCCTGAAATACTATTATATCCCCAAAATAATAATAGAATACACAGATAAAGACCGTTTTTCAGCGTGACAATAGAAGATCAAGTCGCCATGAAAGCGCTACATCAAAAATTAAATAATTCATCTTTAACAATTCATGCATTGAAAAAAATCATACGAACAAAAAAAACTCCCAAACAGAGAAAACAAATATAATAAAATCTCCTCACAAAAGATATATAAAGAAATCAAAACGTTAATTAAACTTGGACTAAAAGACAAAATGCACCCTAAATTTTACTTCTTATTTACATGTGCACTTCAAACTTAAAAAAGTGTCTAAGTACACCCCAAATTTAATATTGCGTTACAAAACATACACTTTTACCAATTAGCCGGTCAAAAGTGACCTGCTATGACTGGCTAAGGCTTGAATGTTTATTATAGAGGGGTTAAGATTGGTAATTTACATTTTAAATATAAGAATTTTAAAATAGTTACCATACAATTAAAAAAAAATAGAATTTTGGGTAAATTCTGTTTTTAGAATTTTAAAATTTCAAAAACAGTTTTTAAAAAACAATTTTTTTTAAAAAAATACCGTTTTTAAAAACAAAAACAATTTTTTTTAAAACAAAAAAAAATTCTTTTATTAAAAAATTTGTTTTTGTTAAAAAGTTTGTTTTTGTTTTTAAAAACCGTATTTTTTGTTTTTAAAATTTTTGTAACAGTTAAACTTTTTTTGTAACAGTTTTAAAAATTTATTTTAAAATTTGTAACAGTTTAAAATTTTAAATTTTTTAAAATTTTGTAACAGTTTTAAAATTTATTTTAAAATTTGTTACAATTTTTTCAAAAACAGAATTCTATTTTAAAAACAAAAACAATTTTTTTTAAAAACACGGTTTTTAAAAACAAAAACAATTTTTTTAAAAATACGGTTTTGTTAAAAAATTGTTTTTGTTAAAAATTCTGTTTTAAAAATTCTGTTTTAGAATTCTGTTTTTGAAAAATTTGTAATAAATTTTAAAATAAAATTTTAAAACTGTTACAAAATTTTTAAAAAATTTAAAATTTTAAATTGTTACAAAATTTTTAAACTGTTACAAATTTGTAACAAATTTTAAATTTTTTTTTAAAACTGTTACAAAAAAATTTTAACTTGTAAAATAAAATTTGTTACAGTTTTAAAAATTTATTTTAAAATTTGTTACAATTTTTCAAAAACAGAATTCTATTTTAAAAAAAAAAACAAATTTTTTTAAAAAAACACGGTTTTTAAAAACAATTTTTTTTAAAAAACGGTTTTGTTAAAAAAATTGTTTTTGTTAAAAAAAACTGTTTTTAAAAAGTTTAAAATTTCTGTTTTTAGAATTCTGTTTTTGAAAAATTTGTAATAAATTTTAAAATAAAATTTTAAAACTGTTACAAAATTTTAAACTGTTACAAATTTTAAAATAAATTTTAAAACTGTTACAAAAAAAATTTGAACTTGTAAAATAAATTTTTTTTTTTGAAAAATTCTGTTTTTGTATAAACTGTTTTTGAAATTTTGTTTTTAAAATAGATTTCTGTTTTGTAAAAATTTGTTTTAAAATTCTGTTTGGAAAAGAATATTTTGTAAAAATTTGTTTTAATTTTTTTTTTTTTTGTAAAAACTGTTTTTGAAATTTTAAAATTCTAAAAATAGAATTTAAAAACAATTTTTTATAAAAAAAATACGGTTTTTAAAAACAAAAACAATTTTTTTTAAAAAAATACGGTTTTTATGATTGTTTGAGGACTAAAAGACAAAAGAAATATAATTGTTAAACATTCAAGTCTTAGCCGGTCATAGTCGGTCACTTTTGACCGGCTAATTGGTAAAAAATGTGCGTTTTGTAACGCAATATTAAATTTGGGGTGTACTTAAACACTTTTTTAAGTTTGGGGTGCACAGATAAATAAAAAATAAACTTTGGGGTATATTTTGTCTTTTAATCTTAAACTTGTGCCTAGTCTGATTCTATTAAGGAGGAAGCCTAGGCGCCTAGTCAACTCAAGACGTTAAAGGATAATCTAGTACCTAGGTGGATATTAATCAAACTTATGCGAGAATTTTTAAAACATTGATTAAATTTATTAATTAAAATATTTATTTAAAGAAAAATGTTGTTATTTATGTCACGATCCTAAACATATTTATGTAGAATTTATTACATAACTGTGAATTAATTTTTGGACTACCAATAGAAGTATATGGTTGAGAGTATCTGTTATTGTTTTAAAGTTATAGCATGTGTTAAACAATACTAATAATTAAAAATAGAAGTATTATTGTAATAAAAAAACATAAAAAATCCGGTAAACGAAAACGAGCCCATAGTTGGTCCAGGTCAGGGTCAGGGTCAAGCCAGGCCAGTAAACTTGTATTCTGGATTGTGACCATGATGTCATGTCCTAATAAAACTTAAGCATCAATACCTACTACTCCGATTTACGGAACTAGTTAGCATGAAGTTTATTTTTGGATAAGTTGATCAATCGTCTATCAGAAAGTCTTTGTACGCATTTGAGATTTATTTGTGTGTGTGTCGACATTTTATTGGTTAATTGACCAACTTACTAAAAAATAAATTTTATACTAACCGGATCCCTCATTTAGTATTAAGAGGGAACCGCCAAGATAGCCTGTCCGAAAAGTCAGAAGGTCAACTAAGAGAATAAAATTGACTATTCAATTAGAATAAATATAAATATTGATAGTACTTTGTTATACCATGTTAAAATCTTTCTTTTAAAAATCTTTAGGCAGACCTAAACAGCAGAGGGAGTTGGGAGTGTTTAGTGCCTAGGCAGCTTAGCTGGTGCTTAGTTATTTTTAAGACAGACTGCGTTTTTAAGGTATTTTATTTATTTATTTTTATATTATACTTACTTGTTGTGCAAAATATATAATATATATAATTTTTTAAAATTTGACATCAAACATTATCCAAAAACACGCTCATTTAGGTCACAACAAATTCATTTAAATATTGTACAACTTCAAAACAGAAGTATGATTCTACTTTTTTTTTTCTTTCAAAAAGTCTAAAAGACGAAAATATATTAAAATTGTAATCTGTTTACAAAAGATGAAAGGATTACAAAAAATAAATTCAAAATGTAATTCTTTTAAATAAAATAACAGATAATAAGGAAAAAAGGTTAATCGTAGCAACAATACTAGTAAACACCAAATAAACTATTGAAATAAGTCATATCCCCAAAATAATAATAAAATACACAAATCTGGAGCGTAATTCAGCGTGACAATTGAAGAACACGTCCTAATGGAACCGCCACATCCAAATTTGAATAATTAATCCTTAACAATTCAATTTAGTATTGGCGGTGTGATTTTTGATATGATAATAATAATAAAAAAAAGTTAGAAATTAAAAATATTATGTCAATTTATAATCTTAAAAGATAAAATACTCCATTCATTCCAAAATTAAAGATAAAATTTGACTTTTTAAGTCAAAAGACCGCATACTAAACTTTAAATTGATGTAAATTTATTTAATTTTAATTAATACAGTTATTATAATTGTATAGTATATAACAAAATTTATTTAATTTTAAATTTTTATGAATCATACTAATTTTAAAATTTAATATACCGTTATTTGATTTAAAAAAATTAAATTGTATCTTTAACTGAAGAGTATATATCTCTAGTTACAAGACTGAGGGATACCAGCCTATGCTCTATGAGCTAGGTCCAGGTCACCTATGCCCTATGGGCTGGGTCTGGGCCACCTATGCCCTAAGGGGTAGGTCTAGCCGTCTAGGGCTAGAGGTCAACTATTCCATTAAAAAGAAAGAAAAATGGCCATTATTTGAAGAGTCCAAGCTTAGAATGAATGAGCAGAAATCAAATCCAAAGTTGTAAAAAGGATTATCATATAATAAAAATAAGTAACCATGTTGTATACTTTTCAGGAGGAACCAACAAAAGCCCACAGAGCATGATTTTTATATAGAATGGTGATTCATTGCAATTCTTTTTCCAGTAAAAATTGCTCCTTGTACATGATATAATCTGTTTACACAAACAATTATACAGTAATTACTTATTCTTTATACATTCTATTCAATCATGAAATCAAATTCTCAATGGTCCCTACTCCCTTTTTCTATCATCAGCACTAGAAAAAAGAAGAAGACAAAAAAGAGAAAATAGACATGTTTAAAAAATTGAACCTATTTCCACCAGATAAGAACATATAGGTGCAGAGACAAATCTACAAAGAAGTCAAATGTAATCCTCTTGGAGTCTCGATGTGAGCAGTTACATGGATCCATCCAACTAATCGTCATCCTCTGAATCTGTGTTGATAGGGCAAAGTTAGTAGCTGTATGTAGAAATTTAATATAAACATAGCAGGGAAAACAAGAATAAAAGGGAAAGAAAGTATACAACAATCATTCAATTCTATTATCAATGTCATCCGCAAAACGTTTCTCTCCAAGGCTACGTTTGTTTATAATGCCGGGATTATAATCCAAGACTATTAATCCTAGAATTATAATCCCGGGATTATAATTATAATCTCAAGACAATTAAGTCATTTTATAATCCCTAGACTAATAGTCCCAAGTCTAAATTTGAAAACAAACAAGACACTTGGGATTAATAGTCCTATCCCAAGTATAATTCTTGTAAACAAACATAGCTCAAGTGTTTTATACAGATATATGGTACAAAACCCCCGTTTCAAAAGGTTTTCATGCTGCAACTACCAATAAAGTCATTAAACACATGGAGTGACTGGTGGAATATAGTATGCTCATGTTTCCAGACACGATTTCCCTAGAAAGCAAATAGGTACAACACGTTTTTTCAATCAAAAAAAAAAATATGTAAGCAGCACTTAACATCTCATACGTACAAATTTTCCAGGGGAAACTTTTCACATATTTGTTTGGGCCAATGGATTATCTTAGTAGTCTGTTTGATATCAAGAAAACATAAAATGAAAAAAGGATCATACAGGATGTAACTATCTTTCTTTTCGTAAATTTGAAAGGGCGGGTAAAGAGGAAAGAGGAAGATCCCCTAGTCCATCCTCATTTCTATTAAAAGTGGAAAGGCAAGGGAAGGAACTATCTTTTCGACTTTTGAGTGCCCTTAATAGCTCTCCACTTGAGAGGGTATACTGTAAATCACATCAAAAAACTAGATACAAGGAAAAATTAATAGCTTCACTTCTGTAGGGTCAGTTTTTTTTTTTGTTCCGCTTGCCTTGCCTTAATTCTGGATTTCCCATTCTTCATACGAAATTAACTTTAAAAGTTACAGGTTTGTATTTGGAGACGGGAGTAAAGGAAGATGGTAAAATTTATCCCGTGTAACACTTTCTGTTCTCTCCATTATCTTTCAAGTGAACTTTTTCAGATACATAAATAATAAACTTGTGCATTTTCATACAACTGTGAATCTGTGATTGCATAAAAAAGTTGAAAACTATTGACTTCCAACAGAAAAAATGCTTACCAGATCGTATGTCTTCTCCGACTTTTCCTCTATTTTTCAACTGTCTCATGATCATTGCACATATGAGAATCCACCAATATATATGAAACACAAGTAAGGTCAATAACATTGTATTGAAAACATAGTATAATGACATGTGGTAAGCTTCTGACAGCCTCAAGACCTCACAGAGATGATAGCTGGGAAATGGAAACACAGATAAATATGTTAAAGGGAGCCTTATAAAGAAAGAATGATTAATGAATAAGCTCAACTCTTTAAGGGCATACCTTGCTGAATGTATGGCCCAAAATGGAAAGATTATAAGCCTTAGTATAAGCCATGAAATCGCAAATAAACCAAAGCACACGCTTGCTCCCAGCTCATTCTCAGAGTATTTGAAAACTTTAGCTGCCTCCAAGAATACGTCACTTCCATCATGCAATGCAAGAACAACCGATCCGATCCGAAAAAAGCTGCGGTAGATGATCAGTTAAGTACTATTTTCATGGTACATTTATTCAATTCAAAAACCTACTTTGAACAAGAGATACGATATGGTCAAAAGTGGCTACAACTAGAGTTGACTCCTTT
The DNA here is from genome assembly GCA_020205605.1 of Panax ginseng. Taxonomy (NCBI): domain Eukaryota; kingdom Viridiplantae; phylum Streptophyta; class Magnoliopsida; order Apiales; family Araliaceae; genus Panax; species Panax ginseng. Next base: position 4,171,312 of record CM035142.1, read on the forward strand.
GAAATTTTCCGAAACATGCTATAACTGTACAATGTTAATAAATATGCTGACAAAAGGCCCAACTATGGAGAAAAATGAATGATACAATGCTTCAACAAAACTTCCATCAACATTAGTACATTGATAAATAACAATGGTAGTAAAGGACCAAGGTATAACTAAGAGGTCAAGGATATAAATGGCTTATTTACAAACAAATAATAAAATATTATATACCCTATATACCAAAAGAAAAATATTCAAGGTCCTCAACCACAAGAGTTAAATATATGAAACCCCATTCTTTCTGTGCTGGTACCAACAATGGTCAAAAGCCCTTACAAGAGAGTCATCTAGGATGGGTAAACACCGGTAAGGTCTTCTTCAGTCAGTTTCCTCAAAGCTGGGAGGAGCTTTTTAGATATTTGGTGCCCTCCCAAGCATGAAGGGATACTCCAATGCGTAAAGTTTGAAGTTACCCACTTAAATATGTTTTTTTTTTTGGGAATCTCTTGCTTATGGTTTGAATAATTTACTTATTATATCGATATATGTATGTCTATAAAGGCTTAAATATGAATTACTACCCTAAACTATAGGCCATATTCCACTTCAGGGATCAAAGTTTCAATTAGGTGATTGAACTATCAATTTTTTTCAATTGCAACAAATTGAGCCGTCACGTCAGAAATTGCTGACGTGGCCCTCGAAGTGGAGCCATCACCGGCTGATGTGTAAATAAAAAAAATTATTTTAATATCTATTTATACATTTATTATACATTAAAGGCAAATTCGTCAAATCACTTATATTAATCATTTAAATTAAATAAAAACAACAAAATTATCTAAAATTTATAAAATCTCAGATCAAAAACAACAAAAAAGCTAAACAAAATAAAATCTAAAATCATCAAAATCTCTTCAATAGCCAAATATTGAAGGAAACCCCCCACATGAGCAACCAACAATTACCCACAAAGAACAGGACACTTAGGGCAGTGGGGGCAAAACCCGTCGGCGAAGGACCATCGGAAAATCAGACCATAGCAACAAACGTCCACTAATCAGCTAGAGAACCACCATGAATGCCGGCCAACAGAAACTACTCACAACCAGATAAAGAGGAAACAACAAATCCATAGCGATAAGCGTGCAGAATCCGCCAATCAAACCATTCAAACGGAAATCACATCTTGTAATCAGCAAAATCAAATCGGTAATAACAGAAAATTCATTTGAACTAAATCAAAAGAAAGAAATCAAACTCCAGGACCAATTTTGGCCAAACAAAACACAATCAAACCCAGCCTAGAAAAAATCAAAAAAAAAAATGAGCTAGGAAAAAAGCGAACCATCAATGAAAAAACAGAGATCCCAAATCGAACTTGAAAAAAAAAAACAAACAAAACAAGAAGCCCAAATCGAAACAAATGCGAAAGGAAAAGAATGTAAGATAATATGAAACAAATCGAAACAAGGCATCTTGTTGGTGGTAATAGCAGGATGTTTCAGAAGTCTCCGCCATGGACTCTCTCCTCCACACAGCTTCAACCCGGTTCACTTCCCCACAAATCCGATTCGAGACCACGACCCGCTTTCTTCTTCTTCCTCCATCCCCATCTCCTTACGGAGGCTTCTTCAATGATCAAGATCATTTTGGGTACGAGGGTCCATCTAATTCTCGACGGCTTCTTCTAAGAGCCACGGTGAAGCTTAGAGAGAAGACGTAAGAGAGAATAATAAAAAAAAGCCATGGTTGATTATCTTTTAATTAGGGATATGTTTTTTTTATTTTAATTAAGGATTTTAAGTTAGGTTTGACGATTTTGCCCATGATATAAATAGATTTGTTTATATAATGAATAAAAAATTGTTTTTTTGCCACATAAGCTTGTTAAAGACCCCACACAATTAGCCACGTCAACAATTTCTGACGTGGCGTGTTCAATTTGGTGTAATTGGAAAAAATTGATAGTATAATCACCTAATTGACAAAATTAAAAGGTGGATCACCGAAGTGGAATATGGCCTATAGTTTAGGGTACTAATTCATATTTAAGCCGTCTATAAAATATGTAAAATTTCATCTTGTTTGTATGGTGAATTTTGATATGGTTTTGTTGATAACTTACTAATTTCCTACTTTATATATGCCTAATTTACTGATTTCCTTGTTTTTTTTTCTCTACCATTAGTATTCAGTTAAATATCAACTTTATAAATTAGAAGGATCAAATAAAGATTCCAACTCCTCAACTGATATGAATATACATGTCTTCCTTAAGTGTGGTCATCTCTTAAGAGTTGAATGTTAGAATCTTATTTGCTATTAAACTTGGAAATGTTTATTGTACAAGTGTTCCTCGATATTTTGTTTAATTTTATCATGTTGTATTAACAATTAAATTTATTCATATTTTTATTAAAAATATACATAAAATCCAATGTATCATCCTCCAACGTATTGTATCTTCTTTTTTGGAAAAATGTTGTATCGTATGTCACGGATCTTGAAGGTATATAGTGCATATATCTACTATCCCAATCCCTAAAGTTACATGGTATAAGAAGCATCTAGCATTATGCCATACAAAGTCAAAACATAAAGATACCTTGTGATGTATGAGTAACCAATGAGGATGACGGTCACTACATGATGAGACATCATTACCGAGAAATCTTTCCTTCGAGTTTCCCATTTAACCAGGGCGCCAATGCTATAAAGGTAGAACCCGCACTGGCACATATAGAAAAGCTTTATGGAAAGCCTGGAGTGAGAAAGCCAACAGGTCAATTAAAATAATTATGAAGGTCATGAACTATGTAAGTTTAGAACTTCCATAAAAAATTAAAAGGAACATGCTCAACAGTTAAACTGTGTTGTAGGCAACTACCAATGAACTGTAAGTTTAAAACAATCATTTAAGGATCACAACTATGTTTCAAGCAAAATTAAGAAGAATTTGAGTAAAATTATTTTTCCAGCTAAGATGGCGGCCAACCAATTATGTTTCACAAATGTAAAAATATTTTTCACTACAGATCATCATGTCAAGTATAAACAAGTCACAGGTTAATAATCCATTTGGAAACTCTAAAGATTGAGAAATAAGGTTCGTCTATCATATTACTCACTTCAGCTCTTGATTTGGCCAGCCTTTGAAGTACTCTTTTGTATCTCTGAACCATGGCTCGTGGCTGGTAACCTTTAGAATAAAAAATTCAACAGTGAAATAGTAGGTAAACTTCCACATAGACTCCGTGCACTTAGCAATCTTTGCCCTTGTTCTCTCATTATTCTTCAATGGAATGCCTTTAATGCTCAACAACCAAATGGCCAGCCTCTGGAAAAGATGTGAAGAATACTAAAGAACATATATTTCAAAATATCTAAATTACTTCAAAGGAAATTATAACTGGATTGTTATCTGTTTTTCCTATTAGTAAAATATTCAATAATAGCACTTATAAATAAGAATAAAATAAAAAACATTAATTAAAACAACTGAAAAGGTGATCAACCTGGCACACATGATGTCTACAAGAGAAAAGAAACGAGCATAAGCTGCACAGACCTGAACAGCACAAAATAGGCTCAAGTAAACTAGCCCAAAAACTTCATAAAAAAATCTATACAGCCTGGGAAAGCCTCAATGATCCAAATGAAAAGTATTTTACAAAATGCTTTCAGCCTAGTCCACTCCCTTCAAGGATCTCCTACTCCTATCTCTTCACTGTCCACATACCCACATAGAAGCTGTATCCCATATAACCCGAATCCTTTTTTGACCCTGTTACCTTTCCTGCAGCTAATCATGCCCACCAACATGACCTTTTGGTGTCATTTAAGGGTTTCTTGATCTCTCTATAACCTTCAAGTATTCTCTTTCTTTTCATTATTGTTCTTACATTAGCATTCAAGGAATTTCCAAAGGAGATTTCAGGGCAAAACATAATATGCTTAAAAAGAATACCAACTCCAGTTCCAGTATTCAACAGGAATTTACCTCAATAGGGCACCCCATCAACTCAAAACATAACAAAGACATTGTAATATATCTACCTAGTGTATCAAAATGAATAATTTTTTAACCATTGTTACGAAAACAGCAGCAATTTGTAAGAAAGTGGAGCCACATTCTCGGATTCTCCAATTAATCAAGATTACCATAAAAAATGCAACCCAAACACAGCAAAGAAACCTTCAATGAGGATTAAAAGCACCAAACACTCTTCCAAGCAAATAGTAAGCAGCCTCCATGAGACGTAGATGTAGAATGATTTGACCAAGAAAAGCCTACAGCTATAGGATTGACCTTCCCACAATTAGCAAAAAAAGCAATTTAATGTCCTTCAACTCCCAATCATGAAAAGATCCCTAAAAGACTTCTGATAAGCTGTCCTCTTGTATGAGTTACATAAACTCTCACAGTTGCCTCATCCGAAACTGCCAAGCTGGAAGGATTCTGGAAAACATGGCAGCGGGGTTGAGAGCAACAACAAGGGTCCAACTGTGACGACCCGAGAAATCGGATAACCTTGTAATTAAGTTTTGATGTAACTAACTAATAAATAAAATTTTATGGATATTATTAAGTGTTGTGTTTAAAGGTCGTATTATGACCTAGATTGTGTTTACGTGTTAGAATATACGAATTAGGGTTTCGTATAAAAAAATCGAGAAACCTGTACACTGTTCACGCTAAAAATGCTTTTTCGTTTTTTTGACTTTTCGAATTACGATATAGCGTTTATTCGGGAAATGGGGACATAAAGTGGAATCAAAATTATGAAATGTAAAAGTCAAATTTTCAGCTAATCGATCGAGTTACGAAAGCGTAACTGGAAAAGTTAGAAAACCTAACTAGAAAGAAAATGAGTAACCAATTTACTTTGGTCAAACCAAACCAAGGGTTTGAAAGGCTTGACTCAAGGGTTTGAGTAGCTTGGGTTTGAGCCAAAGTCGAGTAAAGGGTTGAGCCTAGGGTTAAAACCTAGAAACTTGGAGCCAAAGTGTGGAGCCTTGGCTTGGACTTGGAGCCATGACTTGAACTTGGAGCCAAAGAAATTTTGATGGTCTAATGATCAAATTACCCCAATTCTTGTATTTTGGCATTAAATGCCCCACCAACTAACCATGTCAAGTAACATTGGTTGGGTTAACTTGATAGATGGTTAGGTTAACCTAGGTCACCATAGAAGACTTAAGTTGGATGACCAACTTGTAAGAAATGGAAAGTGTATTTTATATATGCACAATTCCATCATCTCTTTCATTTTATTTCATTTGCTAAGTAAAATTGAAAGAGAGCAAGAGACAAAGCAAGAGAGAATAGAAAGAGAGCAAAAGTGGTCGCCTACAAGGAGGAGGAAGAAGGAAGATCAAACTTTGATCATCCATTAGCAAGTAAAGAAGAAGAACCATAAGCCATGAACCCTAACCATCCTTCATCTCTTTTTAAGTTTTATTAGTTTTGATTGAATGTTGTTGTGGTTTGATGGAGGATCATGATGGATCCTATGGTATAAGGGCGGTTTTATGTTTAAACTACCGGTAATATGCATGAAAAGTGGAACGAAAAATAAAAATGTAAGCATATGCGTAAGGATGGAAAACTACATAGAGGACTGTAATTGGACTCATATAATTTGTTGTCCATGGATTTTAATTGAAATCCGGGAAGAAGGAAGTATAACTATGGGGGTTACGGAAATGTTCCAAGTGGAACAGAATAAAAATACGCCATAACTTCTTATGGCGAAATTTTTAGTAAAAGACATTAAAAGTCGAAAAAACCTTGTTTGGTACGACTTTCGTGCCAATTTTATGGCTAATTAACGCTTTCGAAAAATTATGTTTTTCTAGAGGCTTTTACATATGTATCAAAGTCAGAGGTTATAAACCGGAAAGCCTTAGGCTATAACCTTAGAGAAATGATGAAGATAGTAAAGAGAGAAACTCAGAAAGAGTTTAAAGAGAAAAATTGAGAAAATTTATCAACAGAAGTAATAGTAAAATGATATATATTATTATGTGATAATAATAAATATATGTTATTATGAGTTAGGTTGTAAGTTTTGGGGAAATATGTTAGTTCTTGAACTCATGTTATTATGGTCTGTGTTACTCGGACTCTTCACTTTGCCCTGAAGTACCCGTGTCCGACACCGTGTCCAAAAATTGGATACTTCACTTGGATACTTCACTTTAGTGTAAAAAATTGGCAAAATTGAGAAGTGCATTGTGATCGGACTAGTGTCCAACCCGGACACTCCAAATAAAGGTCCAAGAGTAACATGATTATGGTAGGTTCGTGACTCATAATAATATAATAAGTTTTTCAGCCTATAGGCGTATGGACAGTTCTTGATTTGTTCTTGAACTACATATTTCTATGACAAGTTCCTGAACTCATAATGTATGGTGAGTTTTATGAACGAAGCGTTATTTCTGAAATTGCAAGATACTAATCAAGATATTAAATTGATGGTAGGAATGTTGGAAGAAGAAGTTAGAGCCAAACATGTTATTAATGAGAAGCTAGTAGTTGTACCCAAGCAAATAGATGTGGTATTAGCTGAGAATGAGCAAGAGAAATAGAGATAGCAAACTCTGATGAGTTAAAGATGAACAACCTTAATATTAGGGATAGTTTTAAATTGAAATTTAAAACAGACACAAGTTGGTGTCAACAAAAGGGTAAAACACAAGTTGGTGTAAACCCAAACTCAAGACACAAGTTGGTGTCAACTGAAGAGTAAAACACAAATTGGTGTTAACTCAAGCGTAAGACACAAGTTGGTGTAACGCAAGAGCGAGACACAAGTTGGTGTCAACTTAAGTACAAGTTGGTATCAAGCATACATAAATTGATGTCAAACCAAAACGCAAATAGTCGTTTAAAAATATAGAATTTTGAGAAGTAAGAAATTTTCTGTTTAGATAATTGATAGAAAATAGTCAAGTTTTGAGAAGGAAGAAGACCCGAAGGGGAGGGTCGAAAATCGAAATAAGTAAGAAAGAAAGATTAAGTCTGAGAATTATAAGACTTTTCGAAGTAATAAAGGATTACATATGGAATAGCAGAAAGCTATAAAATGTAAAGTATGGTGTTGATGTAGGACGGGAAAGGAAAGAAAGAATAAGAGTACCTATCTCCGCAAAGAATCGGTAAAGAAACACACACAAAAGCACACAACTTTAATCTCAAATCAATTCATTCAATAATCTCCAAATAATGAAGTATTACAATGTTTAAATACAAAACTCAATACTTAGGGACTAAGTAAAAAACCCTAATTTAGAAAGGAAACAATCTCCTAACTAAAATTTACTACTATAATAAACTCTCATAATTGAAATCTACTACTACAATTAAAACTCTCCTAATAAAAAGTTACTATTATAATATCCTACTAAATAATTTCATTAATAACTCAACATTTATCTCTAAATAACAATACAAAATTAATAATAAACTTATTGAATTTCTTCTTCCGTACTGCATCAAATGTACTTAGAGAGGTATGTTAATATGAATGTGTATTAATATGTGCTATGTGATGAGTAAATTTTGAGCATTAACAATGAATGCTTTAAAATGAAGGATGAGAAAATAATATATTTTATTATATAGAATAATGCCGCCAAGATGAGATCAAAAGCAATCAAGAAGAGGCAGAAAATGAGAATATAGATAAAAAAACATTAATCCCATCTTGTAGTAGAGACTATAAATAGAAATCTCACCGGAGTAAATATTAATCCTCCAGCTTTGCCAGTGACAAACTTTAAGGATTTTAAGAGTGTGGAACCGCCTAAGTTTAAGGGGACCACCGGGCCTATAGAGGCAATCTTGGATAAAGGAAATAGAGAAGGAGTTTGTTATCACCAAAATAGGAGAGGATCAAAAGACGACTTTTGCTACTTATATGTTAAAAGGAGAAACTAACTTATGGTGGGAGGCAAATCAGAACAGAGCTGGTGAAGGGATAGTGACCTGGGAAAGGTTCAAGGAGTTGTTCTTCGAGAACTACTTTCCCAGGAGCATGTAGATGGAGAAGAAATTTCTCGAGCTGAAGCAGGGGACATGTCGGTGCCCAGTACACAGCCAAATTTAATGAGCTGGAGAGATTTGCTCTACATCAAGAGGACACTGAAGAGAAAGACGCGTAGATTTGAGCAAAGTTTAAAATCTTCACTCTATGTTAAATTATCAATGTTGCAGATCGACTCGTTTGGAACGATTTTGGAGAAAGCTATAACAGCTGAGGGAGGAAAGAATAAAAAGGATGAAGAAGATAGTAAAGCGGAAGGAAGCAATAAGCGGAAATGGAGTAATCATTCTAAAGATAGGCAAGAAAACCTGAAGAGAAGGGTTAAAGCATGTGAGAATTGCGGAAATAATTTTGGGGGTATGTAGAAAAGCTAAGAAAATGTGTTATAACTGTGGGTATCCAAGGAAAAGGACAGATGGAGTAAGTGGAAGTAGGGGAAAGAGCGGTGGTAAATTAACACTCGCTAAATTTATGAAAATGTAAGAGAATACCTTCGATGAAGGTAGTATTAAGAAGACATTTGTGTTTTGATGTAATTTTGTAGTAGTGATTCCCAGGATGGATATAAGGGGGGAATGATGTGATGACCTGAGATATCGGATAGCCTTGTAATTAGGTTTTGATGTAAATATCTAATAAATAAAATTTTTTGGATATTATTATGTGTTGTGTTTAAAGGTCGTATTATAACCTAAATTGTGTTTACGTGTTAATATATGAATTAGGGTTTCGTATAAGAAAATAAATTTTTTTTAGAAAAGACGTTAAAACAATATTCACGCTAAAAAAACTTTTTTTGTTTTTTCGACTTTTCAAATTACGACATAACGTTTATTCGGGAAATGGGGATGGAAAGTGTAATCAAAATTATGAAACGTAAAAGTCGATTTCTCGACTAATCGATCAAGTTACGAAAAACATAACCGAAAAAGTTAGAAAACCTAACTAGAGAGAAAATGAGTAACCAAATTAATTTGGCCTAACCAAGCCTAGGGTTTGAAAGGCTTGGCTAGAGTTTTGTATGGCTTGACTAAGGTTGAGCCTAGAGTTTGAGTAGCTTGGCTAGAGTTGAGCTAAAGGTCAAACCTAGAGTTAAAACCTAGAAACTTGGAGTCAAAGTGTGGAGCCATGGACTTGAAGCCAAAGAAATTTTGATGGTCTAATGACCAAATTACCCCAATTCTTGTATTTTGGCATTAAATACCCCACCAACTAACCATGCCAAGTAACCTTGGTTGGGTTAACTTGATAGATGGTTAGGTTAACCTAGGATGGTTTGTAAAGTTGGAAAGTGAAGGGGATTGAACGTAGAAGACTTAAATTGGATGACCAACTTGTAAGAAATGGAAAATGTGTTTTATATATGCACAATTCCATCATCCCTTTCATATTATTTCATTTGCTAAGTAAAATTGAAAGAGACCAAGAGAAAGAGAGAGAGTGGTCGGCAACAAGGAGGAAAAAGGAAGATCAAATCATCCATTAGCAAGTAAAAGAACCAAAAGAAGGTAAGTCATGAACCCTAACCATCCTTCATCTCTTTTAAGTTTTATTAGTTTTGATTGGATGTTGTTGTTGTGGTTTGATGGAGGATCATGATGGATCCGAAGGTATAAGGGTGGTTTTATGTTTAAACTACCAATAAATATGCATGATAAGTGGAACGAAAAATAAAAATGTAAGCCTATGCGTAAAGGATGGGAAACTACATAGAGGACTGTAATTGGACTTGTATAATTTGTTGTCCGTGGATTTTAATTAAAATCCAGGAAGAAAGAAGTATAGATATGAAGGTTACAAAAATGTTCCAAGTGGAACGGAGTAAAAATACGCCATAACAAAGTTATGACAATTTTTTTAATAAAAGACGTTAAAAGTCGAAAAAACTTTGTTTGGTACGATTTTCGGGCCAATTTTATGGCTAATTAACGCTTTCATAGCCCAACATTGTTGGACACGCTAATAGCAGGACTCAAAATGTTACCCTCCCGACACACTTCAAACCTTCAATTAATCGTTCCATTCCAAATACGACTAAATCTCCACAAACAGTCTTCAAGAAAAGACAATATACTAACCTCAACCTTTGCTTTTGACTCTTCACATAACATATCTCTAAAACCTCCCTAGGCTTTTCGCACCAAACACCATAACTGGAGATGAAGAGCCCGTTCGACGACTTATTTTAAAATGACTTAAATGTAAAATATAAGTTCACTTATAAGTTGTGACTTATAAGTAAAAGTGTTCGACATCAATTTGATTTATAAGTCAGAAATTATGAAGGTATTCGGCTTTTAATGACTTATAAGTTAAAATCAAATATAAAGATTACTAAAAATAACATAATAAAAAGAGGAGTAAAATAGACATTACATTTAAGCAAACTAACTTATTTTACAATGACTTATAATTCATTTTAAAACAAGTTATAAATACTTGTTTATTTTTTTTGACTTAAAAATCAACTTATAAGTAGAAAATAAGTCATTGCCAGACAGACAAAACTAACTTATAAGTCACTGCCGAACAAGCTCGGACATATGCAATGAGTTGCGAGCAACATGAGCCTAAAACCAGTTTAGAATGAAAGTAGTTAATTTCGATAATGTTTTCTTCATCATCTTCATTTTAACTATCTAGAAAAGCAATTTGTATCTACTTTTTCTTATTCTCTTACTATTTTGCTCCTTTTTCTCTCATTTCTCTGATTCTCTCTAATGTACGATACTATGTATACACAATAATGTCACTTCTTGAAATACAGATTTCTGTTTCCAAACACCGCCTAACTCCTCCCACTATGCTTATCTTCATTGATTAAACTTTCCCTGTTTATTCATATAAAAAGTGAGAGTTCAATTTTCACAATCAGTGAACTTAATATTCATAGTCATTGAACTATAGTTCAAGAAACTAACAAGACCAGCGGGTAACTAATTATTACTATATTATGTGCTGAGATCGATTCAAAACAGAAAACAAACAAAGCCCCTCTTGGCTCAATGGTAAAACAAGGACTCGTAAGACTTTGGGTTAAAGAGGTCTTGGGATTTCAGCTGAACTTAGAAAAAAAACATATACTAAAAATTAAATTGAATTGAGAGAGAGAGAAAGAAGCTTACACAAAAAAACACATATACTAAAAATTAAATTGAATGAAGAGAGAGAAAGAAAGAAGCTTACACGAAAGATAAATCTGTCGAGGAATAACCTGACGAACACGAAACCAACTGCAAAGAAGGCTGCGGTGATCAAATGCCAAGGACCATTATGACTCCAGATCGAGTCCATTTAAGCACTCGAAGCTCCTCACCTTGACAATCACACATGAATCAATCGAATCATGGATTGTAGAATCAGCAAATGCACGAACTAGATGATACAATTTGCCCTAATTTTCTCAAAAGAGACTGAAAAACAGAGCAATGTAGAGAGAGAAAGAGGGGGAAGTCGGAGAGAGAAAGTTGAGCCAAACGGCCAATGGGAAATGATGAAAAGATGGAGGCGAAGATCTTGTGTGGGCGGGGGTTTTTGTTGTTACAGAAGCAGAAGCAGCGATATATTGAATCCAAGTCCCAAGAACTGTGGGGTCCACGATTAACACGTAGAACACTTGGGTCAGCAATTTGACGTATCCACGAGTCAAATTCGTGTAGCTCGACTAATTAATTCAATCCAATCCGATCCGATCCGATACACTTTCGTCGCCTACCTATTGATTGTTATGCGCCAACGAGATCCAGCTAAACTGCTAAAGTAAAGAATTTCATGTCACTGATGACCTCTAATCTAATTTAGTTGGTAATCACTTGCAAAGCAGATATATATTTAAATTATAAAAAAGAATTTCATGTCACAGATGCTGTATTTCAATATCATTTTATGTTTGTGTAGAGAATTAATTGGATTGTCAAAGTTCCATTAATTCTAATTAATGTTTCATAAAATTTTATTTACCCTTCCCTACAAATCATTTGTTCCTGTTGAAGATTTTTCACACTAATTGAAGCTTGCTTTCGTCTATGTCATTATGATCATAGGTCTGACGTACGTTGCTGATTGATACGTTTGACCTTCTGTGATTCCAAGAGTATAACAAATTTAAAAGAATTCATTTGTGGAAATTTTCTCATATCCAACAAGAAGCTTCATTTTTTGGAGAACTACTAGCTACTTTTATAACTAGACTAGATAAGCTTCCCTATTATAATGAAAAGACATGTCAGATTTTTATCTTTAGATAAATCGTAATAGGCATGCATTGAATATTGTCAAAACATAGTTATATAAATGGAAAATAATAATATTAATTGGAAATAAATATCATCAAATGAGATTAAGGAACTATTACAAACTGGAATTTACAGACTAAACTGGGGAGGCATCTTCTGCTAAAGTGAGACTTTATTACAGTCAAAACGTAGTCGTCATTATATGTTAAATAAATTCAACATATAATTTCCTATCATTATTAAAAACCAAAAACGTGTTGGAAAATGAGTAAAACTTCAAACATCCGTCTCATATTTGTAAATATCCCACACAGCTGGTGAGAAAACCAAGGAATCAACTAATCTTCCCTCTCTATAGGAATAGCACCAAAGTGATTAACCAAAATGTCCACAACTAAGGGTACCAAGTCCTTACAAGGGACACTCTTCTTATAAACTTGTCCCAAATGTGAGTCACTCCCAATTCTCCCTCCCAAGAACACATCTGCCCCTTCACAAGGCTTCCCATTTTCATCCCTTGTCATGCATCCCATGAATCCGATATCCGCCACTTGAACCTGCCCCGCAGGTATTCGGGCAGCCTGTCCAGTGCATCCTAATGGGACTTGCCACGGACACTAGCCGTCCCACCTCCTCACTCACCTTCAGTGCTCTAGCCTTGGTCTCAATTATGGCTTGCCCACAAAACTGATTTCCAGTACATGCTACTAATCCTTTCATTAGAATATGTGGCTCGGGCAAAAACCTGTCCCTTAAAAGAGGCTCATTGAGCAAAGACTCGAGTTTTGAGTTCTCAATATTTGGGATTATGATGTTTTGCTCCACAGTGAGACGGAGTTCACCTGATCCGTATTCGTCTGCTAATCGAGCTAACTCATCCATGTCATCTGCTTGAACGCGGCCCCACCGGAATGTGAAGGCCTACAAAGCTTAAACCTTCCTGCTTTTGTGGATGGACACCAAGGTAATCTCTCCTTTCCCATTTTGTTTGAACCAACTCTTCAGAAGATGACCTCGCTAGCTCTTGTTGGGGCATTCTTTTCTCTACCTCTGACCTGAATGCCTCTATGCCCTGCATAGGAATCAAAAAACAAGGAAAGTAATGTTCATAATAAAGCTCCACCAATATTTAAAACACTTTAAACTTTTAATCTATCAATTTAAAAGTACGACTTGCATACTGCTCCCACTATACATAAATGAGAGTCTAATTTGACTGAAGGAAAAGACAATAAGTCGAATGAGACTCAATTATGGACAGGAGGCTAGAATGAAGCATTGCTTACCAGTTCATCAATTAACCACATCATTCTAGTTTTCTGCCTGTTTCCTCTTGTACCGAGATCTCTATAAGCCTCTAGTACTGCTTTGCACAATGGGACTACATCTTCAGCTGGGACCCACGCATCAAGCGGAATCGCCTCTGCACATCGCTTAGGGCTAAAGAATCCACCAACTAGCAAATTGAATCCGAATCTTCCGTTCTTTGTGGCAGGCATGTAGGCGAGATCATTGATGTGGGGATGCTCATAAAGATCATGTGAACCAATAACGCACACGTTCCATTTTCTCGGCCTAATAGGATAAAAACAAAATGTAAAATTCAGTTAATAAGATATCATTGTTATACTATAACGAGCTCCCATTGTTTCTAGTCTATATAGAGATTTGAGAAAGACCAAGTATGATTGAATCTTACAAATTAGTGAAGGCAGTATTTCCACGTGAATTGGCAGTAATAAATTGGGACAACAAGTTAGTGTAAGGCCTTGTGTCAACAATCTCATCCAGGTCAATTCCTGCAAGGGGATTTCCAACTGGATTTCTCACATTGTCCATCCCACTCTGCAGGCTTGTCAAGCCAACTTCTTCAAGTCCCTTTAGTATTTCTGGCACATCAGGCAGTACTACACCGCGAATTTGCCAGTTTTGCCTTGTGGTAACGTCTGCGCATCCCTCCTTTCCATACTGCCTTATAACACTTGCTAGGTATCGAGTTTGTGCAGTTGTTGTCACTCCATTTGGTAGCTTCAATCTCATCATAAATCTACCATCTGATCACACCATTGAAAAGCGTATTAGAGCAAGAACAAATTCAAATAGGAAAATGGGGCATCTTTTTGGTTGATTCAGTAAGGCAGACAAGTGAAACTACTCTTTTTCTGCTCAAGGAAAAATATTTGGATTACAAAGTGGAAAATTGGGTTGACTGAAAGGTTGGCGCACACTTAGGCTCCGATTTTATTTGTAAGGAAAACCTTTTTGGATTACCTTTTGCCTATAAAGATAATAGGGTACCATAAAACATCCTTATACATATCTCACTCTCATCTGACTTAATTTGGTCATTTTCATAAAAGTGAAAAAAACATATCAGAGAACATAAATGCAGTATATTAACTTCCTTCCTGATTTGTTCATCAACCAAACAGAATACTGACAAAAATTACCCGATATCCATCATTATTAAATAAGTAATCAATTTCTCAGCAGCAGATCCGAACAGTATTATGATCATGAAAGACAGCATGCTTGAAAAAAGACAAAACTAAAATGATTAGAAAATGATGAGATTATGTCATTTACAGAAATCTCAACAATAAACGATGAAATAAATTTTTAATAAACTCAAATAAAGAACTAAAAATTAATTAAACAGAACCATATAGAGCTTTAAAACTTACAGTGATGCTTCCTCCTGTGGAAGAGACCAAGCCACTTGAGCCTCACATCAATATCATCCTTAGTAAGTTTCGATTTTTCGATTTCTTCAAGTGGGATCTTAACAAGTTCTTCAATAGCATTTTCAGTGAAGAGTTTCATAGGTTCACTCTCAATCTTCACCTTCTCTGGAGGATTAATACCCTGCCTAAACTTCTCCTTCAATACCCAATATCCTTCTCTCTCCTCCACTCTAGGCTCCAGCCTGGTGGCACCACCATCCGCCGCCGCGGATGGCGGAGGTACATCCGTCTTTGCCGGGGTTGCATAGAGCCGGGTCTTGTAACGGTTTGAATTTGGCAAGGAGAGTGCCAAAAATTTAACAGAAAAAGATGACATTTTTTTGGATTGACAAGAAAATTTGGACTAGAAGTGGTGGTGTTGGTGAGGGGCTGAGGAAGGAGAGAGGGGGATGTGGGCATTTTGTAGGGTGGATTTGGAGGGGAGAGAATTGGTTTGCTGGACTCTTGGTAGTTACCAAGGGTCGTTTATTAGGAAGGATTGTGAATTTGGTTCAAGTGGGGAAGATGTACGGACTGTTTATTTGTTCTTACAAAAATGTCCCAATGGCGGCTTCTTTTTGCTAAATTGATATTTTCATATAAATATTTGATTTTCTATGGGTACATAAATATGAGACATATTCATTATTTATGTTATTTTCTGTTTTAATAAATTATATGAAAAATAAATCAAATATTAAAATGAACTTATATAGAATTGTCTGCAATCATCAAATTTTATAAATTATACATATTAGCAAAATTGTAATAAATTATGTTAGGCGTCTTTCTTTGTGATGTCTAGTCATAATATTAAAATATAGTTGACCAAATAATTTTAATAAACTTCATTTGTTAAAGCTAATTATGAAAAACCACTAAAATTTTATATCAAATATAAATTTAATATCCAAAAACAAAAGTCAATAGTAAAATCCTATTTTAGGACAAATGGGGTACAAGGTTTAAAATCACCCACTCCAAAGTTATATCCGAGAGACGGGAACTTGTAAGTAATCAGAAACTAATGCCAGCTTACTGGTGATATAAATGGCAAGGAAGAAAGAGACAAAAAAAAAAGGTTGGCCCCCCAAAATGTCCAAGAGCCACCCCCCCCCTCCCCGGTAGCCCATTGGATTTTATATATTATTCTAAAAAATTTATCGTTTTAAAAATAAAAATTTATTACAAAAATTTATCGCTTCAATTTTTGAATAAAATAAATTATTTACTTTCTTATATTAATAAAATTTATTATTAAAATTTTCAACTTCTCAAAATAAAATTATTCTTGATAAATAATAACCTCCGACTGCACCTAGCCGCCGCAAATCTTAAACAAGCTACGAAGTGTATAGCCCATCGGATTTTTATATATTAATAGATATCTAAAATAGTTTTCGGTATTTTAAGATATTAATAAATATATATATATATATATATATATATATATTCATAATTTAACCATCGATAATTATAAAAGTGGAATTGTCACCCCCAAGTGAAATATTAACCCTAAATATCAAAATGAGAGATCAACAGGTTTTTTCATTGGGATATTCCAACATAAAAAAATTATAAAACTAGATACAAAATTAAAAGAACCATAATAACTCAGAAACAAGGTAACATGTCTTCCACAATCAGTAATCCTGAACTGTTGCATGAGACCATCTAACCTCAACTATGTATTAATAATCAAGACAAGATTTGCTACATGAATAGGTTTAATCTCGATAAAGCTGGTATCTCACTGCCTTTTCAATCCATGCATGCTAGTATTACAGCCTGAATCATGTGATGAAGAAGAACAGATGCAACTAGGATGAAGCAAAAATAACCACCCATGCAAATGCAAAACATCCATCTTGCTTTCGCCTAGACGAATATTACCTCAAATTTTGCACATGGATTATTCTCCAAGTGACTTCTCAATTCATTATCCACTTTGAAACTGAATGTATACAAGGCTTGTCGTTGTGTCAAGCCAATAGGATATATCCTGTACACTTTGAGCTCATTTGTACCTCTTATGCTTTCCGGCCTTTCCTCCTTCCAAATGGGAACGTGTTTGAGAGACTTGAACTTCAACAGGACAGCAGATTCTAAGGCCTTCAGGCTCAAGTTCCTGGATCTGTCCAGACAAATATGAGTAAAAAAAAATTTTGAACTGATAATCCTATATTTGAACCTTTTCTTTTGGTGCCCGCAAATGACAAGAACTGGCATTTGGTCAAATATCGTAAGAGTAAAATAATAAGAATCATTACTCCAATAGTGTCATCTAAGAAAGTAAACAATAGACTTGCCAGCTTATGGAACGTTGAACTGAGCCAAATCTGGAAAAACGTCATAGCATCTCATGGCCGTTGTTCAGTTTGAACTCATTCATTTAGTAAGCAAGTCAACGATTTTAGCTCTTTTCGGCTTGGATAAGTTCGTGTGAGTACGCATATAACATGCATTTTTGGAAATGATATTGGCATTAAATTTAAAGTCTATTATTTAGATATTTCAGCATACTTTGTCGAACTTCCATTTATATAGTTTAATTAAACTATACTTTTATTGCATATAATGTTATTTTTGTTGTAGCCGATGCAATTGCCCAGGAAATTGGGCATGGGAGGATGAAGTCTATTCACAATTACATAAAACAAGTATCTGTGAAAGAGAGATAACCCAAGTAAGGTATAGAGGGTGCAGAAGCAAAGAAGAAAAGAGTGTATTTAAGATGTATTTTTAGTAAATTTCTGTGGCATTTAAAAGTTGCGGAATATGATTGTGATGCGTCAGCTCAAAGATATACCACATCAAAGCGTCATAAAATAATGGGTTTTCTATGAGGGGAGAATGTACTCTCTCTTTCATCAAATTTTTATCCACTGGGTTTATCCTAACAATGTTTTGTCCTAACAAGATTTTATTAATACACCATCACACAAACACATGCAAGAGAAAAAGAAAAAGATGTCTATTCATCCTTTTCCTCTTTCTTTTCGTTTTTTTATTTCCTTTGAAAAGTGATTAACGCAGAATTTCTCTTTTCAAGTGATATGTAGTGCCATTCGTCATATATATTCATCCATGAGATGTACACACACACAACACAAAATAGGTGCATTAATATAAACATACAAGTTCATGAAAATGCATACATACACCGAAGAATACAGATTTGTATAACAAGATATATTCAGGGTGGGATAAAATTACCTTAAAAAGATGGGCACCATCTCAAACCTCCCTCTTTCTCGTACATATACATGATATACAGTTTCTAAGCCTCTAGTACACTTGCAAGGACGTTTTGAAAAACTTAAGCTCTTTTCCTCAGTCTGACGGATCATTGTTGCCAAGTAAATGCACAGACGGCATGACGAATGAACTGCTGCCATATCTACAAGAGCCTTAAAAGAATCAGAAGGGCCCTCAAACTTCCACCTGAATAATAAAAACACTATTGTCACCAAAAACCTCTCAAGTCAAATAGTTAAGGAATGTAAGGTTCCCGAGCATGTCTTCAGACTTCAAGTTAAACATAAAAGAGACATTAATGCAGACTGGGTCAGCTTATTATTGAAAAAAATAATCAGAAAACTATTAATTGGTGTTGAAGTGATACTTACCTTAGTGACTGATTGTATGCATCTGGATGTTCGGCAAGGTATTTCATGGTCTTGGCAACTGAAGCAATGTCTTTCAGCTCTTTAATATGTAAAACTGCATCAGGCGAAGGAGCAAACTCTTGGATATTTGGAGCACCAACAACCACAGGAATAGTTCCTATAAATTTTGATGGACCGTGCAATTATCATACAAATCATCACTGAATATATTAACATTTCCCATAGTAGCAAATTGTATGCTTCGTGATAAGCATCTGAATTACTGCCAAATGATCAAAACTAACCACTATCGCAAGCTTAAATGGTAAGGAGAATTATTTTTGTTCAAATTCGTTTCTGCAAAATCACCTAATTGTACTAGATAGCTAAACTATAATGAACTGTACTTATCATTCTAGCATTCAGCGACACAAATAAAGCATGAAATTTTTCCAGAAGTGTTCCCAGAATTCTCCAAGTTTTCAAGGGACTCTCATCAGTGGCTGCGAGCATAAATTCCAGCAACAGCTAGTCATACTTATTTTCAGGATATTGCAAGGACAGGATGAAGAACAAAAAAAATATTGAGTAGTGTAGGTACAAAATATGTACTATTAGTGAAAGCGTATTATGGACCAAATAAGGTGAAGTGGCCAACTACCTAGAAAGGCAAAAGAAAGCAAGATCGACACAAAGACACGTTTTTATAATGTCAAAGCCATCCATTTAGAACCAAGAGCAAAGAAATTAAAAACTTAGTAAAGAAATATTGCAGATTTGGAATTGATAAATGTATTAGAAAGCCAATATGAGATAAAAAGTACAGTAAATCTATACCAGCAACAAGAGACTGAAAGAATTTTTCAGTGACATAATCTTCCTCGTCAGAATTCTCAAAAGCCAAGCTGAATTTGTAACGCTTCAGAGTTTGTACTTTGTTCACTGCAAAATTAATTTCAAAATGAATATCAATTCATTAGAAGATGCTAGATATAATAAATATCTAATACTAGAAAGGTTGTTTATCCTCAAATTTTTAAAAGACATCCCCAATATTTTTGTCAAAGCGTGTAATAAAAATCTTAATACTTTCTTTTATAAAAAAGTCACTCTCTTTTCCAGATAGAAAGAGCATATTGTAGAAGCAACTTTTCTTTTAAAGATAAAAAGGAATTTTTTACTACAAAGAGGACTGTACAAAAGACAAGCAGGACGAGACATCTTCCAAAAATAGCAATAGCAAGTAAAAAAATGAATTCACTGTCCCTTCAGACCCAACTCCTAAGGGCACCCGTGGCCAAAGTAATAAAGACCCCAGAAAATAGACCCTGACCTACAACAAATGAGAGGGTAAGTTGCAGCAACTAAAGGTTTGGGCCCATGGGAATTCCTCTCCGTCCAAATCCCGAAAGAATGACAAAACAGCCCCACACGCCAAAGATATTCACTCTTATGGTAAAAGGAATCTTAAGATACATAGAATGGTAAATAACTTCACAGGACTATCCGTGGCTCAATGATCTCAGCCTTGCAAACTAATGCCGCAAGATTACTATTAGTTTATAAACAAAAAAGCAAAAGACAAAAAACATTAAAAAATAATTAACTATGAATATTGTTACAAATTTGATGCATTCTTAACTTCTAGCTTTAACCTTGGACATTGTTCACATTTATGAAGCATGTAACCAAAAATCTCACCTCTTCCATCATGGTTTCGATGACAACCACCATAAGAATCAATCTTGATGTTTGCCTTCTCAAGCCCTTCAAGAGCTTGCAGGCGAAAGTTGCGAGCAGCACAATTAGAAATGAAAGCAGCTGCTAGAGCTTTCTCAGTCTTCGGTTGCATAGGAGCCATTATGTCATACTCAGCCCAAGAAAAATACCCAACAGGAACATCTGACGTGAGACTAGTAGTCATTACAATCCTATATCCCCTCCTGATGATGAAAATTGAATATTAAACTCACGAAAAATTTATGGCAGGAAATTTATATTCTTAGTGGATTCATAAATATATTTTCAGTCTCAACAAAAAGAGGAAATTGTTCTTTTAATAGGTACAAGGAAAACTATTCCAGAAAAAGAGGGAACAGTGACAGGTAAAACCTTTTTACGTCACTACTACTCCAAGTATTGGCCAATAAATAATGGTATCGGCCAACATTTTGAAGGTACCATTCCATATTGATACATGCAAGATATAAACAATATTTAAAATTTGCATCAAGAAAATGTTAACAAGTCCAACAGCTATGTTTTATATGATTTATATAACGTTATGTATGTATTTAATTCATTATTTCACTTATTCTTATTTTTAGAATTTTATTCATTTTTAAGCAATATATAGCTTTTTGTTGCTATCATCCAATATCGATCCGATACCCGATAACACATCAAGGATTGACTATTCGCTACGTCTTCCAATACCAAGATCTTGAACCTTGATTCCAACAGGTCAACAAAATTATTTACTCGCAATTAGTTAGATTTAGGCAAAACAAGGAACTAAATATCCAATTAATTTATGCTCTCCCTCAACAAAACCGAACATAAGTCTTCAAAAACTTGGAGATTGATGTCATGTCTCTGAAATTTGAACATGCTATAAGTCATTTCAGAGTGTGCTTACCCACCGTCGTGCGTGATCAATGTTGTTCTCCGCATAGTATTGAGCTGATTCCATGGATCGAAGCACACCAGGCGCCCCATTAGTGTGACCTAACCCAATTGCAGCATCAGGCTTCTTCTCAGAATCATATCCAAATATACATCCCACAGCACAAGACTTCAACTCCTAGATAGAAGTGCATGAGATAAAGTTCAGAACAACATACACTTTCTTGGTAGAAATGCATGAAATAAAATTCAGAACAACATATACCTCACACATACACACAAAAAATTAAAAAAAAATATAAAGGGGGGGGTGATCCATAGCTAACATTGTAAAAAAGAGGCTAGTCTCACAATAAATCTTTATCGTCCATCCGAATATCTAACGATCAATATAACTCCCATCCACAGTTTAATTTCCAGTATTCCGTAATTTAATACTGCGGATGGGACAAATGTCCAAAATACCCTCCTTTTGAAAGTTTTTCGTCCGCAGTTTTAAACTGCGGACACTAGGTATGACTGACCAATTGAGAAACGACGTCGTTTTTAAATAAGTGCTACTGCGGACGCTAAATATGACTGACCAATTGGAAAACGACGTATTGGCTAAATTAAAATTTTTATTTAGTTTCCTAGGCTCCGCAGTATTAAATTGTGGATGTCAAATAATAGAGATGTGACGTTTAATGCTGCAAAGCCACTTCATCTTCCTATGCTCCATAGGGATGTCCAATTTCTTCGATGTTGTATTGAGAACCGTGTATCATAAATAGGGATGTCCAATTTCTTCGAAATTGAGAACAATTTATCATAAACAAGAAACAATTTAAAAAACAAACCCACCCACCCCGACTCCGCAGCTCAATGGAGCTTTAAACTCGGCTCAAGCTTTGTAAAGTTTGAGCCAATCTCAAGAATTAACTTTTCAATTTGAGGGATCCGAGGAAAATTTGTCTTGTAGTGAATGAGGGAAAGCAGGGACTTCATATGGTCAAAGGAAGGAAGATAGCAATCTCTGTGCAATTAATGGTATTTGACTTTGGTATGGTAAGTTGAAATTTATATTTTCAAAATTTTATAGTTTCTCTCCAATTTCATTATTAAACATGATTCATAAAATTCCCTACACATCAAATCTCTATGCACTTGTTTATAAAGCAGGAGTTTAAATTCTTGGGAATTCTTGATCATCATGTTAATTTTTTTTTAAATGAAGACAATCAAGAAAATTGAACTAGAACTTGATTGAACTTGTTAATGTTATGATACTATATATATTTTGAGTATGCTTTGAATCATATGGCGCCAAATTCCCTTCATGAACCGGTCAGATTTAAAATTTTGGAAGATGAAGTGGCTCCGCGTCATTAAACGTATCATCTCTATTATTTGGCATCCACAGTTTAATACTGCGGAGCCAGGAAACTAAAGACGCTTAGCGTCCACAGTTTAATATTGCGGACGTCACTTATTTAAAAACCATGACGTTTCCAATTGGCCAACCATACCTAACGTCCACAATTTAATACTACGGACGGAGAACTTTCACAAGGAGAGTATTTTGGACATTTGTCTCGTCCGCAATATTAAACTGCGGAATACTGAAAATTAAACTGCGGACGTGAGCTATATTGATCGTTAGATATTCGGATGGACGATCAGAATTTGTTGTATGGCTAACTTATTTTTTACAACGTTAACTATGGATCAACCCCTATATATATATATATTTTAATCTTGGGTTTACAAAGTTGCCACGAACAGAATAACTTGTGAACAAGACAAGGAGTGGTAACTCCCATCTCGTCAGCAAACAAAACCTGGGGTATTCCATCAAGTCTGGCCTTAGCAATATGGAAGACCAAACACTGAAATGTGAGTACAACTAGGAGTCTATATAAAAGCAATAATCTGTAATTGAAACATTGAAGTATACAATGAGGTCAACTTCCACTCGGACCCCAAAATTGTATAATCCTTCTACATGTTATCGCTTCATCACTAGTTTGAACAAATGTCAAGTATTGAGCTAAACAAAAAGTTTCACGCGCAACCAAATTCAACAGTCATATCTTCACAGATTAAAAGTAAACTACTTGGGCAAATATAAGGAGATACTACATTTAAAAGCATAAAAATATAAGTATATTTTATCAACTGTAAGTTTATAATTACTAACAAAACAGAAACTATTTACAATCACCTGGAGATAGACACATTAATAAGCATAACGTACTTATAAAAATATGCAAGTCTTTCACAGCATAGCTAATTTACAGTAAAACCAGGAAAAAATACAGAAAAAATCAAACTAAAACAAAACAAAGGGTTACTACTATAAATAGAACAAACCTCATTAGAGCCAGTGATAAAAATGGGTTCTTTCATGAAATCCCTAGAATAAACCACAGAGTCTTCTCTCTCCAACCACTCCTCACAGTTCTCGTGCTCCGACCCACGGTCAAGAACACCAAGCTCACCCGACCCGACGACCTCATCCGACCAGGGCAAGGTGGTGAACTGGTAGAACGAGTCGGCCCATGAGTTGACCATGGAGGTCTTATTGGCGATGTCGAGTCGACCCAGAAAAGCAATTTCTGCTATAACAACTAGGGCTACAAATAAAGGCATCAAATTGGACCATTTTTTGTTGTTATGAGTATGATCGCCTCTTTGATTTGGTATCATAGTCGTAAAATTCAAGATTTTCTCTTTCTTTTGCTCTTTCTTTTGCTTTCCTTCCTCAGAAAATTGGGGAAAAGAAAGAGGAAGAAAGCTTGAGAAAGTTAAGGAAAACAGAGTTATCTTGGTCTGATGATGTTCATATCTGGAGAGTAAAGGTCAAGTTATATGAACATACTGAAGTCCACGCCTGAATTGGAGGGTATTGTCAATTGTGGACCCTGTGAATATTTTTTATGAAAAAAGAGTCGTCAGCTATGGAAAGTTTGACAGTAGTTGTGTTTGTCTTTTTATTCTCTTTATTTGTCATAGTTTATTTTTCTTTTTAATTTTATATGAGTTATGTAAGAGTAGATATCAAAATTTAAATACGGATCGGTTAATTAACATAAATTTAATTTTAATCAATTCATAAATCATATCTTATGTGAATTATGTTTATACGGATTAGTAATTAATATAAAATTAATTTTTATCATCAATACAATATCGACAAGTAGATGGGAGTGATTAATCAACTTACCATTGATTGATAACTAATTTATCCTATTTATACATTCTGTTTTTAATTTATAAATTTCAATATGTTGAAAAAAGAAAAGAAATTGACTGATTTTTTAATGAGTTTTTCAGAGAATAGAGAAGAAAAAATAGTCGTGCGAAATTTTTAACCAAATTATAATTGTCATAAGTACAAATTAAAAATAACTCCACATTCGTCACATATTTGTAGACATTTATATCATTTCCTAAGAAAAAATGGATATAAGAGATCCCTTTTTTAAAAAAAAATCAATCTAAAAATGAAAAATTTTAAAATAAAAAATAACATAAGCTAATATATTTTTATCCATATATTATCCCTTAATTACAAATATATCAAAATCTAATAAATGGATAAATTGATAATCTAATTTCAAAGTTTTTTTAATAAGTTCAGAAACCTCACATAAAAAAAACTACGTATTCTATTATTTCTTTGAATTATTTTCTATTTCATCCAAAGCTCACCAACCCAACATTAAAGTTGTAAATGGATATCTTATTTCATTAAATTTTTACACTAAAATAAATAATCTATAGGACTAAAATTTATTCCTAATACTGCAAAAGATGATTTATAACATTAATATATATGTTTTCATTGGCAAGAAAAAGTACAAACTTATAGAGAATTTAGCTTACAGGAAAAAAATATTAAAGAATCAATTTGTATATTCTTTATTTTTTCCGAGAATTGTGATGGAATGGATGGTGGAACCATATTAGTTATGCACATGAAAGCACAAAAAGGGGCCAAAAAAAGAAGTTTCAAATAAAAACTAACTCATTGTGTAAACAGGCTACAATGGAGAGAGGAATTTGCATTTGCTAATGAAGAAGGATATGGAGCTAGCTACTCCCATTGTACAGACCAGCTTCGCAAGTAATAAAAGAATATAAATGCTGGTGTAATTAACAGATCGAGGAAAATAATAATGAATGGAAAGGAAATTTTTGAAGAATCAGACATAGGTAAATTAACTGAAAGACAACATTCAAATAACTGTCATACATTATACATGCAAAACATACGTACACTTGTATGATCACTTAATATTATTACACAAAGACTATGTAATAAAACTTCATAAAACACTGTAAAAGAGAGAAAAAGGAGGGGCTACCAACACAACACTAACTTGCTGCTCATTGTCTATTTTTTCTCCTCTTCATTAATGACGGTGAAATGCCATGTGACCAATCGTTACTTCCAGTAACTTGATGAAATTCATCTCTTTAAAATAGGCTGATATATATATATATATATATATATATATATATATATATATATATCCAGCAGATTACTGATAATTGAAGCCACGTGGATCAGAAATCTGGACATTAAGAAACCTCAGGACAGGGTTGGACTAGATCTACATGGTCACCCAGCTACTGAATAAATACTAGTGAGGATGTCAAACCTAAGGGTTTGGATCTCCACAGCTTTAGGACTTGGTGGCACCTTTGGACCTCCACAGAAAGGATTCCGGTTCTTAGAGCGAAAGTACCCAATGAAGAATGCTGAATGGACATGTCGCAAAGGTATTATTATAGAGACTCTCAGCCTCGTACATGTGTTTGACGTAAACGTCTAAGCACGCATCCTAGTCCTAGCTAAATATATATTGCTCTGGCCATTCTCGCTCTCAAGAAATCTGGAGAATTTAAGAAGCATTTTCCTTTTGTACCTGCTTAAACCATCTTCATATCTCTCTCTTAGATTCCTTAATTTGTCTCTCCGCCTTTACACCAAATTAAGTCCGTTTTGGAGATCTCTCTGAATCACTGTGCAACGCCTCTCCGCTTCTCTCTTTTGTTTCTAAACTTATCCATGAGATCAATAGGACTGACTGTATAATTAAAAATATTAAAAATACGTGTAGGATTACTTTTATGTCTTTTTTAATATTTTATGTGCTATAATTTTTAAATCAAAATTTTAATGTATAAAATATCTCAACTAAAAAAAGAATGCTGCTATTAAATAAAACTGTAAAGAGAGAACAAATTTAATATTAGTTCAATCTCTCTATATATATAATTGAAAATTAAGTTTTGACTAACCAAGTGTTTACACCTACTATTTTCCAAATATGATGGCAAATAGATAAAGGGTAAATGGTTAATTTATTATAAATTAAATATATTAACGGCAATATAATCTCTTCAACATTTTTAAGTGTATAAACATATACTCTAGGGTTCTTAGTATATATCAACATTGATTTATTTTGTGTATACTTTGATTTATTTAGATATAGGAATAGATCGAGTTGAACTCAATTGATTGATTTTTTTTACTTGTGTGCTTTTGATTTATTTAAGATAAATTAAATTATAAAAAATTTACCAAATATTTTAAATTTACACAGTTTTTGTGAGAGAATAGATTGAAAAGATCAAAACATAATAAACGTGATTTTTTTACTTGTGTGTTTTTAAAGGAATTTAAGAAACATCATTTTACTAGTTTTACCTAAATTATAAGAGATTAAATTGCATAAAATTCAAAAAACTATTGCAAAAAGAAATAATGTAGGATTAGTCCTAATTATTAATTTTTTAATTAATTTACAAACAATTATCGAACAAAATATAATAGGAGTTTTATCAAAATTTTGGGCCAATAATAATAGAATGGCACAAAAAATAATCGAAAAAAAAAACAAGTTTTTCAATTTGGGAAAGAATTAAAAAATTAAAACAATTAATAATAACAAAATTGTAATTAACCAAACTTAGCTTGTAGGGACAAAAGAGGAACAAACTTTGTGACAGAGACAATTATTTTTTCTACTTTCTCTTAATAATATAGATAGATAGATATAGTCTAAATTTTTACAAGAAGTGAGTTTTTGTGTTTTTTTATAACAACACAGCTTATATAGGAGTTCATGACTACATCAAAAATACAAGTGGTTCTCCTAATAATATCAAAAGACACCTCTTTTTGAATAAATTTAGAAGAACTAAGTTTTTAAAAAACACAAAAAACATCCTCTTGTTTTTGCAGCATTTTACTTTAGTTTTGAAACTTTTGTCCCTAAAAAGCTCAAAAAAGTCGCCTAAGCTTTTATTTTAAGGATGATTTCGTAGTTGATTCAGTGAGACCTATCTCAGGTGGCGGAATTTTCTCACATATTCTAGTTAGGACATTAATTTTGACTTAATAACGTCTTATTTCTGTTTTGAGATGGACTGATAAGTGGTGTGGGAATGTTATAAATACATGACTATATCAAATAATGACACTTTGTTTAACACAAGCACTAAAGTATTAATGTGTCTCTATTGTTAACATTTACTTTACACCGGAACTATTTCTAACGACATTAGCCTTTAGACTCGACTCAGTGTGTTTACTCATTTCTATACAAGATTTAGCTCGTTTTTGAATATTGAATGAATGGCGAATATTGATGTTATCCTTTGTTTTGCATTTAAGCATGATGTAATTAATTAAGATTTGAACTTGGAATTTCAAACAAAGTCCCCCTCACGACCACACATATAAACAATTTAAAATTTAATGACTCCTATTAAACAACTTAGTGGTTAAACTTTTTAAAAAAAAGTTTTCATTTTTATTTTAACTAACAAATTATTAAAGGCGACGGGATCAACCTAGACTATCATGCCTAAAATGTCGCTTTATTAATCAATGAAAGACTAATAAGGGGGAGGAGATTACCCCTTGCCTCTATACTCTATAGTACAAGAAAAACAAGAGCAGAACATAAATTCTTATTAATTTATTGTGTAAATTACGACTTATTGATTCTGGAACTTTATATTTCTATATTATTTTTAATAAATTAAAATTTTATTATTATTTTTTAATAAATAAATCTCACAGTCACGTAAATAGCTAAACTATAAAACATCATAATAGCTAGTGGATATAAAAAACCCCTATACATATTATACGTTAATTGCTACTCCATTTTTTGGTGATAATAAATTTTAATTAATCGTACGTTACTTGGGCGGGGTGAATAAAAGCAATTTCTATCGGTTATCACTTAGGTTACGTTTGGATTGGAGAGATTCATGGATGCAGATGAGAATAGAATGACTATAATTTCTCTTAAATGAAAAAAATTATATTTAATTATTTCATTGAAATGGAATGAAGTTATAAAATATTTTCATTCCGGTTAAATTTATGAATTTTGTTCCTTAAAAAATATATATATAACTCTCATAATTCTCTAGCTCTGTATTCAATTATTCACGAATTCTATTTCATTTTATTCTGTTTGTCAGCAAAGCGATTAATGAATTCAATTATTTCAGAAAAGGAAAAATGAATAAATTAATTCAAAGAACTGAATTACTCTATGCATGTCTTTTTAGTGTAGTTTAAGCGATTAATGAATCCTTTTCAACCGTTATCAGAAAAGGAAAATGAATAACTTTTAACCTTCTATTTTTTAGAATCAATAAACAAAGGTTGCTTGTAATATAAGCAAATATTGAAAAGTAAAGATAAAATTAAATTTACGTACTTTTATAATTGTTTTTGGCTAGTAGTTTTTATATATGGATCAAAAAACGACATTTAAAATGATAATCACTTCTCCAGCTTCCCCCATTCCACACCCTAACCCGTAGAGGTTTTATTAATTAGTGAAGAAACAAATATTAGTATGATTTTTGCATGTCTTCTCTTGATAGAAAATTCGATAACTCTTGATTCTTTTGACCATTAAACTTGAGCCCATTTTCAATCAAGCCAACAATACTTTTAGTATCTGCAAATATGCTAGTGTAAAAAAAAATGGAAAAAAGTCAAAAAATAAATAAGACACTTCACTTCTGACGTGAGGTGCTCATTAATTATAATAATATAAACAGTCAAAGTGATAGATATTTTTTGTACATAACATTAGAGCAATGGATTAAATTAATAAGTGAGTAGAATTCAAATAATAAGAAATATCATCACCCAACAAAAATCATTTATTAATTAATATTACTACTCTTGATAGAAAACATAATTATATGGTGTCTTTTAGTATCTGCAAATTGTAATTTTTTTGGAAAAAAAAAGAAAAAAAAAAAATAAATAACAAGAGATGAGGGACACTTCAGTTCTTTTTCAGAAAAAGAATTTTTATAAAAAGCATAATTAAAGTTCAAAAAAAAAAAAAGAAGAAGAAAGTCATTCATATTAATTATGTGTGATTTTTTTTTTCCATGCAAGCACATTAAATAGATGTAACAATTATATATATATATATACTAGATTACCAAATTAGAAGTTATCCATTTTATTGTTGTAAATGTATGGTCATATATAAAGTAATAACTTTAAAACCTCACATTCTTAATTAAAGCTTAAAGGGACATCATGTCTATCCCCTTATCTTTTTAAGAAAAGGTCAATTTATATACTCAAGAGGATAAAACACTTTACATTTCCACTAATTGCTACTCCTCCCTCCTAAAAAAATAACTAAATATAAAAAAAATTGTCTTTAAAATGATAAAATAAATTATATAACGTGAATAGAATTCATTAGTATAAAAAAATAAAATATCATCGTTTATATATAGTAGAATTCATTAAGGATAAATTTAGAATTTTTTATTTTAAATATATGTCAAATTATATTATTATTTTTTGAACGGAGGGAGTATTCAAATACAGATATTACAAATATATCATTAATTATTTTAAACTAGTTATTTTGTATAATCCTCTTGACTACACTAGATGTTATTTTACTTTCACAATACTAGTAACTAAACTTTCAAATGTCTAATGTATTACTATATCATTTTAATGATCTGCTTACATTTATTAATTAACAATAATTTAGTCATTTTATATTTATGTACATACAAATCTCAACAAGTTCGTTTATGAGTTGACAATACGTACACAAGTCTTATTTCTTTTTGCATTTATTT
Organism: Panax ginseng; assembly: GCA_020205605.1. Classification (NCBI taxonomy): domain Eukaryota; kingdom Viridiplantae; phylum Streptophyta; class Magnoliopsida; order Apiales; family Araliaceae; genus Panax; species Panax ginseng. Next base: position 4,201,683 of record CM035142.1, read on the forward strand.
TATATTTTATAAATATCTAGATCGATACCTTTAATTAATAGATTGAACACTCTTTTTACTATATTGAAAAAATGAATTAAATTTCATGTATAGTTAGTGTATACACGGCAATATTACGATCATAATACCTAATTAATAAAGTATTTATATTAGATAAATGTAACATAATTTTAACGCAATTAATTGCGTATACAATTACACTACCATATCTCAAAGTGTACTTGTACGTTCCAAAATAACTATGCAATTTTGTCTTTTTTGATTAAAGCAACAATTTTTAAAATTAATTATCATATCATTTTTGACAAAATATAGATAGAAGGATTATAAGCATACTTTTAGTTTTTATAATTTCAAGAACATGTTTAATTATTGATTTTAAAAATAATCAACTTGATCAAAAATTTAAAATTAAAGAGTTATTTAAGGACGGAGATTAATAAAATTGGCTAAGTGGATGTTAAGTGTTAAAGTAAAAAAAAAAAAAAAAAAAAGATAATTACTTCCATTCTATAATAATTGACTTTTTAGAAAAAAAAAATTGTTTCAATTTATTCGTGGTTTATGATTTTTTAGGAGAATAAATTATTTATTTTTTTATATTATTCTTAACTTCTCTTATTATCCCGAAAAATTTTCTACTTGTCCCATGAAAGAATAATGATTAAATTTCATACAAATTTTAATTATTAAATGATAATATTAAATAATTTTTTTAATTTATGTTTAAAACGAATATTATTATTAATTTTTGTGCCCACTTACTTCAACCAATCAATAGCCGTCATCTATATCTCTGTCGGAAAGGATCAATCAACGGCCATAATTCTTCCGCATCGCACTCTCTCATTGGCCAAAGCTTCAAAGAAGACACAATGATTGGTCCACGTCTCTAATATAATAATAAGACAAGATATTATATTTTAATTAAAATAAATATCAACGCCAGGTAGCTTTAAATGCAGAGACTCGTGAATAAAGCAGCCGCACAGGACACTTGTCATCTCCACCCGCACTTAACCAGCGAAGAAGAAGGAAACACCACACACTCTCTCTTAAGGGGTAAAAGGGTATTCTTTTCTACTATTCTTTACATTATTCACATATCAAGTTGATATTTTTTTCCCCTTTTCTTGATTTATTTTGTCCTTTCTAGTAACAATTTTTGATTGTTTGTTTGATCATCTGGGTGTGGGATTTACTTCACTGTTTCTTATTTTTAGATGGGTGAAAGAGTTCGTGAATGTTTATGCTCTGTTATTTTGGTTTTAATAGGATTGTTTTGTGATGAATTTTTACACTGGAAATCATGGCTTAGATTTAATAATTTTTTAATCTTTTATGGGTTTGTGAGCCAATATTCATCATTTGGACTGGATTGGGACTTCTGGGTTGAAATTATTGATTCGATAAGTAAGCATACATATTAATGTATGTGCATGATTTATTATTTTTTTTCAGTCTTTTAAAGGTGTTAAAGTATTTGTTTTTGATAATAGAAATGATTTTGGAACTTGTATGTTGGTTGACTTGTAGTTTTGGGTGATGGGGTCTAAATTAGATCTGATGTTGAAGAATACTACAGTGAAGTGACTAAAGTCGCAATCTTTTCTGCTTTTACTGGATGCTTTATTTAACTTCTTGCTTATATTAATTGGATATATTTAAATTGGCTAACATTTCACCAAACAAATTGTATAATGGAAATCTCCCTCTTCACGTTTTCAGGTACTTCAAGCAAGATTTTTACTTTTTTTTTATAATGTTTTTTAATCAGTTAGATCTTGAATGGAGTATAAGTTTCATGAAGGGCAATTGGGGTTTGGTCTAAAATGGTAATAGAGTTTCTTTTTGCCTTCAAGCTTCAAATTTATGTTATTTTAGTTTATCTATTCTGTCTCTGTTAGTGTTGCTTCTGGTAGAAAGATAAAGAGTAAAAAGAATTACGTATGAAGTTTGATTGACTTTCCTATTAGTATCTCTTCCTTTTTATATTAGATGTGGCAGTCTAGACTCTGCATATATTGTTCCATATAGAGTGATAATAACTGATGAAAGATATTTTCTACTTATAAACATGGAGTGCTTTAGTCGATTTTAGTTTTCTTGTTTTGTTTGCCTCTGAAATTTTGAAGGAAACATAGAGAAGTCATTTAGATATGTATTTGATCTACTTGAATTCCATGTATATATTAGACTATTAATTTTGGTAAGCTGTTGTCAGATTTACTTTGAATTGGTTGGATCAGCAGCTGGTGCATCTTCTTAGAAATATTGAATAATGGGGTCTTACATAAATTTCAAGAACTTTGGTGCCACAACTCAACCAGAAGGCAGTGGTTCCAAGCCATCTGGGAATTTCCCGCTGGCTCGACAGTCTTCTGTATATTCCTTGACTTTTGATGTGTTGCAGAACACCTTGGATGGAATCGGAAAGGATTTTGGATCAATGAATATGGATGAACTTTTAAAGAATATCTGGACAGCTGAAGGGACTCAACCCATGGTATCCTCTAGTGGTGTTGGAGAAGGGATTGCAGTAACTAGTGGAAATTTGCAAATCCAAGGTTCTTTAGCATTACCTCGGACACTAAGTCAGAAAACTGTTGAAGAAGTTTGGAGAGACTTGCTTAAAGAAAGTGATAATTTAAAGGTTGGGAGTGCGAATGGTGGAGCAAATTTACCGCAGAGGCAAGCAACTTTGGGTGAGATGACATTGGAGGAGTTCTTGTTGAGAGCAGGGGTAGTGGGAGAAACTACTCAACCGGTTGGAAGGCCAAATAATGGTGGATTTTATGGTGAGATACCACAAAATAATAACAATGCTGGTTTGACTTTTGAATTTCAGCAACCAGCAAGGAACCATGAACCACAGAGAAATGGAATAATAGAGAACAAAAGTGCAGTTCATAATCTATCTCCTAAATTAGCACTAAACGCACATGGCATCATCTCTCAACAACAATTGCAGCAACAACAGCAGCAGCAACAACAACAACAACAACACCGACAGCAGCAGCAACCCCTTTTCCCCAAGCAAGCAACTTTGGCTTTTACCTCTCCCATGAATTTAGTAAACAATTCTCAGCTGACAACCCCAGGAACAAGGGGCCCGATTGTGGGAAGGGCAGATCCTTCAATGAATTCTGCAGTTCAAACTCGTGTCATACAGAATGGAGCGATGGCCATCGCTGGTTTAGCTCCTCGGGTTACTCCAATTGTAGCAGGATCTCCTAAAAACCAGCTGACTTCAAACATGATACCTAAGAGTGATGTGGATACATCGTCACTATCACCTTCACCTTATGCATTTAATGAAGGTGCACGTGGAAGGAAACCTGGTGGTACTTTGGAGAAAGTGGTGGAGAGAAGGCGTAGAAGAATGATTAAAAACAGAGAATCTGCTGCTAGGTCACGAGCTCGGAAACAGGTAATCTATTGAAACAACAATTTACATATCTAGCAATTTTATAATTTGTGTTGAATTATTGAACTTATTGCTGTTCCAATTGGTTCTTTCTTTGCACTTTACATCTGCATCAATCTATGTTTCTCATGATAGTGTCAAATGTTTGGCATGAGGTGTAGGATGGTGGATAATTATATATTTGTGTATATGCTAAAGCTAATTAGAGAGCTATTTTTTGCACCTTATTTGGTAAAGATAATCACTTTTTAGCATGTAATACTTACTCTGTGGTATCTAGCCTCTTATTTGTTTTTGGTTCAAGATTCCAAGGCTTTGATATGATTTGAATAATATGTTGTTGCTGAGACATAGTAAAATGTTTTATGCATGCTCATAGTGGAGATGGGGAAAGATTCTCTTTTTTTTCCTTTCTAATTTTCTTTTGTCATTTTATTGAAACTAAGTGATTCACTTTTCGATGTGTAGCAAACACAGTAAAACACTTGCTCTCAAACTATTTAAAGTAAATGTGAATGTTTTAGTTCTGTTTTTCTATTTCTGTAGATTCCTGTATTTTTGTGTTTAGGATTTATAAATCATGTGAAACTATAGAATAGTGTTATGTGCTCCCTTGGCACGACAGTAAGTGCTCACTTTTTGAATGCTTGGTCATATGTTCAAGTCTCAGAAAAGCCTCTCCATTAATAGAGGTAAGGCTGCACAAATTTGACATTCCCCAGATCGGAGTCTTGTGCACAGTGCAACCCTTTTATTCGTAAGTCATGTTACTGGTGAAGTGGTTGTTCTGTAATATGTGCTTAGCACAAGATAATTAGATGAGTCCACATCGTATTTAATAAAAACATGTTAGCTTACGGAATTTGATCAATCTGATGATGGTGAAAAAATCCAATAACTAGGATGTAAGTCATGTTAAGACTATTGGTCATATGTCAATAGTAAAAGAATGGGTTAACTGCAAAAGTGTCCTAAAAGTTTCACAAAATTTTAAAGTTCCAAGTACCAACAAAATTTGTGCCTTCAAGTTTAAATCTTTTACAAAAATTGTTCCTTTTTAACATATTGGTGAAATTATACATAGGAATCCTTCACATACATATCCAAATTTTTTGGTAATTATGTTATTTACATTTCATATATATTGTTGTGTTCATATGTTTGGAACAGGTCAAATATGTATTTAACTATATAAAACGTGAATTTTGACCTATAATTTTTTTTTAAAAAGGAATAGTTTTGTAAAAAATTTAAACTTGAAGGACTATTGAGAAAATTGATACTTTAGGACTAAAAGTGGAATTTTGTGGAACTTTAACATTAGAGAAATTTTGCGGAATTTCTTTTTATGACTTTTGCTCATGCTCGAGGCGACATACCAATTTGATCTATATAACATTCACATCCAACTAAAATATGGCAGATTGTTACATATCTCTATCCACTTGCTCGTTAATATCTTACAATACGTTGAGATCATGCTTAAGTATGTGAAATGATTCATGCACATAAAACGTTTTGTTTCAAAGTGAGCATGTTCTGTGTGTCAAAATGAATATAGTGGTTACAAATGACACTTGTCATATTCTTGAAAACTTGTTGATTATATTATATTCTATGCGTCACAGTTTGCATCAGAAAACTTTATCTGGTCGAAGTTACTAATTTTAAAGAAACCATTCATTGAACTCTGATTTAATAATATATTGAATCTTTGACAGGCTTATACTCTAGAATTAGAAGCAGAAGTTGCAAAACTTAAAGAAGTTAATGAGGATATGCAGAAAAAACAGGTATAATTTTAATTGCTGTCTAAGTCATAATGTTCCCGAGTTGTCAATGAATTTACAGTTTTCATGAACTTTTTTGTTACTCTATTTTGGTTACTGTAGGAAGAATTCATGGAGATGCAGAAAAATCAGGTATATGCTACTTCTACTAGTATAGTTACCTCCCGTAGTATCAGAGTATATTGTCAACCATATAGAGTCGCTAGATCTTTGTAGCATATATTTCGTCCATGCTTTCATGAAATTTTTCACCGAGGAAACACCAATGTCATGGGTTCCAGTTTGAATGTCAACAGGTTCAAGTATGGTTCTGGCACGGATTTGAAGACATTCAAAAAATGAATTTGAAGCAATAGTTTGTAATATAGTTTTCTTTTTAGTTCAAAGATATATTAAAAATATTATATCAGTATTGTTAAGACATCTTAAACTCGTGCACAATCATGATTTTATACCACGACATTCTAAGTGGAATGGAGGAGTATGTATGTGTGTCTGTATAAATATAATATGAATAATGAGTTTATGCCTCTGCAAATTGTCGATAGAAAAGGTTACAGCAATAACTTTTTTCTTAGCTAAATTTCATTTGTTTGGATCTTTGTCTAATTATTCCTTATAATCTTAATATCTGATAGTGCCAAGTGTTGGTCAAAATTGTTATTTTGGATGTAATGCGTTAGAAAAAAATTGAACTATTAATCGCATTAAAACCACCTTGATATGGCCAGTGTAACAAGGAGTATGAACTACAGTAACAAGGTATTAATATGCATTATTTCTTTTGTGGAACCTAGAGTCGTTATATTGACTGAATCATAAGGTTGCAGGTTGACAACATTGTTTCTAATGCCTTGTCCCCACCCCACCCCAAAAAAAAAATTGGTGTCCAATGCCTTCCTGTTCCTACTATTTGACTGGATCCCATTTTTGGCCTGCCTTTTGCTAGTTTCTTCATTATGCTGGTTCATAACTGCTGAAAATCTATCATTGGATGCTCCCCCTTAGGCAGTGTGAATAGGTGGAACTATGGAATTATGATAAATAGAGTGTGAATCTGGTAGCTTGGGGTCTTAAGGTAAGGGATTAGATCAATAAGGTGTTTAGAGGTCTGAGGTCCTATTCCAGGCGTTTACCTCCAAGCTTGGAGATTGAATACACGAGGCATTACTAGTCAACACTTGGCCTAATCTTTGTAAACTTATGATGTTACTTGTGTTATGCAATTATTTGTTCTAGTAATATTAACGGTTGTTAGTGTATTTATATGGTGCTAGTTTAAAATATATTCAGTAATTGTCATGTTTTTGATCCCGGTTATCCTTGTTCTTCAGATATTGGAGAAGATGAAAATGCCTTGGAAAAGTAACAGACTATGCTTGAGAAGGACACTGACAGGACCTTGGTAGAATAAATGAAGTATGGAAGTGGGAGTAATAATGCCAGAGTAGATAAACATAACCTTTTTGTCAGATAAAAGGATTGAACAGTTAATTATGATATGGTTCAAATCCTGTTCTACTAAAGGTAGATAGCTGTTTGTATAGAACCAAAGAGTTGTGTGCTGTGAATTATGTGAAGCGGTATGGTTTGTATTCTCAAGGTTTCCCCTTTGTATGATATCTGTTTGCTCTTATTTTGACTGCCAAAGTGAGCAGGATTGCAAATCATTATATCTCTAACCATTATGGAAACAGGTTAAATTCTTCGCATGAACTCTCTTATCATTTGGCATACAGTGGTTTGGATTTTCTCAGCGCAGGTGATGCAGAAACAGGGGACCTGTAGAAACTAGAAATAATGCATTGCTACTATAACTCTGGGATATATGATGTGGAGCAGTGGAGGTCATTTGCTGGGTTGCATCATGCAAGTATTAGAAGAGCAACTATTTGGTTTCTTATTTAGTTTGGACATTTTAACTGCACTTGCAGTAGTTATGATCTGGGATGCGGAACAGTATTTGTTTGTTTTTCTTCTTTCTTTTAAACAAGCGACTCAAGTTACCATAGTTAGAAAAAGTATAAATAAAATCCTTTGTTCAAATTCAGTTCTTTTCCATGGGGAATAATTTGCTTACAACAATGATGGGACACAAATTACCTTGCTTTTTCAGTTTTTTTTGCCAAAATCTGATTATATGGAACAATTGAAGTCATTCTAATCATCTGAAATTATGCCATTTTAATTCTAAGAAACACAGATTCTGTAAAAATCAGTCCAAAGTTGCCAACTTCCTCTCCATCTATAAAGATATTTAATAGGAGTTGAATACAATGTCCGCTTTGGTAGTTTGTTAGAAAGTTACCTATCTGCAAATTTATTTAATTGAAATGAGTGAGGGAGGTGGGGGGGGGGGGGGGGGGGGTAGTGCCCTTGTGCTGGCAGGATATTCTACAATTGCACTTGCCATTTTTCACAATACTCAACTATACAAAAAGCTTGGAATTTATATCCGTAGATGACAGAGAAGTGCACCAAATTTGCAATAAAATCCGCAAATATTGAATTTATTCTCCTCATTTTCTTCAGTTGGAGTAAAACCCAAGGTAAAAACTAAAAACAGCTGCAATCCTGAACATCATCACAAAGTCCGCAGATAATAAGCTCTCCAAAAAGGAATCTCGTTACAAAGCTTCAATCGCCAACCTGTTTTCGGAAAAGCATTCTGTTTGTCATGGAATGAATAGCTTTCACAAGTCATCTCAGCAGTAATTCCAGACCCTTGATTTCCATTTTCAATCATGATTAAGAATTCCAGCAAGTTTCCCTCTAGGGTTAAGGCTGTATAGGCAAACTGATTGAGACTTCTCTAAACTTGGCCAGCGGAGAAACTTGATTTCTACACACATTTCCAAGGCCCTTTACAGTAGACTTGTCCTTCCACCATGAATTTGAGTTGATGTAATATAACTACGATTCCTCACTTTTGATGCATTTCGATCAACAAAACGGTGCGCTAAACTTCTCTAGCTCCTGGGATATTCAAAAACAAGGCCTTCTGCAACACTCCTGGCCCTTGCATGTCCAAAAAGCTTGCTTACAATAGCTAATGCAAAATCTATTGCAGTTGCAAGTCCCCTGCTGGTGATCAGTTTACCGTCAATAACTACTTCGGAACCATCTACCACCTCGTTGTTGAGCTTGCTTATGACCAAGGGATGAGCACTTACTTTCTTATCCTGTTTTGGTAGAGGCGTTAAATTTCCACAACATTGTTTTGAAATTGTGTGAGGTATTAACTTGAAATTGTGTGAGGTATTAACTCATTTCAACTTACCTTGAGTAAGCCTTGTCTGTGCAGGACTGCAGTAGAGGAGCAGATTGCACCATATATTCTTCCAGCTGATTTTTGTTCTTTAAGTAACTTCTTTAGCAACTTGGATTTGTGTAGCCGCTCAGCCCCAGTAATGCCTCCCTGAGAATTCAAGATCAACCAACTATTAGAGACAAGTTAGTACCAAAAACTTCAGCTCACAGTATATAAAATCTGAAATTAAACATTCAGGGACCAGAAACCAAGATACTGAAGTGACAGATATGCAAGAAAAGAAAAAGATAAGAAAACGTAAAACTCGACTCGCAGCATCACAGCTGCAAAATAATAATTATGCACAAACCATGACAAAGGATCCAAGTGGCAAAAAATGGGATACAATGATAATAGTAGCGACGTTGCTCCATTTACAAAAGAGTACAACATTGCACATTACCACAAAGCTGCTGCTAAACTGGCAACACTAACTATCTCATAATCGTTAACACTCTTGAGCTTCCATTGTTTATGTCAAGCTATCCAAAATTTGGTTCCCAGTTGACAAACTCCAAATTTTTTGTTGCAATGATTTCTGATCATAACAATAATAATTATATAATGAATCTAGCAAACTGCTTTAACTGTTAGATATTGTTATTGCCTCACCGGTAAGATAATTAAATCATATACAGACTCAGCGGCATCATTAATTAACTTGTCTGCAATAATCTTTGTTCCTTGGGATGCCAAAATCTGCAGAGATTTCTCAACTGAAGCAACCATAACATCCACATTTGCACGCCGTAGAATATCTACAATTGTTACCACTTCGATCTCTTGCGAACCATTTGCAATAGGAATGAGAACCTGTAAATTTAGAACAGAAGAAAATACTGTTTAAGCAATTCACTTTCTTTGTACCAGGATTGCAGGAAAACAAGGATCTAAAAAATGTCAACGAATTCTCATTGTATAAAAGTAAATCTAAGTAATAAGTTAATAACTAAATCTATTTCTAGGAAGTAGAAAAAGCTTAGCTTTACAAACACATGGGAAAATTAATATGGAGCACAATCATAGTTGCTAATGAAGAAAAGAAATAAGGAAAATCTTCAAAAAGGCTCCCACACGAATTTGACGCTGTTGCTTCAAATTTTCAGAAATGGTTGACAAGCAAGTGCATTCAGAGTATGAATCATCGAAAAATCAAATTTTACATTAAACGAAAAAATGAAAATTAAATTGGCTGCAAAAGAACATAAATAGCAGGTGAGAGGTGCACATGGGATACAAAATCAGTAATAAAAGTCAAAATAGATCCAAGATACACAAGTATATTACTGCATTTCATTAAACAGAAAAGAGAACAACATACCCGGGGGATATGATCAACAGACCAGTTAACTTCATTGAATTCTTGCTTTCTAGTATTATTATCAGCAGTCTTCATTAGCTAATACAAAAGGGGAGAAATTACTGTCAGCTCACAGTGATTACCAATGCAAAGAAAAAAGGACATGCTAGATGAAATGGAGTAGAATTAACAAGAAACAGGAATTATGTGTTTGGTCTATCTGTTTGAAGATATAAAAATTCTCTAATATGCATTCCAGAACCAATTATCCAAATTAAGGGGTTTGGGAAAACTCAACTCAACTTCATTCTAGGTCAGTTATGAAACTTGGAGAAATAGAATGCATTGTGATTCTTGTGAATGTCAGATGACAAAGAGCCTAAATGAGGACCCATCGTATGGATACAAATAGATGCACTTGGTATGGAACTCCAAGACATACATTTGAACTTCCATAGGCTGTAAAAGTAAGAAAAGACATGTAGTGCACCAAATTTTAGAGGAAAAGCTGCGAATTGCGATTGTACACTGATCGTAATGAAAGTTGGTGTTACTTTTCCGATGAGGAGGAAATTGACTCATGATAGCTTCAGAACGAAATGACTAAAGTAGGTACCAGCAGAAAATTTGTAAAAGACTTTGTATCCATTATAAAATAAACAAGCTAATACATGGAATAAGTGAATAATTGGAAAAAGCTATACATGCTTTCTTACCAATAATTCTCCAATCTCCTTGGCAACAGACTCCCCATATAGCTGTTCGACCAGTGCAATAGAAAACTCAAAAGAAGTTCCAGGGCCACGGCTGGTTGTCAACTCTTTTGACACTTGAATATTTGTCTTAACAGACCAGAAAGTTGGAAGCTTATCCATAAGCATGGGGTGACAAGTTGACTTGCAAGACAAACTACAGTCCAATCAGATAACGAACATGGATGTAGACTATGTAATTTGTAATAAGAAATTCCAAACAATACAAGGTACCTGTTTCCTCCTGAGAAGACCCCATGGCAAAAGTGTTACTGCTGGTGCGGCACAAATTGCCCCATAAAACCTTTTCTCCTCAGCTTGTTTGCATGTAATTTGTTGAAGAACTTTACAATCTCTTAAACGTGCAGAGCCAGGCATTCCTCCCTTAAGAAAATGCATGTGAATCAGTAAATGAACAATATGTTTAAGCCATATATACTTAAAGAATGATTAACTTCTACCAAAACAAAAAGAAAGAAGAGAAGAGTGGCTGGAAATAAGAAAAAGAGTCCTATGCATAGTAACTAGAATCATTCAGGGTGAAGAAAGTTTGAAATTTAGAAGAGTTTTGTTTATTGATAACATGCTAAAAACAAATATAAAAGAAAAAAGAAACTATTACTTTGTAATTAGAGAAGGATTAGTGTTAAGAGGTACTAACAAAAATTAAGCTACTAACAGAAACCTTGTCAGAAAGCTTATTTACAAAACCTGTATGCTATAATTTCTTGACCACTACCACTACATTAGTATAAGCCTAGCTCTTCACTGTCCAGAGAATTTGACAATTGCAGAATTGCTTTCAGAATGCCACCAGCATATTCTAGGCAATCCCTTTACTTTGATTGGTATAGTCTAGGCAATCCTATCTATAAAAAGGGCAACACCAACTTCTACCGATAATTGATACTAATGCATAGTTTCACCCTAAGTTCTGACTTCCAGCCAGATGAAATTTAATTACTAGTTGATAAAACCATTTTATTTTCCTAGATTTCAAAGCAAGGTACAAAAAATTCAAGATAGCTAGTAAATATAAAATCTTAAAAAGAAACTAAATTTATGTATACAACAAGTTAATGATTTCATTGGTTCAATAAGGGGTTGAGTTTCGATATCCTGGTATTGGTACATAACCTTACATTCACAGCAATGCGATATAACCCATCGGAGGCCACCAACATAATCAACACAAAATATTACTCCTACTAGTAAGTTTAGAAAACTAACTGGCAGTGCAACAAGATCAAATATTTCATCTGAACATGATAATATGGATGTATCAGCAACAAGTCTAGTGCCACCAGAAGCTTCAATCTCCAGCTCCTGCTCAACAGATGCGACGGTTACCTCAGCACCAGCTCGGCGCATAACATCAACCAATATAACAGCTTCCATTTCCTCTGTCCCAAACCCAATCGGAACCAGAACCTGAAAATCCACAAAACAAAACAAAAAAAACATAAATTAAACCTCTACTTTCCCTACTTTTTCTAAAATTGTTCTTGAAATTCAAGTAAATCCCACAGCAAATATATAATAATTGAGTTAGGCAGACGAAATCATCAAAAGATTTAATTTTTTCCTCTCAGAAACACTAACTGGAAATCAAAGAAAATAAAATACAGACCTTCCTGGATGGGATTGAGGTTGTTGAAGTGGAGGGAGCAGAAATACTAATAGTAGTAGAATTAGTTGTGAGGGTTTTGGTGGGTTTTGAAATGGGTTTCTGGGTGGGTGTTTTGTGCTGTGGAATGGAGGCGAATATAAAAGATAAGGGCTGATAAGTTGTGGCATAGAGAGCCATTGCAGAGTTTGGTGGAAGGAACTGACAAGAGAAACTTTATTTGCAGAGTTGAATTAAACTGTGTTATCATCCCCAAAGAGAGAGCTTGATAGCCTACGGGTACTTTATCTTAATCTTATTATTCTCTCTCTCGCGTTGGAAATTTACCATGTTTATAAATTTATTCTTATTTAAAATAATTATATATTCACAAATTAAATTGAATTAAAAAAACACTATAAATAAGGAAACAGTAGGCCCTGTGAGGGTCATGTGTGGTGTACAAAATTTGGCAGGGTGGGGAAGTGGAATTAATTTTTTCAAAAGGGTACTGGATCTCAAAATAGTTATTATCTTTATTGAATATATTTCTTATGATTAAGTATGTTATAAAATAACATGTTTTTTCTCATATTCAATTCACCTCATTTCAGATAAATTTTAAGAGCCTTAATATTATCTTCTTCTCTTTTCCTTTTTTTTTTTAATCAAAACCCAGGTATTCAAAATCATTAATATTTTTTTTAAATCTAAACTTGTGGAAAATTAAATTATTATTTTTTTATAAAAAAAAAATCTAAGCCATGAAAAAGTAGGAATAATATGAAAAACTAAATCATTAATATCTTTTTAAGATTTACGAACATCAAATCTTATTAGCAACAATAATAGTAAAACTAACAAACAAAATAGTTAAAAACGTGCATGCATGATTGCTTAACGACCAAAAGAGCGTTACTTGATTCATAGTATGTTTTAACTAGTGACACTGAAAAACAAACGTAAATAAGCAGCCTAAACATGAAAGCCAACAGAAGTAGCGGAAACGTATGTAAATTGAATCAGTGATTAGCAGTGGCAAAGTCAAAAAATATCAAATTATTAAATTAAACTCACAAAAAAATTATTATAATTTCAGTGAGTTCAAATTACTAAATTACACTCATAAAAAATTTATTATATCATATATATTTTTTTTTAAATTGAGTGAGGTCAATTGACTCAACATTCGTACAAAATGTAGCTTCGCCCCGGAGATTTGAGACACCGAGGGCATAAGCTACTCCTGTACAGCCAGGGGACAATGCAAAGCCGGTGATACGTATGAGCGCAGGGAAGGCGGGTAATTTGGTCTCCGAGGGAAGGCTTCTCCAGGCAAATTGCGCACACATCATCTATGATTAAATTCAAATTCTGGTCGTCCTTAAAATTTGGTGTCGCTGGAAACTTTCTCCAGGGCGGCAATGAAATGGTATTCCTCCTCCTGATATCCTTTTGGCAGCAGTTTTGTTGTGGAGTGGTCCAGAGATCAATGGCAACAAACATTCCCAGGAACAACCGGCCAGCGTTACATGGATCATTCTCCATCTGCTTGGAAAAGTTGGCCGTGGCGGGGTACAATATCTTCAACTGATAGCTTTCCGGGACCTGTTGAAATTAAAATCGATAATTAAACAAATTTTATTTATACTTTTAAACTTTTAAAAATTGGATGCTATAGTAAATGAAACATAATTTCTTTATAGTTATAATCTCTTTTACCTATTTGAATCAAAATTGATGAATTGGACTTTACAATTCAAAAGTAACCAAAGGCCGAACATATGACTATTGGTGGCGGAACAATTGCCCCTTATAAGAAACTTGTAAATAACTAGAAGAAACTTGTGTTGCCCTTCCCTTATATATCAATAAGTCTACTAAAACATAAAATTTGTTGTAAAATGTGATTACCTATTTGGGAGGCAACTCCCTCTCCTTTTCCTTTTCAGTAAGGGAATTCCCCTTTTCCTTCTTTCACACGGACCACTCCTCCTCTTCTCTTCCTATATAAAGAGAAGGATGCTGAAGGAAAAGAAATAAGGAGAATTCTCTCTGAAGAAGAGTTTCTCTCTTTCCTTTTCTCTTGCTTATTCTCTCTAAATTTATGCAGCAAGAATAAGAGTATATTTCTAAACTTTGCTAAGATTTTATAACACGTTATCAAAGACGAAGTTTCTAACCAACCGAGGCGGTAAAATTAAATTCTTGTAATTTATTATTATATTACCGGGTTTCATTATACCACCAATAATATAATTTTATTCTTATAATTGCCATTAAATTTTGTTATTTACAATGGTACCATCTATCCTTGTTAATCTTACAAAACTTGGTGGGAACCTTTTAATTTAATATTCTGTCAGAATATCCTGTCGGTGTGAATTTTACCTGACCTGGTTCCATCATTTATTATTTCGCATTTAATATTATGTCGGTGTGAATTTCACCTGACCTGGTTTCATCATTTATTATTCCGCATTTATTATTCTGTTGGAATAACCTGCCTACGCGAACTACCGTATGCATGGTGAAATTCTTATGTTATTTCATTATTTATTATTCTGTTGGAATAACATGTCTATGTGAATTACCGCATGCATGGTGAATGATCTTTTATATTCATTCTTTATTAAATTGTGAAAATGATCTGTCTACGTATATTACCGCATGGCGGGTGAAGATCCATTTATAGTTTTGTATATATATATTTTTATAATTGTATATATACATTAACGATTGCATATTCTTTTTACTAAAATAATATGCTAATAATATAAATATAAGATTATTTATATTTGCATTTTATCACCACTTGAGGTTGTGGTATAGTTTATTTTTTCTATATCATACATGCAATTATTTATTGTTTTAATAAATAATAGAATTGTGTTTTAACCCAGAATAGATGACAAACTTTGAAAAAAAATAGATTTTTCTATTTTGAAAATCACTTGAGACAACTATTTGACTTGAGCACTTAATGCAGAATTGCACCTTAGTGCGAATGAGTTAGAAAAGACAATTACGGAATATAGTTCTAATGTTTATAGAATAACATCTACTTTGATTTTATGTGGAGATCCAGTTTCTGAAACCCAAATGTTAGAAGAAAAAAAACGCTTTCAACTTTTCATCCCACCAACATGATTCTGTCACAATAATATAGACAGAGTAAGTTCACAAAATTCAGTGACTTATTGCCTATCCTCTTTGTTGCAGAAAAGAATAATGAATTGTTGTTGAAGAATTATCAAGTACGGCCAACGGGTGATACCCCATTGCTGGATATTAACAGCACGTCATTCCAGCAGAATAAACATGACTATAGATGACCATATAATAAGAAGCCTTGGGGCGAAAGAATAAACGAGGCCATCATAACAACAAATTCTAGAACCGCGACAATTCAGGCCACCAGAAGTGGCAAGTGTCTGGGTCGGGTAAAGATAAAGAAAATGCAACACAAATAAAGAACAAACCAGATGTTTGTTTTAGGTGTGGGATGAATTGGCATTGGTCGCGTACCTGTCGTACGCCGAGGCATCTGGTTAATTTATTCCAGGAGTCTCAAAAGAACAAAGTAATGGAGGCAAAAACAAACTTTATTAATCATCAATTGGATATTGTTGATGATCCACCAATGACCAACAATGAGAAAAAGGTTGTTGATATTACTGGACCTTCTGAAAGTATATTTTGGCATAACGTTTAATTTTTGTTTTAATTAAACACCTGCGTATATAATATTATTAGTTTTAGATTCTATACGTGGTATGTGTTTTCATGAATAATATTTCTTATTTATGTTTTTCGTACGTGTCGGACCATCTTTAATGAAGATCTCTTCTTCATCGATTCTACTATTTCAAAAAATAGAATATCCTAGAAAAACTTCATTAAATTTCTTCTGGATTATATACTATGAAAATTAGAGCAATTGGGTCTCATACTCTTATGATTTCAAAAATTATAGATCCCAAATCCTTTAAGCTTTGGCGTGAAAGACTCGGTCATCCAGGTACTTCTATGATGTGTCGTATTATTGACAATTCTTTTGGTTATTCTCTCAAAAATAAAAAGGTTTTTCCTAGTAGTGAATTTCCTTGTGATGCGTGTTCTCGAGAAAAAATTAATTGTTCGACCATCACCAATAAAAGTTTATAAAGAAGCCCCAAAATTCCTAGAGAGGATTTAAGGAGACATTTGTGGACCTATTTACCCATTGTCTGACCCATTTCGATATTTCATGGTTTTAATAGATACTTCAACTAATTGCACGCCCATTAATGTTAAGGGCTAACTTAACTACCTCAGTTTGGGGTCATGCAATTCTTTATGCTGAAGTCATCATTCGAGTAAGTCCAACGAATCTTCATAAATTTTCTCCTCTACAGTTAGTTCTTTGAAAGATACCCAACATATCACATTTTTGAGTTTTTGGAAGTGCAGTATATGTTCCAATTGCACCTCCACAAAGAACTAAAATGGGAGCCCAACGAAAAATAGGTATTTATGTTGGTTTTGATTCTCCTTCTGTTATCAGATTCTTGAGCCTTTAAATGGATATGTTTTTACT
Organism: Panax ginseng; assembly: GCA_020205605.1. Taxonomy (NCBI): domain Eukaryota; kingdom Viridiplantae; phylum Streptophyta; class Magnoliopsida; order Apiales; family Araliaceae; genus Panax; species Panax ginseng. The sequence continues at coordinate 4,218,447 of CM035142.1, forward strand.
ACATGTTATGTAGATTGTTATTTTGATGAATCGTATTTCCACCATTAGAGAAGGAAAGTTTTAAATAAAAATCCTCTGACATATCATGGAATGCATCAGAATTAAATTCACTTGATCCTCGTACAAGACAATATGAAATTAAAGTTCAAAGAATTATTTATTTATAAAATATTGCAAGATGCATTTAATGATGCTAGAAAAATGATAAAGTCATATACACCTGCAGTGAATACTCCAGCAAAGATAGAAATACCTATTGAAAAATCAATTCCTGAAGAATTGACAAATAAGGTAATAGAATAATCTAAACCACACCAGAAGCGTGGAAAGACAAGTTGGTGCAAAAGACACTGTACCACGATATTCAAAAGCAAATAGTGGAATCCTGGAAGGAATACCCGGCTCCGGAAAAAGACGTATTTCAAGAATGGGAATAACCCTTGAAGAGGTACAAACCAGCTCGGAAAAACACATATTCCAAGAGTGGGAATAACCCCAGAAGAGGTACAAATCGCTCCAGAAGAAGCACATATTCCAAGAGTGGGAATAACCCCAAAAGTGGTTCAAAATCTTAGTAAAGGAATAAGAGATGAACACCAAGAGATCTCAATAAATTATGTACATGATGAGAAAATATGAGATCGAAGCAAAGTCATGATTGACAATATATTTGTTTTCTTTATAGCATAAGATATTACTTTGATCCTGACACGGATCCTGAACCACAAAAAACGTGGAAGAATGTCGGAAAAGAAAAGATTGGCCAAAATATAAAGATACTATTCAAACTGAGCTACAATCTCTATTGAAAAGAGAAGTATTTGGACCAGTAGTTCAAACACCGCTGGGTGTAATCCCAGTTGAAAATAAAATCTCTATTGAAAAGAGAAGTATATATTTGGACCAGTAGTTCAAACACCACTGGGTATAATCCCGGTTGGAAACAAATGGGTATTTGTACGAAAGCGAAATGAGAAAAATGAAATTGTGAGATATAAAGCCCGACTTGTAGCTAAAAGGTTTTCACAAAAATCTGATAGTGATTATCAGGATACAGACTCTCCAGTACGTAATGGATGGAGTCACTTTTTGCTTTCTGATAGGTATAACAACCATGGAAGGTTTGAAAACACATCTAATGGATGTTATAACAGCATACCTATATGGCTCACTTGAAGTGAGATTTATATGAGAATCCCTGAAGGATTGAAAATGGCTGAATCATAAAAGCCACGTCACATATATTCAATCGAGTTTCAATGCTCATTATATGGATTGAAATAGTCTGGTCATATGTGGTATAATCGACTTAGTGATTATTTAATAAAAGATGGATATATAAATGATCATGTATGTCCATGTGTTTTTATTAAGATATCACAAAGTGGTTTTTCCATCATTGTTGTATATGTGGATGATTTGAATTTTGTAGGTACTCCTGAAGAACTCACAAGAACTGCTACTTATCTAAAAGCTGAATTTGAAATGAAAGATCTTGGAAAGACAAAATTCTATTTGGGAATACAAGTGGAGCATTTAGCATCTGAAATTTTTGTTCATAAATCCACATATACTGAAAAGATTCTCTGTTGTTTTCATATGGATAAAGCTCATCCTTTGACTACCCCGATGGTTGTTCGATCTTTAGAAATTGATAAAGATCTATTTCGACCTCTAAAAAGTAGGAAAGAAGTTCTTGGACCTGAAGTTCCATGCCTAAGTACAATGGAAGAAGTTCTTGGACCTGAAGTTCCATGCCTAAGTACAATAGAAGAAGTTCTTAGACACGAAGTTCCATGCACAAGTGAAATGGAAAAAGTTCTTGGACTGAAGTTCCATACCTAAGTGCCTGCACTAGCGCTCTTATGTATCTTGCAAAGCATATACGACACTGATTTTCTTTGTCAACTTGTTAGCAAGATACAATTCTTCTCCGACTAAGAGACATTGTGATGTGATCAAACACATTTTGAGATACCTCCCAAGAGATTCAATGTCGCGATTAGTTGGCTATGCCGATGCAGGATAATTATCAGATCCACACAATGGAAGATCACAAACAGGTTATGTATTTACATATTGTGACACAGCTATATCCTGGAAATTCACAAAGCAAACCATGACAGCTACATCTTCAAATCACTCAGAGATTCTCGCTATACATGTAACAAGCAGAGAGTGTGTTTGGTTAAGATCAATTATTCATCATATTCAAGAATCATGTGGATTACCATCAATCAAAGACATTCCTACAATTCTGTATGAGGATAACGCTACATGCATTGCTCAACTTAGAGGAGGGTACATCAAGGGAGATAGAACAAAGCACATTTCACCTTCACACATGAGCTACAAAAGAAGGGTGATATAGATGTGCATCAAATTCGATTATGTGATAATCTAGCCGACTTATTCACAAAGTCGCTACCAAATGCAACGTTTGCAAAACTTCGGAAAATGATCGGAATGTGTCGACTGAAAGACTTATGACAACATTTCATCGAGGAGTAATGAAATCCTTTTGAGGGAAGGCGTCTTTTTTTTTCTTAGTCACGGTTTTTATCCCAATGGGTTTTTTCCGACAAGGTTTTAACGAGGCGATCAATTAAGATATTTATGTAAAAGATATGTACTCTTTTTCTCTTCGTTAAGTTTTTCCCACTGGGTTTTCTTAATAAGGTTTTTAATGAGACATAATCTTCTATCGTAGAAAATCAGGGGAAGTGTTGTAAAATGTGATTACCTACTTGGGAGGCAACTCTCTCTCCTTTTCCTTTTCAGTAAGGGAATTCCCCTTTTCCTTCTTTCACACGGACCACTCCTCCTCTTTTCTTCCTATATAAAGGGAAGGATGCTGAAGGAAAAGAAATAAGGAGAATTCTCTCTGAAGAATTTTCTGAAGAGTTTCTCTCTCTCCTTTTCTCTTGCTTATTCTCTCTAAATTTATGCAGCAAGAATAAGAGTATATTTCTATACTTTGCTAAGGTTTTATAACAAAATTGATGTTTATATACACTCACATGTATATTTTGATGGCCCACGTGCATAGTAATTCACGTGGATCATTAAAATATGCAAGTGAGTGTATGTAAGCGATTTTATGTGTAGGAGACTTATTTTCTTATATATAGAGATAGGGGTAGTATAAGAAGGGTTTTGCTTTCCTGATTCAACAAGTCTATTATCAGATAAAATCGTTCACATACACTCACATGCATATTTTGATGGCCCACGTGTCAAAATATGCATATAAATGTATGTGAGCGATTTTATATGATAGTAGACTTATTCTTCCTAATTAGTGAGATTGGAGTCGATAAAATCCAAATCTTACTTTCCCGCGTCCAATTAAAAATGGGAGTGAACTAGTGTTTTAAAACATCGGACCGACAAAAATCGGAACTAGTCCTTCTTTCGATCCAGTTTGAATCAATGACTCGATTTTGGTCAAAATCTTGGTTGACTCGTTGACCACCGGTCCAACTGGTAAACCCAGTTAATTGACCCGATTGACCTTTTGTTTACCCAAAAAAATAAATATTAAAATTAACCATTTTTATTAATATTGTAACTCATCTTTATTACGTTTTAGTTCATAAAATTGAGATTTTTTAAAATTTTATTAATTACTAATAATATTTATTTTTATATATTAATGACGTCATTGTGTCAATAACGGTTCGACCATTATTTGAACCAGTGATATGTCCACCCAACACCTTTTTTTGATTCGATGAACAGTCTGATTTTAAGAACCTTGGACTGAACTTTATAAAATTATTATTGTGAAGGGATTTATTTTTTATTTTGTTGATATTTTTGTTAACTTTATGTCATATAAAAATGAGATCCACCCATAAAAACATCATAGATAAAATTTGTTATTGACTCGGTGAGCAGTTTTTTTTACCAAAAAAAAATTAATATTAAAAATAGGGGAATATGGATATAAAATTATATGATTACTTTTAAAATTGAATTCACAAATCGTCTGAATAATCACGATCGTAGACAAATCGTCAAAAGTGATTATAAATGAAAATTTTAAAATTTTATTAATATTATAAAATAATTTTTTTTGTATTTTGATAATTCATAAAAATATATAAAAATAAAATTTTATTAATAACAAATAATGGATATTTTTCGATTTGATGATTGGTCCTGATCTAAGAACCTTGGCTAATATACATAGAAAAGTGATATTTTCACATAATATTTCGTCACATAAACATTTATTTAAAAAACAATCATTAAAAAAAATTAATACCTTTTCTGGTTCGATTAACAGTCGTGATCTTAAGAAGTTTGGCTAATATACATAGAAAACTAATATTTAAGCATATATATATATATTGATATTTTCGTATAGTCTTTGGTCACATAAGCATTCTTGTATAAAAAACAATCATTAAAAAATATCAAAACATTTGTGAAAATAGTCATCCTTGTACATAAAATAGACGCAGACACGCTCACTCGCCCAATGCATTAACGTGTGCGTTGAAAGCCGGTAAAAAGAAGGGACAAATCAATGAAACTGGGACGGTGGGATTAATGAATGAATAAAGTCTGGTAGTAAACTTCATCTTTTTCTTTCTTCGGCCGTAGCCACTAATAAATTTTCAGTTATTCATAACTCACCAGAAAGAAAAGCTTTTTCCTTTCGGCAGGTTGGTTTTTCACTCTCTATATGTGTATATATGAATGAAGTATTTCATATTCCGATCTTATTTCTCAACGGCTGATCTCTTCCGCTTGATTGTGTTGTTAGTTTTCTGTGAATCTGTAATTGCTGATTCTCAAGAACTGAACACTCGTAAGTTTTTTTAAATTCACTTGTAGTTTGGGCTTTATCTAAATCATAAACCCTGTCGGGGCATTATATGAACATTCAATTAGTTCTTGATATATTGATTTTGTTTTAGGTCCTGAATTCTACAGTTGTATATGTCTTGGGGAATATAAATCTGTTTTTTTCTGTTCTTTATTGAAGCTCCTTTTGATCATAGAGTTACGATTTGGGTAGTTGGACTTGCTCTGATTGAAACCATAAATTATCTGTAGGTATCATTATTTTGCATCTTGCTACCATTATATTTGATTGGAGGATATTTGAGGGGTGTGTAAATATTTAAAAGTTGCAAAATGTGAACTATGATTGAAGTAATTGTTATCTTCAATCCAAAAAGCAAAGGCTCACCCAGCTGAAGGAAGGAGCTTTGGAAGCTTGGATTTGTGTCGAGGCTTATGGTTATCTCTATCGTCAGGATTGCCAATCATAACCTTGTCTAGTGATTTTTTTTCTTCTGTTTTCCCGAATCAGTCCTACAGATATGTAGTTTTATGGTCATCTATGAAGCAGTCTTTATAATATACCCTCCATCCCTATGTTAAATGGACTCTTCTAAAATTCAGAAGTACTCGTGTCGGCACGATTGCGGGTGTGGGTTTCGGGACACGTCAATTTGGTGACAGACGAACCATAATGTTCTAAATTTAGGCGTATCAGACCGTCCCAAATTGAGATTCAACTTTCTTTCTGAGACATCCCAAAATAAGAGTAACTTTTTTTTCTTCCGGAAAACCAAACTTATTCACTGAAGTTTTGATCTTGACCATTTATTATGTTCAAGTTGAAAACTTTCAACTTTCAAATTTGAATTCTACTTTGGAATGGAGGTAGGGCTTTGCGAACAAGCCAACGAGGCTATGCCCGGTTCGAGTTCACTTAGTGAGTTGTTGTCAATCAAAGTCAATTGTGCTCGAGCTGTGCTGTGTTCGACTGGAAACCTTGTCAGTTAAGCTTGGTTTTGATTATTGTTTCAAACATATGAAAAACATATACATATACTAATTACTTAATTAAATTTTGTTTAACTCAGCTCAAGCTTGATTTGCTCAGCTTTAATGAGTCTCGAACAACAAAGTAAGCTCATTTTGAGCTCAGCTAGACTTGACTCGTTTAACTTTTAGTTGAAAGTCAATGCTCGGCTAGTTTACAGTCCTAAACAGAGGTAGTATTTCATGGTGTAGAGTTCTCAATACCTAATATATCTATATATGCTATAGTCTATGGCCCTAACTTATCCTTATTATCAATTAATTGATATGGATATGCAAAGTTTTTCAGTAATCATTTTCATTTCTTATAGATTGTAATTGTTTTCTGTATTGTCGAAGTTGTACTATATGTTACTTAATTCAGAACTAAACGTAGCATTAGTTACGATAGTTTGATTTCTTAGCTCAGTTTCTTGTTGCAGGATAACATGACTATATTGTTGATAGTGTTATCTTTTACCTGTTATTGAATCTTATCTTTTTATTTGCATATATCTTGCTGTAATCATGGTTTTGGCTAAAAGTTGAATCATGTTGTGTCCTTAGAAAGTCGAGTTGGAGTACCCCGCTCGATATGGTTCTATTGTCTTTTAATTCATTGGGTTGGTGGTCAATAACCAAGCTTTAGCTATAAGTTTGTTGTCAATCTATTTGCATGTTATAGAGCTGAGACACTGTCATTATGTGCCTATAGCTTTGTGAGAGATTTTTAGGAGGTCTTCACTATTGGAGTCTAATTGGTCCACCAATATATTTTGAAGCACATTGTTGCATTCTTTCTTAGTCTTCCTTTTGACCACCTGCCAGGGGCCTTTGAGCTTTTGATGAGACATATATGGCTAATCCAAATACATCAGCTTTAACTTTGTCTTCGGAATCCACAGCACAATCGCATATGGCAATTTCAGAGACAAACTCACCTCAACCTGCTTCGCAACTCCAGAACTCCTTAGATGGTCCTGTTGCTATTCTATGGGACATTGAGAACTGCCCTGTTCCAAGTGATGTACGCCCAGAAGATGTTGCTGGTAATATCAGAATGGCATTACGTGTCCATCCTGTTATTAACGGAGTTGTTACAATGTTTTCTGCTTATGGGGATTTTAATGCATTTCCTAGAAGACTAAGAGAGGGATGCCAGAGGACTGGTGTCAAGCTAATAGATGTCCCTAATGGGAGAAGGATGCTGCTGACAAGGCTATCTTAGTTGACATGTTTCTTTTTGCCCTGGACAATCGTCCCCCATCTTCCATCATGCTGATCTCAGGGGATGTTGATTTTTCTCCAGCACTTCACATTCTCGGTCAACGTGGATATACTGTGATTCTTGTCATTCCTTCTGGTGTGGGTGTATCATCTGCGCTGAGTAATGCAGGTAGGTTTGTTTGGGACTGGCCTAATGTGGTTCGCGGGGAAGGCTTTCTCCGCCAGGGTAAAGCATTAATTCCTCCCCGTGGAGGTCCAGCTGACGTTTCGGGGTTTCTGATGGGATGCCAGATCAGTGACAACCCAGATGGGCAAAATGCAGAAGAAGCTATTGTTTATAGAGGGATCTCACAGACCTATTATAACTCGAGGGATTTCTCAGTGATGACACAGTCTTTATCAGAATACAATAGTACATCAATCTCTGGACCTTATTTTCCAAATACTTTGAGATCGCACAGTCTTCCATCTGGTTTAAATGAAGTTTCAGCCGGGCCTAGTGCTGCTTGTGAGCAGAACGATGTGATGTGGGTACAGCCTGGAGACCTAAATGGTTTAAAGGGCCAGCTGGTGAAGCTTCTTGAACTGTCTGGAGGTTGTATACCCCTTACTCGTGTTCCTTGCGAGTATCAGAAGTTTTTTGGGAGGCCTCTTTATGTTTCAGAGTATGGGGCATTCAAACTCATAAATATTTTCAAGAAGATGGATGACAAGATTTCTGTAGTGGGAAAAGGCCAGAGGAAGTTTGTCTACCTGCGTGGATTTAGAACTGAACCAAGTGGTTCTCCATCAGATCAGGCAAAGAATGATAAAAAGGGGAAAGCAAGCACTCAGGAAGAGAACATGGATGTAATCACTGGTATGGGATCCTCAGATGAGTTGTCAGATGATGAAAGGGTAGTTGTTGAAGAACATGATGAGAGGAGGGACGGAGATAAAATTGATGTGGGTATGACAAATCAATCTAGAACAACTGATAAAAGCCTCAAACAGTTCAAGTACGAGCTTCAAGATATTTTAGTGAGCTATTCCTGTCGTATATTTCTGGGTTGCTTTGAGGCAATATATCAGCAACGGTATAAGAAACCTCTGGACTATCAAAGGTTTGGCGTGAACGAGCTAGAGGAGTTGTTTGGAAAGCTGAGAGATATTGTGGTGTTGCATGAGGAACCAGTTAGCAAGAAAAAGTTCCTGGCCGCAGCTGGTGGCTAGAGAACACTCTGAAACCTCGCATATGTTGAAGGTTGTGTCATCTTAATTCAATTGCCTGAACTTCATCCCATGCTTGAGGTATGCTTGTTGCTACCACTTCCTTTTGTTTTAGTTATAGAGTTCCAAAAAATATATTAGGGAAAGCTAAAAGCACGTATGTTTCCTAAATTGTTGTTGTAACTTGTAAATATCAATGTAATCCAGCCTTTTTATTGGGTTTACATTACAGTAGCAACTAAATAGTTAAAGCCACAGCATATCATTATCTATTTGGGGGATTATTGGTCTTTTCATGACGTTTTAGTTTTATTGTAATAGATGTCTCTCTATTTTTTTTTGCTCAAAAGAATAAAATTGGCCTAAAACCTTATTCTTATATATAAAGGCATTTCTTTTCATGACTTACTTAATTGAAATTTCAAATTCCAACACGAGTCAACTCTTAATTAATTAAGAAAACTCACGCGAGTCCATCATTTATCGACCGACTCCTTCTTCTTATATCGATTCATCTTCTTCAATCTCTGCCTCCGCTTCTAACTCTTGCTTTTTATTCTTTGCAGCAGCGACAACCCCTTTCCTCCCAAAACAAACCCGAATATCAGCTCTAACAACGTCGCTAAATTCACCGCCTTCAGCACCAAACCATAAATTTGCCGAGTAACTGTTTGATAAAATAAATCATCGAGAGTTATGTTATTGAAGATAAAAGTTTTGCTTTAATTATTTACTTATTTGTATAATTGCAACAGAATTGGAGTGTTAACGTTGTTGTTCTTCAAATTATGAAATAAGCCATACAAGAATATATATACCTTTGAGAGGTGAAGGTAGGGAAGAAAAGAGTATATATTACAAATGAATTAGATTATTTATGGTTAAAAAGTGTGATAGTTAACAGTCATGCTGTTACTTTTAAAATGTGTATTAGTAGTTCCAGTTTCAGACATCAGATTTTTTTGTTGGTCCCATCAGTTAATATAATTAGGATATCGTTTGAACAAGTTTTCAATTTTATTTTATTGGATTCTGAATTATAAATCCTTTTTTTTTGCTTCTTCACAACATGATTGTCAGTGGCAACTTGCTAGTAGCATTCATTGATATGCATAGAATAAAAGATTCAAAATAATTTGTGCAGACTTAATTATCAATTAGTTATTATTTAAATATTAAACGCATATTATATGAAACTATTATTTAATTAATCACTAGTAGATATGTCCGTCATTTGATGGTAATGATTCCAATTGCTATTTTGAGAATTTGAATCATTGATAGTTTATAAACATAAATGACTGTAAAACTTGGCTAACTTACCTTTACAAATTATGGCCACTGATCTATATTATATATAAATATGAAATTCATTCTCATTTAATGAGTTATTTTTAGACCCAAACCCAAAAGTATGATAGTTAACCATCATGCAGAAAATGTGTATTATTTTTTTTTGGTCGGTCCCATCGGTTAATATAATTAGGATATGGTTTGAACAAGTTTTTAATTTTATTTTATTGGATTCTGAATTATATTTTATTTTTGCTTCTTCACAACATGATGGTCAGTGGCAACTTGAAGACAATAGAAATGCATTGATTGAAGTACCTTGGTCTTCAAGTATTCCTTGTTGAAGAGACTATATATAATTTAAGAAATTGTTAAATTCACACACAAATTGTTATTTTCACAACAAAAGTGTTGCTATAGATCTAACCGTCGCTATACTTTTACAGCGACACTTTTGTTGTGCAAATAACAAAAAGTGTTGTGAATTTAACAATTCTCTATAATTTATATAGTTACCATGAAGTTAACTTCATGATAAGTTGGTCAATTAATTAATACTGTACTGACACGTAAAAAAAAAAATCACAACCCGACCTGCGTGTCAACATTGTATTGATTAATTGACCTTAACTTAATGCTACCCACTCACATACATAACATAGGATTTCTTACAAGATCAGACTACGAAGATTTAAAAACATCTTATATATATATATATGAACTATATGTATATACACAACTGTGTATTACACAGTCAGGCTATAGGCCTATAGCGACGGATTTTTGGGACTATGACAGTTTATACCGTCACGGTAGCTAAAAAACTCGTCGCTATAGCTGATTCGACTGACCAGTTCGTTGGAGATCTTCTCTCTCTCTCTCTCTATATATATATATAGAATGATAAGCATCCCCCATTAGCAATACAAGCCAAGAAGAATTATATATATCTTGTTCCCCCACAAAATTTTAATACAACATAAAACTGGAACAACTGTTTTTACACTTTTCTTTGTCTTTAACGTATAAAGTAATCACAAAGTCAATAGCTACTCTACAGAATGAAGGCTTTTAGTTGATGATATTTGACAAGGTTGAATATTATGTATACCCGCCAACTCATCCATCCAGTGCTTTTCAACCACAGGTTAGTCAAAGTGCTTGCGCAAAAACTTCTGTTGTGTTATACAGATGAATGGTTTGACCTTAAATGGAGAGGATATTGGAAGGAGATTGTGGAGAGCCGGTCTCAAGAAGAAAGCTTCTACTGCAATATGACCTAGATGTACTTGAAGAGGAAGCTAGACACCTTCCATCCCAGCTCTGCATTTTACCTTTACTTGTACTACTTCCCCTACCTCCGCTTCCTTCATAATCTTCTTCTTCCACAGCTTCAACAAACCCACCATGCATTGGGTCCGAGCATTCGTACAAAAGCCTCAAAACCTGCTTCATACAAGGCCTAGCCCGCCCTTCTGTCTGAGTACACCATCTCACAATTGTCACAACCGTTTGAAGCTGATCCAAGTCAAAAGAATCCCCAATACTGGGATCAACAAGCTCATGAATCCTTGATTCTGAGTTCATGAATACCTGGGCCCACTCTACCAAATTCCTGTTGTCTTGTATTGCTCGTCTTGCAGTCACTAGCTCTAACACTACAACTCCGTAACTGTACACATCACTTTTTTCAGTAAGTTCTTGAGTGAGCAGATACTCAGGATCCATGTAACCTGAAATTTATGCAGCATTCACACATAATCAGATCGGGTATAAATTCATATTAGATGTAAATATTGACTACTTTCTTCTAACCTGGAGTTCCCCTTATATTTGTGTTTACTGGTTCGAAGTAAATGGAACCATCTTTTGAAGCATGTGCAAGACCAAAATCTGCAACCTGAAGCCAAACTAAGGATTAGCAGAGGTTTTTACGTAGCATAGTGGTCGGATGTGCATCCTTTTATCAAACAAAATTCGAATGAAGTTCTCATACACCAAAATATACTGCAATGCCATATATATATGGGGAGTGATTCATAGCTAGGCTTTAACTGAATACTTACCTTTGCGACAAAGTTCTCATCCAGTAAAATATTACTGGACTTGATGTCTCTATGGCACAGGGGAGGATCACAATAGAAGTGGAGGTACTCCTGCATGCAGGATGTCAAATAAGGCAGATATGGTAATATTAAAAGAGAATAACTAGACCAGAATGAATTCAGAACTATTATAAACTGAACCAAACAATTCTAGAAACTAGTAGTTATCCAGGGAAATTACCAAAGCATTTGCCACGTCAATGGCAATTTGTATTCTATTCCGCCAATTTAGTGGAGTTCGACCTGGAGCTGCAGAAACCAAATGAAGTATATCAAGACATCAATAATAAGACAATTTATATTTCCTTTTTGTTTCATATCAATTAACCTTACAGAATCAAGTAGTTGCAAAACTTTAATATAAAAACACAATATATTTTGTCATTTAAATGCAAGAGGAAGGGGGAAGGGGGAAGCCTGAATCTTTAATAACATTGAAAAAGCCAGAGATTCCATATGTTATAAATAAAAATCCATGAAGTGGTTTTAAACATCCCCCAAACCTAGGTGGTTTCCCTCTTAATGACCAAGTTTCAGAAAAAGTAAAGTGAAAAAGTAAAGATGCATACTGTGAAGATGATCTTTTAAGTTTCCGTTCTTCATATATTCATACATGAGAAACCTGCCATGAAACAATTATAAATGTTTTATTTTGCAGCATGTAGTTACACAGACAGACAATCGTATGTACATATCTAAATGCCCAAATAACCTCTCATTTCTTTTAATGCAAAAGCCTCTTAAAGCAACAAGATGTCGATGATGAAGTCTAGCAAGACGCTCTATTTCTTTGCAAAACTCCTCCTCTGCCTGCTCTGAAATTTTATTCATTTGTTTCACTGCTGCCACTAAACCATCACTGAACTGTGCTTTGTAAACAGTGCCAAATCCCCCTTGTCCTATGATGATGCTGAAGTTGTCCGTCGCCTTCTTTGTCTCCTTATAGCTGAACTTTTTAAACATAGACGAAGGGCCTGCGTGTATTTCAAGTTCCCCAACCCAAAAAAATGAGGACAAAACAGAGCAAAAGCATGTTAATTCCGCCTTTCATATTCCAGAAAGGAAGGACGCATGATCAGAATGAAAACAGAACTGTACCTTCTTGAAATTTTCTTGAAGGCTGAGAGAGGGCTTTTGAGGTTTTATCAGTAATATCAGAATCCTCAAGCTCTCTGCTTTTCCTATGAATAAGAAATATTAAGACAGCCAGCATCATAAGAGTGACTGCCGTAACTGCTATGCCGAGACCAGGAACGAGCGAGAGACGGTAGTGATGGTGGTTTTCTCTGAAAGGTACACTCATGGAAAGCTGACTAGGGCTAGCAGCAACAAGTGGAGTTGGAGATGCCTCAGGCGAAAGTGTAGATGGGGATGGTTCTGAATTTATCATCACAGTCGCAGCAATTAGAAGTTTAACGTTTAGGACATGGTTAAACACAAAAATGAATATAATGTAATGTATCTAGAATGGACACCATGTTATGTAAAAAAAAATACTGAATAGTAAAAGTTTAGTAACTAGAGAAAATATCCCAAAATAGGATATACTACAAGCATGGGAAACTACTTCAAATCCTGTGTGAATCTTCTGACATTTACAAGTTATGCTGAAAAGCACATAGAGTCCATTGAATAATGAAATGGGCTTCATGACCTCTTTTGTTCCTTGGCAAAGCCACATTAACATACGTAATACAAATGCTGACCAAGTATCCTAACAATCAAATTCCTTCAGCCCTGCTAGCCAGAATAATATACCTGAAAGCAGTTTCCCCAAGTAAAGAGGAGCTCACCTTTTGATGATGACTGGAAAACTTAGTGATGGTAAATCACTAGCGTAGGAACTAAGTTTGACAATTCAGTAAAACAATGTAAAAATTAAGTTTGACAAAGTTTATTTAAGGCAGAAACGAGCTACGCAACATGCACATGATCACAAAATATTAAGACTAATTTGATGAAGATGAAAAAATTATCATCTGCAATGGAGGATCATTGGAACATCCTGCTAACATCAATAACTTCTTGCCATTTTCCAAGGCATTTAAAGTGAATGCATTTGACTCCTTGACACTTCATCTTTCCGAACAATCCAGCCAATTTTAAGCTCAACTTTGCAGAAGCATTCACCATTGGAGGTCGGTAGCAAGACTACTTAATCCCCTCATTCCTCCCTCGAAGATTGAGGCCACTGAAATGTAATGCAGTGATGAACTTTCAGCATCTTTCGACTCCAGTTCTCCTTTTAGACTGATTTTCTATCATACTTAGTTTAAGAATAAATAGCCTTCCTAACTGATTCGGGATAAAAGGCGTGGTTGAGTTGACTTCTCTCAATAAGAATTAATCAGCTAAATACCAGCTGCTATTGAACAAAGTGAATAAGGTTTACAGGGGGAGGCAGAAGACAACAAGAAGAGAAAAAAAATATCTAAGGCCACATGCTATTTGGTTTCAAGTTCCTCAGGACTTTGTCATCTCCTCAACAAGGCCAGATCTAGCATTGATTTTCCACTGTCTGGACAGTACATAAGCAAGTATATAAATAGCCAGCACTCAAATAGAAAAATAGATGAAACATTGAAACGTTGAAACATAGAACTAGTGACCATGATCTGATTAATAGAATGTTCACCTCAAAACTAATAAACAAACCATTATCTTGCAAACATAGATATACCTGGAGCAGTAATAAGCCCTTGGATCCCAAAGAAACAGCCTGCAATGTCTACAGCAGACACATTATCAACTTGGCTTGCAAGAGCAACAAAGGTTGCATCTCTACAAGTGCTTAAAGTCAAGTTGTTTACAGCTCCCACTAGATTGCGCAGGTATGTAATGCCAGCATTTAAACACTTTCTGCAATCATTTTGCAGAAACAGCGGCACCCTGCAACTTTTGGTAACATTCATAAATCTTGGAGACTGCAGCATCTGGGTGACAGTTGTTCGACCCTGACACTCATAATTGACAGGAATTTTTTTTCCAATCCCGCAAAAGGCTGTTGCATTTCTTGTTACTCCATACAGTTCTAAAGTTTCTGATATAGTATGGAGACAAATCTCAGATAAATCTGGTGAAACACCCAAGCTGCTTGTTAAATTTGCATAGCGGGCAATAGAAACAACAATTAAGGCGTTAATGTAGCGACAACACTTCCCTCTATCTTCTCTATTAGAACACATGGTGGCAGTGAGAGTAAAGTTGGACCCACTCAGATCTAAAGGGCAATCTGTTAAAGTAGAAAAAAACCAGTTATAAAACATAGTTTTATCCTAAGGAAGAGGAAAGGTCAACAAACAATGAAACTTTGACATTATTTTTACTATGTTGAGACTGTGTCAATTTTTACCATGCAATACGCCAAGACTGTATGGAGACATGAATGTATAACAATCAGATGACAAATTCCAAGTCTTACAATCACCTTGATGGATGCCTAGTTTTATATTAAACACAAAATTTATTGCACGTCTAAGGTCCCTTATAAAAGAAGCAAAAAGAAAAAATTACGAAGATTCCATTCCCACTATGATTCTAAGTGACCTGCCCCTAGCATCTCAGCCAAGGGAAAGGAGAGCTTTTTCATGGTAGGTTACCCTACAGAAAATTCCTTGCTTCTAGTACGATGACAAACTTCCAGAAAAGATGATAAGTTTTTTATTGAAAATTTATAATGTAACATGAAGAAAAGGTCAAACGAAAAAGCAGCCTTGATCCTGTAATAGAGGTAAAAACTTAAATCAGCAGGATAGTTGCACAATACTCCAATACAAACCAACAATAGAAATTATTGGGACTTGTGACACATAATAAGAAGTTCATCAAAAAGGCCGAAGGTTTGGGGGTGCGACCCATCGTGTTGTGGCACGAAGTTTTTTGGGTGCGTAGCCCCACACAAGACATGCTGATGAATAGCTAGGGGCGCGCTAGGATCAATGAGATATATGTCGATGAATAAGCGCGCAGGCTCGCTAGGATCGGTGAGAGAAGCGTGGATGACACTAGCGCGACAAGAAGTTGAATTAGAGTTGGAATAAAGAAGTTGATATAGAGTTCTCTATTGTAAAACTTTATGTAACTCAGTGAATAATAAAAGAACGCCGCCGCTCCCGTGGACTACCCAAATTGGGGAACCACGTAAATCTGTGTGTTAATTCTTTACTGTCGTGTGCGTGTGTGATCAAATTCTAACATAAATAATCTGGAAAAAAAAAGTCCATAAGTTATTACTGACATATTATATATGAAGCATTGCTCAGTTCTGGGGTGCTATAACTTGTTGCCGCATTAAGTTTTAAGAATCTCAGAAAGGTATAATTCTAATAAGGAACTAAAATATTTTCAAGATTTGACTAATCCAAACACAAAAAATAAGATAAACAAGAAAAAATATACTAATGAAAGAAGCTGGAACAGCATGATCATCGAAGTATTTCCAAAACATAAACATACAAATCTGTTTCTTCTCTATCGTTACTTTTTAGGAGGTGACACAGTTATATACTTCTAATTTTCAAAAACAGGTTCAGAGCAATTAGTTTCCTGAACCAAGGATGCAGACCCACCACTAAAAGAACAAATAAACTGTCCTGGACATTTCACTAGCACTATGTTTGGATCATGAAGCAAAAAAGAAAAGAAAAATAAAACACTGAAGGGACTGTCTTTTTAATTATCTTTCCTCTCCTCCTTCCAGAAATTTTATAATTACAAAATTTTGGGTAAAACAAAGAAGAATAGAAATTGATAGATAAAAATATGAATTATTTTTATATGCTTTCCTTTCTATTTCTTTTTTCTATCCAATCTCATTTATAGTTAAACAACAAAACATGGATTCCTTTGCATTTTCTTTTCTTTTCCCCAATTAATAAACAAACTAAACGAAGCTTACAAATATGGTAAAGCTACATATAAAATACATGCATGACAGAGGCCAGTTTTTCACTTCAAATATATATATCAACAACGCCCAGTTCATATTTAGCTACCTCCACCAAATGGTAATTCATAAAAAGCTCAAAATCCAGAAAATCATTCATTATGAAAATTACCCACTGAGATGAGAGAATCAACTAATGAAAAGATCAAAGTTCTTAAGATTACCCATCCTACACATTTACCAATTTTACCCAAACAAAGAAACCCAAAAGGGCAAGTTAAGAGAAAGAGAGAGAAGATAAATGGAAGATGAAACACTAATAAAAATGGGTTTGAAATAATTAGCATTTATTTCAGGTGAATCCAACCTAAACCCAATAAGCAACAGTACAGTGGTTAATTTATAAGAAGGAAGAAAAGGTCTTACCAATGGCCGCCATTGTTGGAGAAAACTGCATTTCAAGAAAAAACAGTAAACCCAGAAAGCCGAGTATTCTGGAGATTGCCATAGTGAAGACCAAGAAGGAAACAGCAAATTGCAAGATAGAGAAAAGGTTTGGGGTTCGGCCTATTAAACATACTGGGGTGTAGCACTACTAGGTAAAGGTGTGACTAATGACTGCGGCTTTGACTACATTGGGACACATTAATTATTAGTGACTTATACTCTACTCTCAATAAATATATAAATATATATGGAGAATCATCCATCATAACAAGTATATTATTTCATCCATCCCACAATAAAAATTCTGGTAAACGTATTAAAAAGAGGAATAAAATGATAAAATTATTCATGATAATAAGTCATTAATTATTTTCAATATAGGTAAGAGAGTGACTTTTTAGCTTTTCAATTCAAAATATTTTCAACACATAACTAATTATACTTATTAAATATAGAGAGAGAATTAGAATAAAAAAAAATATGAGATATTTAATGCTACAAGTATAATAAAAAAAAATGTGTAAAATTTGGTTATTAAAAAAAAGTGAACATTTAACATGTGACTAACTAAAATAGTAATAAAGACTTTTATCATGGGACCGAGGGAGTATTTATTATCAATAAATATTGGATTATAATTTTTTTGGACCGGAAAATTGGACTTGTCTAAGTTTTTTTTCTTTTTTTATCTCTCTTAAAATATGTATATTATTTATTCAAACTGAAATTTTTATAAAATACAATATTTTTAGGTGTAATTTGAATACATTACACCTAAAAATATTGTATTTTATAAAAAAATTAGTTGTAATAAATACTATACATTTTTTTGGAGTCAGAGGAAAATAAAAATAAAAATTGGACCAATCCAAAAAAATGTTTGTGTAGAACTACTCATTTATTATTAATTAAAGAAAGACAACTATTATCTCTATCGTTCAATATAAAAAATTAACAGCCAAGATTAGTACTTAAAAATGGAAGACGAGTTACGTCCGCTACTATTGGATGATAATACTATTTTTAACTGCATTTGTTATTATTAGTATTATACACCCATTATCCGCTACTAGTATCGTACGCTACTAATAGTAGCAGACATGAATTTTTCAGTTCTAATTACAATCGTTGGTTCTTGTATTCTGTTTGCTCATATAGTAAGTACTTGTTATGAATCATTTCTTTTATATATATATATATATATATATATATATTGATGTTACTAGTATAATATATTATAAAAAAAATTAATTAAACAGATAATTTATTAATAAAATAATGCTACTGTCACATAAAAAATGATCACATACACACATATTGTGACGCCCCCAAAATTAGGTATACATCACCCATCTTGGGTAAATCGGATACATGGTACAAAATTCAAATACAACTTACTAATACAAACTGTCGTATGCAATACGACAAAACATAAGCTTGTGAGTTTGAATACAATTATTGTCTACTAGAGATTATACAAACTCAAAAGGAGTCCTCATTACAATTATTAACACATTATTTTACGAATAGTGATGACTACTTAATCTTATCCTCTCGGATAATGATCACTCCGTTCCCCGACTAGTCTCTTCTGTATGTTCTCATTTCCAAGAGAAGAAAGTAAAAGAAAAGAGTGAGCTCAACTAGCCCGGAAAAAAATATTATGACTAAGATAAATGAGAATAAATTATCGTTAGCCTTCAACGATGTTAAAGCGATAAAATATAACAACATCAAGTTTAAGCTGCGGTGGAACAAGCAATCCATTAAAAGAGTCAGTAGAGAATAAAATCTACTATCTTTTATGATTTAAAAGGTTTTCATGACTTTTATCATTTGGGACTCAACTTAATAAATAATCCACATCATCAAATCACCTCGCACTACTACGGACCGAGGATATTCTTTTAGTATCACGACCACAAATTATTCATTACTTCTGACCCGAGGACATTCGTGTATTCATTAATGGTCGTGATCATGCCAACAACGGTCCATCAATACCTACGTGCCAATGATAACTTTACGACATCATTTGTATATTACGATCATGATTACCGAATAATCCTAATCATAATCATACCAAGTCCATCTATGTATTACGAGCCACGGATGACTTTCAAGATAATATAAACATGAGGATGATGACAATGATATAAGAATTCAATAAAACAAGTTCAAGAATTAATTTATCCGAGGGAACTAATAATGTCCAAATTATCAACATGATCTTGCTTTTGTAGAGTAAAATTCAAGAATGATCGGAAGAATATTTCCATGAAAAGATCTTTGGATGAAGCGCAAATATCAAGGATATTCTACTAATTTCATGGAGTATAAGTAAAAACTTTAACCAGTGAGTATAATAAAGAATGGAATAACAAAGAAATCACCATGCATGCGATCTTATAGCGCCCCCAAAATAGGTCCAATCCACCCAACCTATTTTGAGTCGCCAAATCGTGGTACGAAACAACTACTGACTTTATTATTACAATTGTCGTGCAAAATACGACAACACTTATCTTTGTGAGTTTACATACAAATATTGTCTTAGACAATATCCATACCCAAATAAGTCCTCATTATAATTATTAATACACTATTTTACCAGAATAGTGAGGACTCTAGAACAACTTCTAGAACCATCATTCCACGCCCGATTAGTACTCATTTACATTCTACGCCTCACGAGAAGAAAAATGGAACAACAAGGAAAAGGGTGAGCTCAACTAGCCCGATAAAGAACATTATGACTAAGATAATATAGAACAAATTATCGTTAGTCCTCAACGAGGAAAAATCTAATAGAATACAATAGACGACCAATTTTAAATCAATCTTCGTGGTGAAATAATAATTCATTAGAAGAGTTAAGTAGAGAATGCAAACTACTATCTACATATATGAATTTAAAAGTTCATCATCGATATTTTATCCCTGTAACATCAATCAATATATATACGGAATCAAATATTCATCTTTTTTCTCTGGCCAAAGATATTCATCGATTAGTCATGTTCATCTAAACACTGTTCATCTTTTGCACTACGGGCCAAAGATATTAATCGATCAGTCGAAGTTCATCTCAACACTGTTCATCTTTTTACACTACGGGCCAAAGATATTCATCGAAATCATTCATCTTTGCACTACGGGCCAAAGATATTGATAATATCATAATTTAGGGTGAGGATGATGAAAAATATTTTAAAAAAAGCGAATCCGGTGAAACAAAAGAACAAGTATTAAGGATTCGTACTTTAAATAATCCAAGTTCAAAATACTTCATAAATAACTTGATTGGAGTAAAATTCAAGAATGAAGATCAAAACATAGATCCGATCAAAGATAGGAATCATAATGAGACAATCTTGGACACGTAAAAGAAAATTTAATTTTTACGTGAATAAGTAATAAATGATTAAGTGAATAGTGCCGTATCGTGAATAATTATGCCATTATCGTGAATAGTAACTCAGGCACTAAAAGATAGAAATTTCACAAAAAACATCATCATGCTTCGTGAATAGTACTCGTGAATAGTAACTTCGTGAATAGTAACTCATGAATAGTAAGCATGAATAGTAACCCCAGAGCATGAAAAAGTTCTAAATTTGATAAAAATTTCCAACCAATATTTCGGCATAATGATATTGAAGAAATAATATCATTTTCAAATAAAATAACATCCTTACCTCGGAAAGAATAGTCTTGATTGGAATCTTTGGATATAGTCTTTGAAAGAACTTGCTTAGTATAGCAATACTCAAAGTACTAAAATACTCTAAAAATACACTCGATAATATAGAGAGAGAAATAGAGAAAATTTTAGTTTACGGTGTGATTTTCAATTTAACCTAAGCACCTATTTATAGGAAATTCTTTAGAACACAAAGCGAGAAAATTGAATATAATAATATTATATATAAACAAAATTCATACGCCCACATCTTGAATCTGAATTCAGCCACCATGCACATGTTAAAGATGCCCACAACATATAAAAAACATTTTTATTAATAAAAATAAATAAAACTTCCAAAAATCAATTATTTCAGAACTTCAATAATTCATAATAAATAGCCTTTTATTAGAAAATTCGAATCTCGTGACTTTTTTTATAGGAAATTCAATT
This sequence comes from Panax ginseng, assembly GCA_020205605.1. Classification (NCBI taxonomy): domain Eukaryota; kingdom Viridiplantae; phylum Streptophyta; class Magnoliopsida; order Apiales; family Araliaceae; genus Panax; species Panax ginseng. The sequence goes on from CM035142.1 coordinate 4,239,574, forward strand.
CTCTACAAATTTACAGAAGAAAGTTTTTTCAAATTCCAAGCGAAATTGACAAGAAATCCATAAGCAGACGATTTTTCTGTTTATAATCAAATTTCAGTCAAGAAATGGGCCCACAGACATGTTTAACATGTTTTAAACAACTTTTGCAACAAAAATACTCATCATCCTCATATACTCATATATCCCATATTCATTGTAAAAATATCCCCATTATTATATTATAATAATATAATAAAATATTATTTTATCGAGAAAAGATAAAATATCAATTTTTAACAATTGTCACTTTAAAATTTTCTCCATCTATATCCACATAAAATTAATATTTTCCTCATCATATAAATCAATAATTAATTATTCACAAATAATATTACGGAATCTGATATTTGTGACCGGTAGTTTCTCGGAGAAGAGGGCTTTCGATAAAGATTTCTCACTTACTGGTAGCCAGCAATTTGATTAGGTGACCAAACCTCTCTTGAAGCAGAACTTTCTAGACATTACCAATAATTTTTCTAATAATATTATTAGGATAATATGAATTATTGCTCTCAGATAATAAAAATATTGTGTAGTGACAATTATTGAAATAACAGTAATATAAAAAAAAATTAACGCAGCAATTATTGAATCAATAAAATAAAATGCTGAATAGTAATTACTGTAACAATTATTGAGTAATTGTAAGACCAAATTTTTTTAAATAAAAAGAATTTCTTTTATTTATTATTTTGAAATAGTAAAGGGTGGATTTGATTAATGTGGTTAGTTATGGGTAAAATCATAAATATTTTAAATAAGCAAGTGGTGATATAATATGCATTATTGTTGGAGAATATTCGTTTGGTCATGGAATATTAAATCTTTGTCGAGGGAATATTAAATGCGACGGTAGCGACCATGTGTGGGCCCATGTGAAAGCGATTGGAGGAAGAAAAGCGACAAAAATAAGTTGTTTAAAAATAACAGGCGTAGTTATTCATAGATTTACCTTTGTTGGAATACCGTTGGTTAAAACACGATGTCTGGCGTTATTACGCACGATGGCACTGCGGTATTGCACCAATTATTGATTCTTACGTGAAGAAGCCTTACTACTCAATAATGGTTCTGATAATTCTTATTCGATTATTTTATTTTATTGATTCAATAATTCTTTGCGTTGATATTTTATATTCTTTGTTGTTTGATAATTGTCATTACGGATATTTTTCATTATCGAACCAATAATTCATATTATCTGAATAATATTATTAGATAAAATTATTGGCAATGTCTAGAAAGTTACATCTAAGGAGAGGTTTGGTCACCTAATTGCTTGGCATGGTAAGGAGAAATTCTTATTGGAAAGCCCCTGCTTTCACAGGAGCTGCACTGTTGTCGATATTGTGATTACGTAATATTATTTGTGAATAATTAATTATTGATTTATACGATGAGAAAAATATTGATTTTATGAGGATATAGATGGAGAAAATTTTAATGTGACAATTGTTGAAAATTAATATTTTATCTTTTACGATAAAATAATTCATTTAAATATATTATTTTAATAATATATTAAATGATGATATTTTTTACGATGAATGTGGGATATATGAGTATATGTGGAGGAGGAATATTTTTGTTACCAAAATGTTTAAAACATATTAAACATGTCGGTGGACCCCATTTATTGGTGAAATTTGATTATAGCTTTGTAAAATCGCCCATTTGTGGATTTGGTCAATTTCTGTTTGGAATTTGGAAAAACTTTCTTCTGTAAAGTTGTAGAAATTGATTTTCCTATAAAAACTCATGAGATTTGAATTTTCTGCAAAAGGGCTATTTATTGTGAATTATTGAAGTTAGAAGCTCAGAAATAATTGATTTTGGAAGTTTAAAATATTTAAAATATGAAAAACGTTTTTTTGTTATTAGTGGGTCTAGCATGTGGTTTGAATTCAGATTTTTAGAATTCAAAGAGTGGGCATAAGAATTTATATATATATATTATTATTATATTAAATTTTACTGCTTTTTGGTGTTCTAAGCAATTTCTATAAATAGGTGCTTGGGTTAGAATTGAAAATCACACGAAGCTGAAGTTTTTCTCTCTATATTATCGAAGTATTCTTGTGAGTATTTTGAGTATACTTTGAGTATTGTTATATCTGATGTGAAAGTTCAAGTCATAACTTTATATCCGAGTATTCGGTTAAATCTTGATCTTTCGAGGTAAGGGATGTTATTTTCTTCTCAAATGATATTATTTCTTCAATATCATTATCTTTGAAATATTGGTTGAAACTTTTATCAAATTTGGAACTTTTTCATATCGGGGTTCTTATTATTCATGAGTTCTTATTCACGAGTTCTTATTCACGAGTTCTTATTCACGGAGATTCTTATTCACGATCTTATTCATAAAGCGTGAAGATGTTTTTTGTGAAATTTCTATCTTTTGGTGTCGAAGTTACTATTCACGTATATGACGGCACTATTTTTACGTATCTGACTCTTATTCACGAATCTGACCTTTATTCATAGAAAAAATGAAATTTTTTCTTTTTGTCCAAAATATCTATTATGGATACTAGCTTTGATTGTATCCATGTTTTGATCATTCTTGAATTTTACACCACTATGATTATTTTGAGGTATATTTTTGGACATGGATAAAACAAAATCTGAATCCTTAATCCTTAATCCTTGTCATTTTGTTTCCTTTGGATTCGTTTCTTTAAAAAATATTTTCATCATCCTCGGTCTTAAATGATGATATTATGGAATATCTTTGGCTGTAGTGCAAAGATGAATGATTTCGATGGATATCTTTGGCTGTAGTGCAAAGATGAATGATTTCGATGAATATCTTTGGCCCGTAGTGAAGCTGAAGATGAATGATGAATATCGTGTTTAGATGAACATGTGTTTAGATGAACATGACCGGTGGTGAATGTCCTTGGCACGTAGTGCGAGGATGAATATTTGATCTCAGATATATATTGATTGATGTTACGAGGGATAAAAATAGGCGATGAACTTTAAAATTCATACATAGAAGATAGTAGTTTGCATTCTCTACTTAACTCTTCTAATGAATTATTATTTCAGCTGCGAATATTGATTTAAAACTTGTTGTCTCATTGTATTCTATTATATTTTCCCTGTTGAAGACTAACGATAATTTTGTTGTATATTATCTTAGTCATAATATTCTTTCTGGGCTAGTCGAGCTCACCCTTTTCCTTTTGTTCCATTTTTCTTCTCGGGAGGCGAGAATGTAGCAGCAGTACTAGTCTTGGGGTATGGAATAAAGGTTCTAGAAAGAGTTGTTTAGTAGTCCTCACCATTTTTTGTAAAATAATGTATAAATAATTGTGATGAAGATTTATTTGAGTATGTATATTGTCTAGAAGACAATAATTGTTTTTTAAACTCACATAATATATATGTTGTCGTATTTTGCACGACAAATGTATTAATAAAGTTGTAGTTATTTACATACCATGTATTTGGCGACTCGAGAATGGGTTGGATGGAATGGACCTATTTTGGGGCGTCATGGTTGGTATCGAGCTTAGGGATATGATCTCTGGCGGAGATCGGGGAATAGAACTAGGAGGGAGAGATGAGTAAATCCTTCGCTAGTGTGTCTACTAAGCTTATTTTGTTATAGTATATAGGGATATTATGTGATATATTGATTTCCTTAATTAACCCTTGTTTTATGGAATATTTGAGAATGTCGATTGAGAATATTAATGATGGAGTGAATGAGACCAGTGGAGATGTCTCATCTTTACCAACGAGGAGAGCGTAACTGACAGTGACAATGTACCTCTGTAAACAACACCTGCTGAGCGAGACGAGTAAGCAGCGGGATGTTTAGAAGCTTTTTGCGATTCATGCAAAATCGACGAGGAGACTCGTGTTCAAAACATAGGAGAAATGATAGCTTAATTCACGGGTTGTCACTGATGCGATTCAAAAGTTAGGACCACGAATTTAAGGAAAGCTGATCCGATCATGCCGCGGAAACATGGGTCAAGCAAATCACCAAGATATTCGATGTCTTGGGATGCGGAGAACGAAGGTTCCATTCGCCACCTTTATGTTCCGTGGGCGGCAGACTCATCGGTGGGAATCGTGAAGCGTACCATCCATCCGCACTTTCGGATATCGCCATGGGAGAGCGTTTGAAGCAGTTCAATGACAAATACTTCCACGAAAGTATTAATCGTATATGAAGGAAGTGGAGTTTATTAGGCTGAGAAGCGAAGAATAACATGGCGGTGTCCCGACGAGCGAAGTCGCGGAGTTATCCGAGTTTGCACCTCATTTGGTGGAGAATGAGAGCGTATGACGCGGATGTTTCTTAGAGGTTTGAAACCCAGATACGTCGATATCTCATTCTCATAAATTTTCTCTATTCGGATGTTGTAAGCAAGGGCTCAATTATTAGGCGTGATAACGAGTATGTTCAACCGGGGACCTGACGAGGTCATATCGGTGGCAAGTGATCATCAAAATGATGATAACCAATGGGAGGAAAGAATACGGACAAAGCGGTAACCACTCGGGTGGTAATCGTGGGCCGTGATAATAGGAGAGGTGACTCAAGTGGACATTTCAAGAAGAAGGTTCAACAATAACCATGTGAAGACGCGTCGGTGCCAAAGAAAAGTGGTTCGAGGAGGAGAAGCGACCACCACGTTCGTATCTTATAAATGCGGGAAGAGGACATATCGGTCAAATTGCCTAGCAGTTCGGTATGCTTATAATTGTGGAAAGGAAGGACATATAGCTCGAGAGTGTACGGTAGTGAAACCAAGTCCGGTGAGGATGGTGACTCTAAAGGATGTCCCGGAAAAGTCAAAGTCAGCGGTTCTGGAAGAAGCGTTTGTCGTGTGGCCGGTCAAAATCGAGGAAACGACGAGGTTTAGCGGGTTAGTTAATTATAAATTCTTGAAGTTTATACCTTTACTAGAATCTGGGTTCTACCCATTCTTTTATCTCTCTTACTTGCGCTCAACGTTTGAATTTGACTACGGAGAAATTAGACTTTGACCTATCTGTGGAGACTCAAGTTAAGAGAAACTTTTATTACATAGTTGTTTAGAAATCTTGCTTGATTCAGGGGTTGGCACTATCACATTACACCGTTAACCTTATTTCTATAGAGATATTTGTTTTTAATGTGATTTTAAGGTTAACTACTCATCATGCCAAAATTGATTGCTTTTTCGTAAGGTTGTTAGTTTTCATATTCTTAAGCAACTTTGTTATTCAATTCAAGCAACCAAACCATTGAAGTCAAACTCTTTCATATTAAATTATAAAGCCATTTGTTTATTGAAAAAGCGAATGTCAAGCTTTCTTAGTCCATGTTATGGATTTGAATAAAGACACGTCGATTTGAATAATATTCTGTTGTTATTGATTTTTCTGGCGTATTTCTGAAGAATTTCGCCTACTCCCGAGGCGTGATATTGAATTTGTATCGACTTTAAATCCGGGTACAAAACCCATTTCTAAAATCTCATATTGAATGGCTCTATTGAACGGGAGTTAAAACCCAATTGTAGAAGTTGATACGAGCCTCTATCTGGTGACTTCCTTTTGTGGAATACTGCTGAAGCCGGACTCTCGTAGAGGATGCCATATTCATGCGATAGTAAATCGATAGGTGCCATTGTGACGTCTTTATCAAGGTTGGGATATGAGTCACGATTGAGAACAACCTAAGTCGATTAATCGAAAATCGTAGCTTTCTAGGCTTAATTGGTTATTATCGAAGATTCATTGAAGGATATTCTCGAATCGCTATTCCATTAACATAATGACTCGTAGAGATACAAAATTCGAATGGAGCGAGGAATGTGGGAAGAGCTTGAAGAACTCGAGAGGAGACTCATTTAAGACATATTACGACCATGCCATCTGGAAAAGCGAGCGTAATAATTGGCGTGTTGAGTAGAAGATCGTATACAATGCGAGTCGATATTGTCAAAAAAACTAATTTCGTATAATTTACAAATAATAGAGATGGAGATGAAAACTCTAGGTACCTACGTGATGATATCTGAGTATAATCGACTTTAATCGATAAAGTTAAAAGCTATTCAAGCTACACCGGGAGGTGATGAATTTGAAGAAGGAGGTCAAGAAGTTGTTATTTCAAAAGCGAGAATCGGTGAGGTGAGGAAAACTCGAACCTTGATTTATTAATCCATTGAAATTTTCGATCGAATAGAGGCGTGGCCTATAGACTCGTTTTTACCGCCAAGTATGACGCGTGTTTATAACGTTTTTCACGTATCGATGTTACGTAAATATGTGGACGACCGAACCACGTCATTGAGTTAGAACCCAGGACAAGATAAAGAAGACTTAGCGATGAGGAGGTACCATCAAGATCTTGGATAGGAAGTCCTATGACGAAGGTTATACCACAAGTTAAAGTTTTGTGGAGAAACCATGCTATTGAGGAAATAACACAGGAGTTGGAAGCGAAAATGAAAGCGAGGTATTTTCATCTTTTTGAAACACCAGTCGTACGTCAATTTCGAGGGCGAAATTTCATAAGGAGGGAGGTTGTAAGACCGAAATTTTTTTAAATAAAAAGAATTTCTTTTATTTATTATTTTGAAATAGTAAGGGTGGATTTGATTAATGTGGTTAGTTATGGGTAAAATCATAAATATTTTAAATAAGCAAGTGGTGATATAATATGCATTATTATTGGAGAATATTCGTTTGGTCATGGAATATTAAATCTTTGTCGGAGAATATTAAATGCGACGGTAGCGACCATATGTGGGTCCCATAACGAAAGCGATTGGAGGAAGAAAACGACAAAAATAAGTTGTTTAAAAATAACTTGGCGTAGTTATTTACAGATTTATCTTTGTTGGAATACCCGGTGGTTAAAACCACGATGTATGGCGTTATTGCACAATAGCTGCGGTATTGCACCAATTATTGATTCTTACGTGAAGGCACTACTCAATAATGGTTACGATAATTCTTATTCGAGATTTTATTTTATTGATTCAATAATTCTTTGCGTTGATATTTTATATTCTTTGTTGTTTTGATAATTGTCATTACGGTATTTTTCATTATCGAACCAATAATTCATATTATCTGAATAATATTATTAGATAACATTATTGGCAATGTCTAGAAAGTTACATCTAAGGAGAGGTTTGGTCACCTAATTACTTGGCAAGAAGGAGAAATTCTTATTGGAAAGCCCCCTTTCTGAGGAGCGCCTGGTTGTCAATGTGATTACGTAATATTATTTGTGAATAATTAATTATTGATTTATACGATGAGAAAATATTGATTTTATGAGGATATAGATGGAGAAAATTTTTAATGTGACAATTGTTGAAAATTAATATTTTATCTTTTTACGATAAAATAATTCATTTAAATATATTATTTTAATAATATATTAACGATGATATTTTTACGATGAATGTGGGATATATGAGTATATGTGGAGGAGGAATATTTTGTTACCAAAATGTTTAAAACATGTTAAACATGTCGGTGGACCCCATTTATTGGTTGAAATTTGATTATACTTTTGTAAAATTGCCCATTTGTGGATTTTGGTCAATTTCATTTAGAATTTGGAAAAACTTTCTTCTGTAAAGTTGTAGAGAATTTATTTTCCTATAAAAACTCATTGAGATTTGAATTTTTCTGGAAAAAGGGCTATTTATTGTGAATTATTGAAGTTAAAAGCTCAAAATAATTGATTTTTGGAAGTTTAAAATATTTAAAAATATGAAAAACGTTTTTTGTTATTAGTGGGTCTAGCATGTGGTTTGAATTCAGATTTTCAAAATTCAAAGAGTGGGCGTAAGAATTTATATATATATATATATTATTATTATATTAAATTTTACTGCTTTTTGGTGTTCTAAGCAATTTCTATAAATAGGTCTTGGGTTAGAATTGAAAATCACACCGAAGCTGAGTTTTTCTCTCTATATTATCGGCGTATTCTTGTGAGTATTTTGAGTATACTTTGAGTATTGTTATCTGGTGCAAGTTCAAGTCATAGCTTTATATCCGGTATTCCAGTTAAATCTTGATCTTTCGAGGTAAGGGATGTTATTTTCTTCTCAAATGATATTATTTCTTCAATATCATTATCTTTGAAATATTGGTTGAAACTTTTATCAAATTTGGAACTTTTTCATGTCGGGGTTCTTATTCATGAGTTCTTATTCACGAGTTTCTTATTCATGAGTTCTTATTCACGATTCTTATTCACGAGTACTATTCATGTAAGCGTGAAGATGTTTTTGTGAAATTTCTATCTTTTGGTGTCGAAATTACTATTCACGTATTGGCCTTATTCACGTATATCTGATCTTATTCACGAATCTGGCCTTTATTCATTGAAAAATGAAAATTTTTCTTTTCGTCCAAAATATCTATTGTGGATACTAGCTTTGATTGTATCCATGTTTTGATCATTCTTGAATTTTACACCACTATGATTATTTTGAGGTATTTTTGGACATGGATAAAACAAAGTACTGAATCCTTAATCCTTAATCCTTGTCATTTTGTTTCACTTTGGATTCGTTTCTTTAAAAAAATATTTTCATCATCCTCGGTCTTAAATGATGATATTATGGAATATCTTTGGCTTTGTAGTGCAAGATGAATGATTTTCGATGGATATCTTTGGCTTTTTGTAGTGCAAAGATGAATGATTTCGATGAATATCTTTGGCCCGTGGTGCAAAGATGAACACATGTTTAGATGAACATGACCCATGTGGTGAATGTCCGCGGCTTTTGTAGTGTAAGGATGAATATTTGATCTCGGATATATATTGATTGATGTTCTGAGGATAAAATAGGCGATGAACTTTAAAATTCATACATAGAAGATAGTAGTTTGCATTCTCTACTTAACTCTTCTAATGAATTATTATTTCATTGCGAATATTGATTTAAAACTTGTTATCTATTGTATTCTATTATATTTTTCCTGTTGAAGACTAACGATAATTTTGTTGTATATTATCTTAGTCATAATATTATTCTTCTTGGGCTAAGTCGAGCTCACCCTTTTCCTTTTGTTCCATTTTTCTTCCGGGGAGGCGAGAATGTAGCGAAGTCTTAGTCGGGGTATGGAATAAAGGTTCTAGAAAGAGTTGTTTAGTAGTCCTCACCATTTTGTAAAATAATGTATAAATAATTGTGATGAAGATTTATTTGAGTATGTATATTATCAGAAGACAATAATTGTTTTTTAAACTCACAAGTATATATGTTGTCGTATTTTGCACGACAAATGTATTAATAAAGTTGTAGTTATTTCTGTACCATGTATTTGGCGACTCAGAATAGGTTGGATGGAATGGACCTATTTTGGGGGCGTCACAGTAATGTCTTCTTACGTAAGAATCAATAATTGGTGAAATACGTATTACTATGTTTTAACCACCGGGTATTCCAACAGTATTAATGGTAACATTCTATACTGTTATTTATAACAACTTATACTTGTCATTTCTTCATCCAATTGCTTTTAGTTATATGGGGCCCACATAAAGGTGCTTGTGTAAATGCATTAAAGTATTCTGACAAGTAAAGAATATTCCACGACCAAACGAATATTCTCTGACAACAATGAGTATTTTATAACCACTTGCTTATTTAAAATATTTGCGCATTTTACCCATAACACATTAATCAAATCAACCCTTACTATTTCAAAATAATAAATAGAGGAAATTAAATTTTATTTATTAATAATTTGGGGTCTTACAACCTCCCCTCCTTATGAAATTTCGTCCTCGAAATTGACATGCGTAGGACATGTTCCTTCCTATGCAAGATCTTGACTGGTACCTCCTTGTACATTAAATCTTTTGCTATCTCGTATGGTTCTAACTCAATAATGTGGTTCGGGTCATCCACATATTTATGTAACATCGATACACGAAAAATGTTATGAACACGCGTCATACTTGGTGGTAAAACGAGTCTATAGGCCACAGTTCCTATTCGATCTAGGATTTCAAATAGACTAATAAATCGAAGGTTTGAGATTTCCTCACCTCGCCAATTCTCGTTTTTGGAATAACAACTTCTTGTACCTCCTTCTTCATATTCATCAGCTCCGGGGTGTAGCTTGAACGTTTTTAACTTTATCGATTAAAGTCGGTTCTACTCGTATATCATTACATGGGTACCTAGAGTCTTCAACTCTATCATTTATAAGTCATACAAAATTGGTCTTTCAAAATATCGCATTCGTACTCGTATACGATCTTTTACTAAACACGTTAGCTACCACGTTCGCTTTTCCAGGATGGTATGGTCAGAACATGTGCCGAAATGAGTCTCCTATTGAGTTCTTCGAAGCTCTTCCCACATTCCTTGCTCCATTCGAATTTTGTATCTCTACGAGTCAGCTGCGTTAATGGAGTAGCGATTCGAGAAAATCTTTTCACAAAATCTTCGATAATAATCAGCTAAGCATAGAAAGCTACGTATTTCGATTACTGACTTAGGTTGCTCTCAATTGTGACTCATATCCCAATCTTGGATAGCACGTCACAATGACACCTATCAGTTTACTACCGCACGAATATGGCGTCCCCTATGGAGAGTCTGGCTTCGGTGCATTCCACAAAAGAAGTCACCAGATAAAGGCTCAGGTACCAAATTCTATAGTTGAATTTTTAACTCCTGAAGTTCAATAGGAGCCATGAGATTTTAGAAATGGGTTTTGTATCGGGTTCAAAGTCGATACAAAATTCAATATCACACTTTGGGAGTTTCCACAGATAGGTCACAGTCTAACTTCTCCGGAATCAAGTTTAAACGTTCAGCACAAGTAGAAGAGATAAAAGAATGGGTAGCACTGGTATCTAGTAAGGTATAAACTTCGCATGAATTTATGATTAGCTTACCCGTGATCACCTCGTTTGGGTTCCTCACATGTTGACCAATCACGACAAACGCTCTTCTAGGAACCGTTTACTTTGACTTTTCTGGGACAGCCTTTTGAGTCACCATCCCCACTGGGCTTGGTTTCGCTACCGTACAATCTTGAGCGATATGTCCTTCCTTTCCATAATTATAGCATACCTTGAACTGTTGTGGACAGTTTGGGCTGATGTGTCCCTCTTTTCCATATTTATAAAGATACTCTGACCCGGTGTTTGTTCTCCTTCCTTAAAACCGATTCTTTGTTGGTGCCGACGTCTTCATGATGTCATTGTTGAATCTTCTCTTTTTAAAATCTCCCCCGAGTCGCTTCTTCTATTTTCATGGTCACGATTACCACCAAAGTGGTTGTCACTCTTGTCCGTATTTTTCTTTCTCCATTGGTTATCATTGTTACGATGCTCACCGTCACCAGTATAATCCACGTTGCATGGTCTCTTGGTTGAACGACGCTATCTCGCTTCTAATAATTGAGCCTGTTGACAACATCCGAATATAAAGAAAATTTATGAGAGATAAGATATTGCCGAATCTGGGTTTTAAACCTCTCGAAACATCCTCGCTATTCGTTCCTCATTCTCTACCAAATGAGGTCTGAACACCGATAACTCTGCGAACTTCGCCTCTTATTGGGACAATCATGTTGTTTTATTTTAGTCTAATAAACTCTACCTCCTTCATATAGCGAATACTTTCAGGAAAGTATTTTTATTGAAAAGTTTCTGAAATGTTTCCCAAGACATGCAAAGTGCGGTAGGCTGGGTCCGTTTCACAGACTCCCACCAGTAGTCTGCCTCGCCACGGAACATAAAGGTGGTGAATGGAACCTTTTGTTCCTCCGTGCAACCCAAGACATCGAATATCTTGGTAATTTGCTTGATCCACGTTTCCGCCATGATTGGACCTGGCTTTCCCTTAAATTCTGGTGGTCCCAACTCTTTAAACTGTTTGGCCGTGACAAGCCGCGCATTGCTAGCATTTTCACCCGTAGTTTGTGCACGAGTCTCCCTCATCTGGTTTTGTATGAACTGCAAAAAGCTCCTAAACATCCCGTCGCTCATCGTCTGCTCAGTGGTGTTGTTTACAGGAGGAATATTGCCTTCCTGTTGAACGTTCCCCTGGGTGGTGATTAAAGGTGTTTCCACGGTCTCATTAACTCCACCGTTAATATTCTCAGCTGCCATTCTTAAATACTGCCATTAAACAAGGGTTAATTAAACAAATTAAATATCACATATTAACCATATAGTTCGACTGACCAACAAATAAGCTTAGGTATGACATACTAACGAAGGATTACTCGTCTCTCCCCTCCTAGTACTATTCTCGATCTCCGCAGAGACCATATCCCTAAGCTCGATACCAAATGTGACGCCCCAAAATAGGTCCAATCCACCCAACCTATTTTGTAAGTCGCCAAATACATGGTACGTGAAACAACTACAACTTTATTATTACAATTGTCGCGTGCAAAAATACTGACAACACTTATCTTGTGAGTTTAAATACAAATATTGTCTTCTACAGACAATATTCATACCCAAATAAGTCCTCATTACAATTATTAATACACTATTTTACAGAATAGTGAGGACTACTAGAACAACTTCTAGAACCATCATTCCACACCCCGACTAGTACTGCTACATTCTCGCTTTACGAGAAGAAAAATGGAACAACAAGGAAAAGGGTGAGCTCAATCTAGCCCAATAAAGAACATTATGACTAAGATAATATACAACAAATTATCGTTAGTCCTCAACAGGAAAAATCTAATAAAATACAATAGATAAACCAATTTTAAATCAATCTTGTAATGAAATAATAATTCATTAGAAGAGTTAAGTAGAGAATGCAAAACTACTATCTTCTATATATGAATTTAAAAGTTCATCGTCGATATTTTATCCTTGTAACATCAATCAATATATATCGGAATCAAATATTCATCTTTTCTTGACTCTGTGCCAAAGATATTCATCGATTAGTCATGTTCATCTAAACACTGCTCATCTTTTGCACTCACGCCAAAGATATTAATCGATCCATGTTCTTCTCAACACTTGTTTCATCTTTGTAAGACCCCAACTTTTATGAATAAAAATAAATTTTCTATAATTATCATTTTTGAATATTATGATATAATGTTATAGTTGTGGGTAATAATTATAAATTTTGCAAAATGCAAGTTGTCATATAATATTCGATTGGTGGGGAATATTCATTTTAAGCAGGAAATATTAAATGCGATGGTACAATCATTGGTGGACCCTATTAACGGAATTATTGCCGGATTGAGAAAACGACAAAAAATATTTTATTGAAAATAACGGCGGAAGTTTTACCGTTGATCTTTGTTGAACTACTTCGGTAATAAAAATGCTACGATGTCTGGCGCGTGGTTATATAGTAGTACACGGTATTTATTATTGATGCTTACGTGAGAAGTCACTTTCGGTTTTGGCGTGATTATTTGGACCCTCCACTTTCCCATTTTAAAAGAAATTGTCGGTAGAAGTTATCTCGGTTTCATTTTATATATATATGAATACATATATATAAGTATTATATATACATATATATATAATAATGTTAATGGAAGGTGGGTGGGGAAGGGAGAAATGAGGGTGGACGGGAAGAGCATTATTAACTATATATATATATATATATATATATATATATATATATATATATATATATATATATATATATATATGTTAGTTGAAAAATGGACAAATAGAGGAAGATGCGTGCACAAGTCTTCCACCCGTGATTATTTTTTTCTTCCTTCTTCTTGCACATGTTATATATATAATATATATATATATATATATATAATATATTATATTTTATTTAAAAGATTTTGCTTTAAATAAGGACCGTCAGATTAAAGTAAATCAATCTGGACCGTTCATGGATTAGTTACTATGCATTCCATTTTCCTATAAATAGAAGCTCATTCCTTCATTATTTTCTTACGATTTCACTGAACTTTAGAGAGAGAAACTATAGAGAGAGACTATAGAGAGATAGAAGAAAAGTATTTTGCTACTTTTATATTCAGTTTCTTTTACGGTAAGGGGTGTTATTCTTTCTTATTTATGAAGAGAACTGTTGTTATTTCATTTCTTATCATTCTGTTGGAATAACCTGGTTCCATCTTTATTATTATTTTGTTGGAACATCATGTCTGTGTGTTTTACACCAGATCTGGTTCCGTCTTTATTATTATTCTGTTGGAACATCCTGTCTGTGTGTTTTACGCCGGACCTGATTCCATTCTTTATTATTCGTTGAATATCACATCATGCGCTTTTACGCAGGACCGGTTCCGTTATTTATTATTCATTGGAATAACTCATCATGCGCGCCTATCGCATGCATGGTGATTTCTTTTGTTATTCCATTTTTTGTTATACTCGGTTGGTTAAAACTTTGACTTTTATACTCCATGAAATTAGTGGAATATCCTTGATATTTGCGCTTCATCCAAAGATCCTTTCATGGAAATATTCTTCTAAGTATTCTTGAATTTTACTCTACAAAGATGATCATATTTGATGATTTGGATGTTATTGGTTCTGGATAAATTAATTCTTGAACTTGTTTTATTGAATTCTTATATCATTGTCATCATCCTCATATTTATATTTTTTTAAAAGTCATCGTGGCTTTGTAGTGCATAGATGGACTTTGTATGATTATGACGAGGGATTATTCTTGTAATCATGGTACCGTAATGTTACAAATGATGTGGTAAAAATCCTCAGTGGTCCGTAGTGCATTGATGGACAGTTGTTGGCATGATCATGACCATTAATGAATACACAAAAATTCTTGGCCGTAGTGCATGGATAATTGTGGTCGTGATACTAAAGAATATCCTTGGCCGTAGTGCAGGGGTGATTCGATGACGTGGAATATTTATTAAGCTGAGTCTCAGCTATAACAGTGATGAAAAACCTTTTAAATCATAAAAGATAGTAGATTTTATTTTCTACTTGACTCTATTAATGGATTGCTGGTTCCGCTGTAGTTAAACTTGATGTTTATTATATTTTATCAGTTTAACATTGTTGAAGGCTAATGATAATTTATTCTGTATTATCTTAGTCATAATATTTCTTACTGGGCTAGTTGAGCTCACCCTTTCTTTCCTTTGTTCTCTCTTGTGAAATGAGAATATAAATTTGGGACAAGTCGGGGAGCGGAGTAGTGGTCCAGGAGGATAGCATTAGTAGTCCCCACTGCATTGCGTGAAATAGTGTGATAATAATTGTAATGAGGACTCCTTTTGAGTTTGTATAATCTCTAGTAGACAATATTTGTATTCAAACTCACAGTTTATGTTTTTGTCGTATTGTACATGACGGTTGTATTAGTAAGTTGTATTTGAATTTGTACTCAGATGTCTGGCGACCCAAGATGGGTGATGTATACCTAATTTTGGGGGTCGGCCGGTTGGTATCGAGTTTAGGGATATGATCCCCTGGCTAAGATGTGAGAATAGTATCAGAGGGAGAGACGGAGAATTCTTTCGCTAGTATGACTCTACCTAAGTTTATGTGCTATTTTATTGGTCGGTCGAGAATATAGGGATAATATGTTTACGTCAATTAACCTTTTGTTTTGTGGCGTATCGAAAATGACATCCGAGAATGTTGAGAATAAGAATGAGAGACAAAGCGTGATCGTTGATTCACCACATATCAATAATCGGGATAATGTGCATCGAAGGCGACAATCCTCATGCAAACAATAACACCGACCAAATGATGAATGATCAAATGTTCAGAGGCTTTATGCAATTCATACAATAAGAAAGTAGAAATGCTCCGCCCGTAACGTAGTGGAAATATTGAAACTCAAGGCCACCGCTAAATAGCTTCAAGGAGGTGGGACCACCAGGAGTTTAAGGAGAGCCCAAATCACTTATATATTTGAAACATGGATAAAGCGGATCACCAAGATATTTGATGTCTTGGGATGCTCTCACGAGGATAAAAAGGTTCCTTTTTGCCGCTTTTATGTCATGGCGAGAAAGCGGATTATTGGTGGAAATCCAGAAAGCGACTCAACCGCCGCACCAAAGATGTCTTGGGAGAAGTTCAAGAGTTGTTCAACGACAAATACTTTTTCCGAAAGTATTCGCCACATGAAGAAGGTGGAATTTATCAAATTGGAGCAAAACAATATGACCGTGTCGCAATACGAGGCAAAATTTGCGGATTTATCCCGGTTTGCGTCCCACTTGGTGGATAATGAAGAGAGAATGGCGCGAATATTTTTAAGAGGTTTGAAGTCGGAGATACGTCAACATCTTATTTCTCATAAACTGTGTTTGTATTCAGATGTTGTAAATATGGCTCAGTTGGTAGAGCGCGATAACGAGTCAACGCAATCAAAAAAAGAAAGCGGTGACGACAAAATGATAATACCGGAGAAGATCATCGAGCGATGACAACAAGCTTGGAGGGAATCAACAGGCCAAAAATGGTAACCACTTCGGTGGTAATCAGGGCCAAAATAATAAGAATGGACATTTCAAGAAGAGGAGATTCAACAATGATGGAAAGACGTCAGCACCAGCAACCGTTGTTAAGGAAAGAGAAAGACTGTAAGACCCCAACTTATTATTAATGAAATTTAATTTTCTCTATTTATTATTTTAAAATGGTAAGGGTTGATTTGATTAATGTGGATAGTTATGGGTAAAATACGCAAATATTTTAAAATAAGCAAGTGGTTATAAAATATTCATTGTTGTCGGGGAATATTCGTTTGGTCGTAGAATATTCGTACTGTAAGACCCCAAATAATTAATAAATGAAATTTAATTTCCTCTAATTATTATTTTGAAATAGTAAGGGTTGATTTGATTAATGTGGATAGTTATGGGTTGATTTGGGAAGAGAGGAAAGCTCAATCCACGATTTATTGGTCCATTTCAAATTTTTGACCGAATAGGAAATGTAGCCTATAGACTCGCTTTACCTCCAAGTATGTCTCGTGTTCATAATGTGTTTCACATATCCGCACTTCAGTAAATATGTAAAAAGACACGAACCACGTTATTGAAGTTAGAACCGCACTGAGAGATAGTCAAGACTTAACGTATATGAGGAAGTACTGTCAAGATCTTGGATAGGAAGTTTTACCTGCACGCCTTTATATAGCTTTTGGGCAACCTTCTCAACAACTAAAAGATCCATTCGAGGAACATGGGGACTAGTTGAGTAATGAGCCCCCAATATTGGGGGCTCATTACTCAATGAGATAATGAAAAAGCTAGTGACAACAGGTTATTCCTTCGTTGAAGAAGCCCTGACCGGTGTCTTCTTTGGTCGAGTCGCTTCGTTGGTAGAACACAACCAATATGATATTTCTCAAGATTCCGCTTCCCTTCTTCGAGTTGCTTTAATAACTAGTTCTTTGGTATGGGTTTAGAGGCTTATTCAAATCTCTAGCTCTTTCAAAAGGATTAGAACGTGATCGCATTCTTCGTTCGACATGCTTGTGTTAAGATATGGCTCCATGTTTCATTGCTTTGGTACGCGAAGACCGACTGATTGTAAACTTTAGGTTGAAGCGAGAGGAATGGAGGTACCATCCCCAGGCTTTCAAAGTGGCCTATGGAAGTAGCATGTCTGGGGTGAAGAAGGTGGCTCCATACGGGAATGTGGGGTGTTTGGTTTCATAAAAGACGAAAAAGGAAAGACGGGCGAAGCAAGCCCTCTTTTTAGGAAGAAGGTCGACCACCTTACTCTATTTCCTTTTCCTTGAGTTAGCGTTGAGGGCCTGGGTTGTCCTACTTCCATTGGCCTATGGCTAAGGTGCATTTTCTTTTTGTTGAGTTGTTGTAGAAGGGGTTTTGGGTCTATCACCATTTCGGTATGGTCTTAGGTGGGTTCACCTCTTTTGCTAAGTTGAGTCTAATCATGGACCTCCCGTCTCAAGTCCCTCTTTTTCTTGCAGTTTTATTTTGTGACCATTAGCGATAGTTATAATTGCATTTAACAAAAATTTTAGAAGTTTTGCTTCGTTTTCTGAAAATAAGTTTTTGTTTAGAATTTCTAATTCCATTTTTTATAAATTCTTATTAGAAATTGAAATCCATTTTTATTATCTTTATATAGTTCTATTTTTGTATGAATATAGGAGCTTGGGCTTTGGTCTCCTTTGGCTTCGGGCTTCTGTTCATGCTCATCCTCAGCCTCCGGTAGGCTGATGCTCCCTCATCATATGTGTCAACTCGGGACCTATTCGGTTGATGTTGCTTCTTGAATCCTCGCCTTCTTCCCTGGAGAGGAGTCGAGCTAGGGTAATTGTAATCTACTTCCTCTTCATATCTTTCTTTTAGGTTTCCATTGGTGCAAATCCAATCACCTCAATTTAAAATGAGAAGCAATTCTCCATTGGTAGCAAATGGTTATCCATTAAGCGGAGGAAATCTTACTTAAAAAACAGAAAGATTAGGTAAAAACTAATAAACCGAAGTTTCAAGAAATCATATCTTCTACTAAGACATTCACCGAGGAAGCAGAAGCCCTTTTGAAAGAAGTTTATTCAGAATGATTTTGAGTACAATATATAACCCTTGAATCGGCCGAAATTAATGAATTACCACGGTGGTCACGCTTGGAAGGCTAATAGGGCGAAGGAACAGAATGGAGTCCCCGGGACGGACGACGTTAGTGAGAACCCAGTTAGTAACTTCTATTTTTTCCTTCCTTTCTTCTTCTTCGTTTCAGATCGAAAATAGAAGAGTTGAGTAAATCAAAAATTTCAAACCAGTGCTTATAACCTATGACCTTCTTTGTTATGTAGATGGTTCTTTCCCTTGTCACCCTCAATTCCAAGCCGATGCTTGTCTTGATTTCCGATTGATGAACAAGAAGGAAAATGGAACTATTGGATTTTGTGACTCGCCCGCCCGCCACCAGATTCTTGGCTAGAGAAAGGTTCTGTGACATGGACGCCCATCCCAACTCGGTCCGTTTGATATCCAAAACCGCTTTCAAAGAATTCATTTGGACAAGTGGGGAATGTTGGGGACAAGCTCATGTACTACCGAACAGCTTGTTGGTTCCTCCCTCTTGTGAGTGGTTAGAGTCATCCATGTTGCTAATCTTCCGAGAAAGAGAAGAGAAGACCTATGAATGATGAGATTTTTGCGTAAAACTCTATTATGCTTTCTACTAACCTGCGATAAAGGTCTTTTTTCGGTTGGTTGCAATGGATAGTTGGAATGGTTGTTCTCGCTTAGTTTGTCACCTCTCCAACTATCTCTCCATTGGGTGATTTTATTGGCCCAAGTACTTATTTGTTGAGGGAAACTCGATCCAATTAGGAGTTGTTGATGTTTATACCGATCGATCATAGAAGAAAAATTCGATTCATTCCGATTAAGCTTCCTTCCTATTAACGGAAATTCTTCTCGATACAAAGAAATGATTCAGCCTTGAGCCAAAGATCGTAGTTTTTACCATGTTCAAGCAGAAGCGAGTACCGTGGAGGGATTAGCCAGATTCCTCTTCATCACGCTTAATGTACCTAAACTCTTCCTACCTTTGAATCATTCCTATGGTGTAGCTACCCTCTTTGATCCAATCAAAATTCAAAAAGATACTTGTCCCCAAAAAAGCAACTTCAACAGGGGAGAGAAAGAGGCTTGTTCATCTAAAGCTTGAAAAATGTGTCGGATGTCCGGTCTAAATATGGCTTTCAAATTAAGTTCGAATTAGTGGATCTTCGCTTAAAGGAGTGGCGATGCCATACGCAAAAAGGAAGAGACTCATAGAATGGCAGAGGCAAATAGAGCTTTTGCACATTTTCGTTAATCCATGAACAGGATCTATACATCTCGATTGGAAAAGAATCAAGGATGGGATCCCTTGCCATAAGCTACCAAGCAATAATATCTATCGCGATCCATCCGTCCGTCTGCAGAATAAAAGTAGAATTTTTAAAGGGTATGAAAGATAGCTATTAAAAAGCATCTTCCTTCCCCATCCGCCTCGCTTACTCAACGACCATTGAAGAAGACTGAGACTTGAGGCAAAAAACCCCAGTTTATGACCCGCTTTTGGAAGTATATAGCAAGTGTGCTTTAGGAAGAGTCGCCGATTGTCGCCGAGTCGGAAATGACCGGATCACCGGTAAGGCCCCTAAATGACCGCCAAATGATAAAGGAGGTAGGGGTGCGAGACAGGCGACGTGGAGGTTTGCTCAAGCGCCCACCTTGAAAGAGTGCGTAATAGCTCACTGATCGAGCGCTTCTTCTTACCAAGATGAAGCAGGGGCTAAGCGATCCGCCGAAGGTGTGGGATGTAAAATACATCGGTAGGGGAGGCGTCCGCCTTAGAGGGAAGTACTGCCATGAAGCAGAGTGGAATGAGCGGCCGAATGGGCCCAAGCTGTGTGTCTCGGGTTCTTCACAAAATCTTTGTGGGTCATGACTTCCCCACACAAGCACCGCCTGAACCGAAGGGGGACGAGGAAAGCTACAGCCCAAAACCTTCGACCTTCCTTCCTTCTAAATGGGGTGCCCGGCACCTCATCTTGTCATTTCGTCATTCACGATTCCCGTTAGGCCGAAGTGTTTGGCGTTTCCTTCTCCTTGTAGGCATCCTTGTTTATAGAGTACCCATGGGCTTGTAGATTGCTGAGTCATCACGGCGAGGTTTCTTAAATCCTTACTTCAGGATCGTATCAGAGAGCTCGAGACCACCATTCTAATCTTTCCTTGAATCCTAGATACAAAGATTTACAATCTTTTATTTTAGCTTTAGAAAACCTCCAGACTCCCTTTCGTACGGAACCACCCTATCGAGTACCGCTTTGAACAGAAGGTCCCCCTGGCCCCTCCTGTTCCTTTCCCAAGACTGCCTTAAAGCTGGGTCGGAAGCCTTTGAGTGTACAAAGGGTACTGAAAAACCTTACCTGTTCGAAAAAGAAAATCTTTCTTTATTTCATTTCTAGTTTCATCTGACCCTTTACCAAAAGCCCAAGCCCCAGACATCCGGTTACCTTTTTGCGGAGATCCGCCGCCGAAGCGCGTCTAAAGGCCTTAGAGTGATCTTTGAACGCTACTACGCATCCTTACTCATAGTATAGTAAGGTAGGTTTGGGTATAGCAGGACTTGAAGCACTCCTCCTTAATGCCTCTTTGTTGGTTTTCTTTATATTGGGAGTAGAGGTCTTGCTATTGCATTGGGTCTCTTTCATCTGGTGAATTTTGAACTTTTGGGGCATTGACTCGCACCAGAAAGCATCCAATTCTAAGCGCCTAGAATCAAGACCGAAAATCTCGTCTATCAATAAGAAGCGCTTAATTTCATCTTACATCACTTTTGAAGAAGTCGGTCGATTACCAAGCATCCTGAACACTAATCTAGAAGCATTGATACACGAAACCCGGAATTATGAGCTTCTCGTTTTTATCTCTATCAAAACGTTTACTTTCATCCAAAAAAGGACTCCTGCTTTTTATGTTCTTCTTGTTGCAAAATACTAGAAAACACTATTGATGCATTTTATGACATTAAAATGTGATAATAGTAACATAGCCACACCACCCCAATTTGGATTAAAAAAAGCTAGTAAGGCCAAGCAAGAATTACCTGCAGCAGAACTATCCTCGCTTGAAATGAAGAAGAAATGACTTCATAGCGAAAATATGATAGAAATTGCACTCGCTCAAGCTAAAAGAGTTCTAGAGCAACATTTGCGAAGGATTAAATGGATTGTAGCGATAAGGATGATAGAACCTTAAGAAGAAAGAAGGCATGATTCAGGTGTTCATTCTCATCCACACGAGATCACTATGAGTCAGACTCAATAGAATTTGATCAATCCTTTTTTCTGTCGTTAAGGTGGAGAACTGAGCCAAGAATTCTCTTTCTTCATCATCAATCGAATCACTGTTTCTGCAATATTTTGTTCATTAATCACCCCAGATTCTTTCATTTCCATGTAAAGATCATTTCCTTCACGAGCAATATCGCTGCATCCATATCACCACTAAGAGCTTTCATTCTGTGACAAAGATAATCCATTCGATCCAGCAAAGTAGCGAGCCTAACAACCGGTTTCTCCTTAATACAGCTGAAGAGTCATCCTAGTACATAAATAATGATGGACTCCAGCGTATAGGCTTTCAAGTTATGAATAAGGCTGTCTTTGAGTCTTTTCTTGCAGATCCTCGAGTTGATACTTCTTTTCTTTTTTTAGGAACCGGACCCCCATCTTCCTAACCTCAATCTTGTTCCTCCAAAGCTTTATCCTATCAAAGTGTTCTACAAAAGAATCCGATCATTGAACTCTTCCTGTATAGGCCCTGTATAAGGCCAGTTACCCTAACAACAGGGGCCCCCTCCCGTCCTTCCTCTCGTCGTCGCTATCCCCGTTGTGCCTTCCACCACCCAGATTTTGATCGAGCATGTTATCCCATTTTTAAATTGGTTTATTCTACAGCAGCAAATGCTAGTTACAATATGGATTCCAACGAATCAAATTTAGTTATTAGTAAAGCTGAAGTCAGCGAGGGTACTATCGTGAAGAAATTAAAACGATCAACGCCAGGAGAATTAGTAATGTGTCAGGAGAAATTGGTACAAGAAGCCGTGGATACACTTCTTGATAATGGAATCCGCGGACAACCGTGAGTGAGTGAGTCCTCACTGACCTGAGGGATTTCGATCACCTAGCAGGCCTTTTATTTTGTAGGTAACATCGCCAAAGCGTATCATCAGATTTGACTACGAAGGAAGGAACTCGAAGTGAAATGGCACCGTCTTGTGCAACGCAACGATAGTTGGCCCTCTATCATCTTCTATCTGGTAGACTTGGTAAAAGGGCCCCTACTTTTTCGGCTTCTTTCCCAAGCGATTCTCTTGTGATCTCTTACCGGCCGACCTATCATCGGCAGTTTTACTGTCTCTGGTAGGTGGGGATTTCTCTCGTACTTGGCAATTTCTAATGCAACAAGTCGTGTTTAGCAACAGGGATTCGCAGATCTTCCAGACGTAGAGCACGCAGGGCTTTGAACCCAAATACATTACCTACAATGGAAGTAAACATGTTAGTAACAGAAGACCGCGTTAAAGATAAGGCAAGGGTTTAGACCCGTATAGTTCGAGTCTGCAAGCATGACCTTTTTTTGCTTTGACGGAAGCTTTTGGACCTAGCGAAAAGGACTCTAAGCCTTAAAGAAGCAATGAGAGAAGCAAGCAAAGTAGAAGCTTGGCGGAAGCAAGACGAGAAGCGGAGTCGTCGTAGAGGCGGTAGCTTCCTAATCGACTAAAATACAACGATCGCGACCTACTTTGATTCAAAAAAAGGCGACCGCCCCTAAACAATTTGATTAGGAGTTGACCCAAATTTCTATCTACGCTTCTACCGTCAACGGTACCACTTTCGACGATGGGACCGGAGATAGTCTTTCTAATCGCTTTTTTTTTCCTAGATGTTTCCGCTCCTCCTCCTCTACTTATCCAAAGGCATCGTCGTCTTTATGCGTGCCAACGTCGATGTCTTTTTTATCCATATCAACATTTCAGATAGAGGTTATTATGTCAAATAATAGTATCCCTACCCATGATGAATTAAAATTCTTGGTGCTCCCAAATTTTGATATAATCAACATGCTTTTCTTGTTTTTTTACTTATTTGTTTATGAATATGAGGAAAACGTGAAGAATTGCCGTTTTATGAGTCGGATTCAGTTGTCAACTGTCCCTATCGGAAATAGGATTGACTACGGATTCGAGCCATAGCACATGGTTTCATAAAACCGCACGATTTTCCGAAAGCGGCACAAATAGTCTTAACAGGATCTTTATCAGATAAGACCTTGCCTTTACCGCTTCAATCGACTGCTTTGAATTGAAAGACCTTCCGCGCCTTCCTTGTGTGCCGGAGAGAATAGATTAAAAAAAAAATGATATGATTCAACCTCAGACCCTTTTTTTTCAAAAATGAATTAAGAAATACTCATGGTAACCATTCGAGCCGACGAAATTAGTAATATCATCCGTGAACGTATTGAGCAATATAATAGAGAAGTAAAGATTGTAAATACCGGTACCGTAATGTCATGATGTGAGATAAGCGTTAGGAATCAACTTATGTAATAGAGTCGATCCACTAAGGTATTGAGCAGCGGTGTAGGATCAGATCCCAAAGATAGTAAGTCTTTTCTTTCTTATGAAGGAAAGTCTTTTTCAAAAATTCTATATAAATTTAGATATGAAACCCAAAGGGAACTCGGGTTTTTGGTGCAATTGCCCGGGAATTGAGACAGTTAAATTTGACTAAAAGAGTTTCATTAGCTCCGGAGGTATTATAAAATGAGATCATGATATGGTTAGAATAAAGTATTTCAAAGAAAGAGATTAAGAAATGGATTGATTAATTAATAGATTATGTCTCATGCATATGCCTTTAAGAATTCATATTCATAAACAAATAAGTAAAAAACAAGAAAAGCATGTTGATTATATCAAAATTTGGGAGCACCAAGAATTTTAATTCATCATGGGTAGGGATACTTATTGTCGACATAATAACCTCTATATACGAAAATCGATATGGATAAAAAAGAATGGTTGAATAAGATCTACTAATATCTTTGAAAATGTTGTTAAAATACTTTTACGAGAAGGTTTTATCGAAAACATCAAGAAAACAAAAAGGATTTTTGGTTTTAACCTCACGACATAGAAGGAATAGGAAAAGGCCTTATAGAAAGATTTTAAATTTAAAAGCGGATCGATTACCGGTCTATTAATCTATTCTAACTATCAACGAATTCCTAGAATTTTAAAGGGATCGGAATTGTAATTCTTTCTACTTCTCGAGGTATAATGATGCACCGAGAGGCTCGATTAGAAAGAATGGCGGATAAATTTTGTGTTATATATGGTAATCCTTCTAATATCCGAATTGGATTGAAACTTCCTATTTGTGAAAAAAAAAAAAAGAAAAAGGCGGGTTGTTTAATATCGTTCCTCCTCCATCGCTTGATACCTCAAGGAGGCTTTACGGAATGAAAGAACAAAATGGATTCATGAAGGTTTAATTATCGAATCGCTTCCCAATGGCATGTTAGGATTCGCTTAGATAATGAAGATTTCTTTTTCGAGATAATCGCCATGCGATTCTTCCATGGGTTTAACATACTCCTCGAAGAACCTTGGTATCGGGCAATTACTATGTCATCACCGAGGATTGCATAATCTTTGAAGAGGGTACACTGCTCGCTCGCCGATCTCCATACCAACGCGTGATGCGCTATCGCTTCCACGCCCCGGAAGTAGAGTCCGAGCCTTACCTTTCACTCAAAACCAACTAGGATATTGATTCCTCTTTTCACCTTTTTTGTGGCGTTGGAGCGCCCTCTAACCGACCGATATCAACCTTCAATCAAACGGATAGGCGGCCGTGTAGAGACCTTGTGTTGAGTATATGACCTTTCCTTCACCCTTAATAAGCACATCCCGAGATTAGAACTAGAGTCAACTTCCGGACAACGCGGAAGCGAAGGCGAAAGGCGCGGGGACTTTCATTCTCAAAAGCGGAAGCCTCTCACTCTTTCAATAGGTCAAAACTAACCTATCTCATTAGAATCCATGATAGCCGATCTGGTACATCAATACATGTTCCTATGCCCATTCCAATCTTGTCTAACTTTGCTAACTCCCCTTCTCAACCCAGTATCTTGTTCGATTCGGAAACACGTCTTCCTATTCCATCTTTTCTCGAATCTTCTTTAACGGAAGAAATAGAAGCTCGAGAAGGAATACTAAACCTAGTTCACTCATTTGAGTCTCTTTGCATCCATGGTCCGAATGGTTAAAGCGCCCAACTCATAATGGTGGCGAATTAACCAGAGGTTCAATTCTCTACGGATGCACGCCTAATGGGACCCTCCAATAAGTCTATTGGAATTGGCTCTGTATCAATGGAATCTCATCATCCATACAAAACGAATTGGTGTGGTATATTCATATCATAACATAATATATGAACAGTAAGAACTTCGCCCGTTATCTCCTCATCTTCCTCTTTATAAGCCACAGCTCACTTCTACGTTTCCAATTTCCCATAGAATTTCCGGAGCTTTCCTAGCCACTATAGTTTTGTTTTTTTATCTCCTTTGTCTGAAAATGGGTTTGATTTGCTTCACCTATGAGAATTTCTACCAATTCTTCTTTTATTCATCAAAGATTTTTCTCTTTGTTTACGGAGGGATTAGTGGAGTGTGCTTAGGTCTTGGTCTAGAGTGCTTCCTTTCGCGCCTTGGTTAGCCGGAAGTAGAAATGCCGGGAGTGTAGGGAAGGGTCCCTCGGTGAGATGGCTAACCGTGTCCTTACGATATGGTTGACTACCAGGCGTTGGTTGGGCGACTTGGTCGCTTTCTCCCTTTACTGCGCTTTCTTTTCATGGATGAAACAACTGGCCAGATTCGACTTGAGAATCGGTATCTTTCCCCTCTGCTTCCATTGCTTGCTTGTTCGGGCATATAGAGGTAGAGGAAGAAAAATTTCCTTTTCAATCTCAAGCATTTTTGACGGAATCTTACTTTTTGAAGAAATCGATGAAAAATTAGCTCAAAAAAAGCGGACATAAAGGTGAATAAAAAGGTATTCGATTAGTCTCGCTAGCGGTAGAAGGCGCGAAAAAAGAAGGGAAGGTGCTTCTCAATAATTATCTAGGAAAGGGTGATATTATGTATATGGAAAAAAATCCAGATAGAAAATATTTTGATTGGAAAATTATCAACTTTTTTTTAAGAGAAAAAGTTGATATTGAGATACGCAAAAAGGAAGAGACTCATAGAATGGCAGAGGCAAATAGAGCTTTTGCACATTTTCGTTAATCCATGAACAGGATCTATACATCTCGATCGGAAAAGAATCAAGAGAAAAAGATTTTGGGTAGAGACGGGTGATATTTTAAGGTAAATTAACGCCCCAAATGGTGAAAGAATCGTCGTATGCCCGGAAGATAGATTATTCTACGAGCCATACTTGGCATTCGTGTATCTACTTCAAAAGAAACTTGTCTAAAACTACTATAGGTGGTAGGGGTCGGGTTATTGATGTGAGATGGATCGAGAAAAGGGAGGTTCTAGTTATAACCCGAAATGATTCGTGTATATATTTCACGTAAAGCGTGAAATTAAGGTAAGCGATAAAAAGAAGTTTGGAAGGCATGGAAATAAGGGTATCATTTCAAAAATTTTGCTGAGACAAGATATGCCTTATTTGCAAGATGGAAGACATTGATATGGTCTTCAACCCATTAGGAGTACCTTCACGAATGAATGTAGGCGAGATATTTGAATGTTCACTCGGGTTAAGCGGGGTCTGCTAGCAGACATTATCGAATAAGCGCCTTTTGATGAGAGATATGAACAAGAAGCTTCGAGAAAACTAGTGTTTTCTGAATTATATAAGCCCAGAAGCAAACAATGAATCCATGGGTATTTGAACCCGAGTATCAGGAAAAAGTAGAATATTTGATGGAAGAACAGGGGGATCCTTTTTTTGAACAACTTTGTTATAATAGGAAAGCCTTATATCTTGAAATTAATTCATCAAGTTGATGATAAAATCCATGGACGTTCCAATGGACATTATGCACTTGTTATTACAACAACCCCTTAGAGGAAGGGCCAAGCAAGGTGGACAACGGGGTAGGAGAGATGGAGGTTTGGGCTCTAGAGGATTTGGTGTTGCTCATATTTTGTCTTGTCAGGAGTTATCTTGGCTTGACTCACGTTGAAAGCGACCAACAATGCGTTAAAGCGCCTTACGAGGACATTGGTAGGTCTTGTGAGATCCACCATAGAGAATGCATTTAGGGGTTTATGATGATGGTTTGAAGAGGCACCGATTAGCCGTGAGTGGGAGGAGTCTTTCCATGAGCTAGAGCTTGCTCCCCTTCATTCAAATTTGAGTGGTGAATTCAATGATAGATTCTTTAGCCAAAAGGCGGGTGGCATTTTAGGAGTAAGCTAAGGTATCTTATTACGTTTATAATGTTCCATCCAATGGAAGGGTGAAAGAAAAGAGAGAAAAATACCAATGATCTAGAATTCCATCCAATATGTAAGGTCCATGAGTCATCTCATAAAAAAGCGGTGTAATAAAGCATCAATCTTGATTCGTACATAATTAAATGAATCTGTTCATAAAATAAAAAATAAGAGCTTCGAGCCAATAAAGACTAAGAAGATTGACTCAAGAAAAAAATTTCATTATGAGCTCCATTGTAGAAATCGGACTAACCATTAAATAAGAAGCGATGGGAACGATGGAACCTATGAATCCAAATCTATTGAAAAGCGGATTCATTGATCGGGATGGCGGAACAAACCAAAGACTAATTCATTCATATTCATCTATTGGGAAAAGAAAAATCAAGAGCTAACCCTACTGTTGAAATAGCGATGAAAAGAGGAGAAGGGTGCCTCCTCACAAAGGGGGGTCAGTGATGACCAGGCAAGGCCATTGTTTACAAAACACAGTCTCCGCAAAGTCGTAAGACCATGTAATTTGGCCTTTGCCATCTTACGGAAGGTCAAGGAAGTTGGTGACTGATGACAGGGAATAATGACCAAGCCTAAAAGTGAACAGCACAGAATTATAATGGCCCTAAGGTAGCGAAATTCCTTGTCGGGTAAGTTCCGACCCGCACGAAAAGGGTTATCGGTTCAAGGACGTAAGGTGACCCCTTTTTCGAGGTAAGAAGGGGTAGAGAAAATGCCTCGAGCCAATGTTCGAAAGTACCGGCGCCATTCTGTTGAAGTAACCCACGCCATACTCCCCGTGAAAAGCTCGAACGACCTTGACAAAAAGGGTACCTGCATGCAAACCGACACGGAGTAGGTAGGTAGAGAATACCTAGGGGCCTTTTGATGAGAGATATGAACAAGAAGCTTCGAGAAAACTAGTGTTTTCGAATTATAAAATAGGTAAGCAAACAATGAATCCATGGGTATTTGAACCCGAGTATCAGGAAAAAGTAGAATATTTGATGGAAGAAGCGGGGATCCTTTTGAACAACTCGTTATAATAGGAAAACCTTATATCTTGAAATTAATTCATCAAGTTGATGATAAAATCCATGGGCGTTCAATGGACATTATGCACTTCATGTTACAACAACCCCTTAGAGGAAGGGCCAAGCAAGGTGGACAACGGGTAGGAGAGATGGAGGTTTGGGCTCAGAGAGGATTTGGTGTTGCTCATATTTTGCAAGAGATGCTTACTTATAAATCGGATCATATTAGAGCTCGCCAGGAAGTACTTTGTAATACGATCATTGGAGGAACAATACCTAATCCTCGGGATGCTCGAGAATCTTTTCGATTGCTCGTTCGAGAACTACGATCTTTGGCTCGAATGAATCATTTCTTTATATCGAGAAGAATTTCCAGATTAATAGGAAGGAAGCTTAATCGGAATGAATCGTAATTTTTCTTCTATGATCGATCGGTATAAACATCAACAACTCCAAATTCATAGAGTATATACTCTATTCGAAAGATAGGTTTGGAAATCCACCGAAAGGAACTCTTCCAAGTTTTCTTTCTATCCAACTGAAAAACCGCTTTCATCGCGACTTTTGCGACTCAAGAAGAAGGAAGTAGCTTGACTTTCCACATTATCGTGGCACCCTCTTGAACTAGATACAACTCAAAAGAAAGCTCCAACTCTATCTAGTGAAGGTAAGATGAGGCGAGCCAAGACTAAGAGAGGAGGATTTGTTCAATTATAAATAAATAACCACTTTAATGGAGATTTGTAGCATCATTCAAGTAAATCTGATTGAGATCGTAGAAACATGAGCTTGTGATATAGCTACACCTAATTAGGATAAGTTAATGCAAGAACTATAAATAAAGGACCCGGATCTCCTATGAAATATAAAAGATCATTCATACATAGCATAGTCCAAGCGAACCCACTTAAAATCTCCTCGAAGGTCACAAATAAATCAAAGGCCCCGTTCGCTATTATTTATCTTGATATATTTGTAGGATAGAATCAAAATCTATCGTAAGGTCCCCAATTAGACAATGGAATTCTGTCTGCTATATATTATTTATAATTAAAGTGT